>OZ017791.1:5967411-6136641 GCA_963969325.1 Lycopodina hypogea | reverse complement strand
AGAGAGGGAGGGGGGGGGGGGGGGATAAATTAATTAATTAATTAAAAGTAATTTTTTAAAAAGTAAATAAATAAATTGATAGATGAATGGATGGATGGGTGGATGGGTGAATGAATGAATGAATGAATGAATGAATGAATGAATGAATGAATGAATGAATGAATGAATGAATGAATGAATGAATGAATGAATGAATGAATGAATGAATGAATGAATGAATGATATAAATAAATAAATATATGAGTGAGTGAGTGAGTGAGTGAGTGAGTGAGTGAGTGAGTGAGTGAGTGAGTGAGTGAGTGAGTGAGTGAGTGAGTGAGTGAGTGAGTGAGTGAGTGAGTGAGTGAGTGAGTGAGTGAGTGAGTGAGTGAGTGAGTGAGTGAGTGAGTGAGTGAGTGAGTGAGTGAGTGAGTGAATGAATGAATTAATTAATTTTATTTAAAAATTTAATAATTCAAAGAAGAAAAAAAAAATTTTTAATGTCTTATAAGGGGGGGGGGGGGGGGGGGGGGGGGGAGGGGGAAGAATGAAAGAAAAGAAAGCAAAACCAAGGAATTGAACCTGAAAATTTAATTTATTCTTCCCACACCAGTATTGCCACTTTTTCCAATTTCAATCAGTGGGGAGGTTACTTTGATACCCCTCCAGAGTACCCCCGACAAAATTTCAGCCAAATTCACCCAGTCATCTCAGAAGAGATAGCAGACCAAGTTTTGTGACAGGCAGACACAAAATTCATTAAGTAAAGCTGATTTTCCCTTAGAACTTAATTGATAATGGGGTACAGAGGAAACTTTGTTAATCAAGTTGTGTGTTCAGAGTTAACTAGATCAAGAAAATTACATGGATCCATGTAATTCTCTTGATCTAATTAATTTTGAACACACAACTTGATTAACAAAGTTTCTTTTGTACCCCAGTTATCAATTAAGTTCGAAGAGAGGAATCAGGTTTACACAGAAAAAAGGAACACATGTCTAATACCCAGGGATTGGGACATCACCAACATGAGAGTCATGCCATAGTAATCTTAAAATTTTAGTTCAAAACTAGACACAGATCAATGGTCATATTCATCTGAACAAACTTGTTCAATCATTCAGGAATCCTGATGTGACATTGCATCTCATATCGATCAAAGATATTGAGTAACATGACAAGACAACCAAAGAAAAACTTCTGTCAAACATTCCTTAAAGTATTGACATCATCTATGGTCATGGCTAAGTTACAGAGCGAGGAGAAGAAATGCCCAGAGTGATTATAAAAAAAAAAAATTTTTATTTTAATAACAACTTCTACCTGAGGAGGGGAAAATTTAGAAGTTGTTATTCATTAACACTTCATCAATTGAGGCAAAAACTTCACTATCTTATATTAACTATACCAGCTCCAGCTATGCATTTTGTACAGTCAAATTTTACAATTTGTTGGAGTCTGTAACTGTGTGTATTTATTGGATTTCTTCTTTTAGGAGGGCCAGTATGTCAACCAACAATATTGATGCCCAGCAGGGTTGGCCTAGGTGTTGGAAAAGAGGGGAGAGGGTAGGGGGGGGGGGAGTTCAAGACTCCAATCCCTGGAGCTCTGTGATTATTTTAATGTTTGGTTATTTTTTGGGGGAGGCAGTATCAAATTTCTGATTAATAACTTCTTTTTATTCTCTGATTATCTCCAGAAGTTTCAACACTATTACATTGCTGATCATTACCCAAGTACAAAGGAGTGTTATTATGATGAATCAACTCAGAGGACTACTATCATTCTATTTAGTGATATTTTGGTTAAAGCAAAATTTACTAACTATGGTCCCTTTGTTAAAGCCAAAGAATTTAGAAACATTAATAACAGTAATTTAGATATGAAAGTGCAGCACATCCACTCAATAAAATGACACTAATTCTTCTTGAAGCTACACATCAACTAGAAGAATATAAAAGAGAGTTGATTATAGGCACATCCAAAATGCACTCATCTATTATTTAACAAGTTAAAAAAAAAAATTTTTTTTTTTTTGGATTTTGTTTCATTTTTTGTGGCCATATTCTAGGAAGCAAACCTCTCTTCTTCTTTTTCAGATTATAGCAAATGTTCATCATTTGTGTGTGTGTGTGTGTTATTGTTGTTGTTGTTGTTGTTGTGTGTGCATGTGTGTGTGTGTGTGTGTGCTTGAGCATGCATTCGTGTGTGTGCATGCGTGTGCATGCATGCTTCAGGAGTGGTAACACATTTATTGTAAACATTTGTGGCTAAGTCTTGACAAGCTGCTGTCTGTAATCTGTGGAGTTATCCAGATTTTGATAGCAGTTCACTTTCATTGGTGTTTGAACCAAAGTTAGGAAAGTTCAGCACAAGAGAAAAAAAAAAAAAAAAAAAAAAAAAAAAAAAAAAAAAAAAAAAAATTTGAATTTTTGAATGATTGCTATATTTATCTCTCTCCAAATTGTACTAATTATTATAAGTAAAGTTCAATTTAGCACTCCTTTAACCTTGTTATTTTATTCTACAAATAGAACTTAATTTCATTTAACACTAAGGTTTGTATATAAGTTAATTTCATTTACCACTACATTAGTTTACCTGTTCTACAAGCCCTACCAACTGGTCAAGTACCCCATTTGTTGTAAACATTTGTGGCTAAGTCTTGACAAGCTGCCATCTATAATCATGTGGAGTAATCCAGATTTTGATAGCAGTTCACTTTCTTTGGTGTTTCAAACCAAAGTTAAGAAAGTTCAGCACAAGAGAATGGCAATAAAGAACAGCTTGGTGACAAAAGATCCGAACATGAAGCAGAAATAAAAGAGAAATAGAAATAGTTTAGTAGTAGCTACCTGGAATGTCCACTTTAATAGAGTGTTCAGGTGATAAGCCGATCTGTAGGAAGCAACTAATGGGTGTAGCTAAACATGGTAACCATAGTGACAAGCCTGGGAAGATTGATAGGAAGATAGATTTGTTAGTGGGGGAATTGAGGAAATCTGGTGTGTCTGTTGCAGGGATCCAAGAGACAAAGTGATTTGGAAAGAATGTGTAGCCAGCAGGTGGATGTACCTTTCTGCACTCTGGCTGTCCTCTGCCAGGGGATCAGGAAAGAGCTAGTAGGAATGAGGGTGCTGGAATAGCATTGGATGAAAAGGCTACAGTGGCATGGAAAGATGCAGGGGAGGTATGGGAAGCAGTTAGCTCAAGAATAATATCAGCAAGATTGAAGTGGGTAGATACAGGAAAGAAAAAGATAGATTGGTCTGGAAGGCATCAGGCAATTATGTATCAGTAGTGTGTGCTTACGAACCCACAGCTAAGGCACCTCCAAGCATTAAGCTAAAGTTTTATGATGATTTGCAGGATACAATAGAGAGGATTCCACACAATGATATCCTTGTTATACGGCGTGATTTTAATGCTAGGGTGGGTTTGTTGGACACAGGGAATGATCTATGGCAAGGTGTTATAGGGAAGCATGGCTTGAGTGAGCGTAACTTTGTGGGCGAGGAGTTTTTGGAATTCTGTGCTTTAAATCAGTTCTCAATCATGAACACCTGGTTCCAAAAGAAGGAAATCTATCAAGGGACTTGGACACACCCAGCAACAAAGAAATGTCACATGATAGACTTCGTCGTGACGAGGGCTGAACAGAGAGTTGTTTGCAGAGATGTGCAGGCAATGAGGGGAGCAAACTGCTGGACTGACCATAAGCTTGTAAGAGCTAAGCTAAAGGTTACTGTTCCTCATTCTGCCAAAAGAAAAGAGAAGATTTCTTTGCCTTTTGCCATCCTAAATGAAAACTCCGGCCAAGAAGGATGAATACCGTGAAGTGTTGGAGCAACATTTGCTGGCTAGACCACTCAGAGCTGGAGATTCCACTGAGTGCAACTGGGATGCTCTGAAGTCTTGTATTGTGTCAGCTGCAGAGGAAGTAGTTGGTAGAGGGAAGAGGAAGCAACCAGACTGGTTTGAGGATAGTGAGAAGTTGTTATCACCTCCGATCAAAGCCAAAGATGATGCTCCCCTGAGGATGATACAGTGCAATACTTCAGCCAACTGGAAGGAGTTTAGGAGACATCAGAGAAAAGTGAAGGTTGCAGTGGACAATGCTAAGGAAGAATGGATATGCAGGGTCGCCAAGGAGGGGGAAGATGCAAGAAGGGATGGTTGCATAAGATGGTAGAGCATCAGGAAGTTGCAGCTGGCTCATGCTGGAATAAGATCAACTAGACCCGCTGCTGTCATGAAAGAAAATGGAAATTTGACTCAGGGTCCCGATGAAGTAAGAGCCAGATGGCATCAGATTTTGTAAAGATACTTAACATACCCTGTGCATTCAATGATGAAATGATTGACACTCTGCCACTACTCTCACCACACTTGGATTTGGATATGCCACCAACTGAAGAGGAATTGATGCATCCCCTAACCAAATTGAAGATGAGAATGGCAGGAGGAAAGTCTGGTGTTCTTCCTGAGTTAATTTTTTTTTTCTTAGCCCCACAGCTTACAGCTATCACAGGGTGGCAAACTCCTGTGGGTCGCCTGAGTCAGCACACACTTCCACCACACCCACCAGGGGGGCGACAATTAATGGGAGCTCCTCCGCCAGCTAACCTGGTGGCCCACCCTCAACTAGTGAGGGGAGCACATTTTCCTGAGATGGAATGCTGGAAACCCAGTGCCATTTCCCTAGAAACACTGATGGAAGGCCATCTAGGTGGCACAGGTATAGATGGAAGGCAGGTGACTGCGGGAAGGGGGAAGCAAAGTATTGTACCCGAAGGCAGCCCTCCACCTGCACCAATCAATGCATTGGAGGGTTGGTCGTGCTGGAGAATCAACACTACCACTGAGGGCTGCCAGTGGTCCACAGAGTCATGCATTAAGGGGCAAGGATGACCATTTTCTTGAGCGGAGCCACCCACTCACTACATACCGCTTTGTGAGTTAATCCTCTACAGTGATGTAGATGATGTGGCATTGTATGCAACCTCTCGGGATAGTTTTGAGTCAGTAGCAGCAGAGTTTGTGAAAGTGGCAAGTGAATGGGGGCTGACTGTGAGTACTGAGAAGATAAAAGGGATGGCTGTTGGTGAGGGATTGAATGAGAATGATGTCAGACCAGTGCAAGAGGAGGGTGGCTCTGTGATTGTAGTCCAGGACTTCACATACTTGGGTGCTAACATCTCAAGAGAAAAGGAGATCACTAGTGAGGTGACTGAAAGAATTGCTAGAGCAGCTAGAGCATTTGGATGTATGAGGGTGCCAGTATTTAAGAACAAAGACCTCTCATTGGCCACAAAGAGAGCAGTGTATAGGGCACTTGTTCTAGCTGTATTACTGTATTGAGCTGAAACTTGGACAATAAAGGCTATGCATACAAGACGTTTAAATTCTTTTCATAACCACTGTATTCGGACAATCCTGGGTGTGATGAGGTACCAACAGTGGAATGAAAAAGTAACATCTCAAATACTATCACATAAGTTTGGCATGCAGCACTCCATCTCTGATATCATTCTGGAGGAGCGTTTAAGATGGCAGGGTTATGTGGGTCGCATGGATGAGGAAAGGCTTCCAAACAGATTGTTGTTTGGGGAGCTTAACATGAAGAGACCATGCCAGAAGACAAAGAAGAGGTGGAGGGATGTTTTGAAAGTTGATTTGTAGGCAATTGGTGTGTATGATAGATGATATGAGTTGTGCCAGGACAGGAAGGCGTGGTTTCATCTGTGTTTCGATGGTGTAGAGAAGATTTCAACATCCAGGCGATGGAACACCTGCTCAGCTAACAAGCAATCTGAATTAAGAACACTAAGTTGTGCCTGTGGAAAGAAATTTCGAAGATAAGGAGATCTGACCAGACGCAAACATTTCTGTGTGATGCCATCATAAGTAAAGTTTATTGCCATTGGTCCTGGATTCATCCAGGACACTGCCATTGTGGTACTTTGTACCATGGGCAGCTTCAAGGTTCAAGGTGTGTGTGTGTGTGTGTGTGTGCATGCGTGCGTGCGTGCGTGCGTGCGTGCGTGCGTGCGTGCGTGCGTGCGTGCGTGCGTGCGTGCGTGCGTGTGCTTTTCTTTTTCTTTTGTTTTTTTTTATTTGTTTGGTGTTTGCTCATTTTATACTTGTTTTGGCTTTAATTTTAGTGATTTTTATTATGTAATGCTTGCTTTTAACCCATTCTGTGTGGTTAGCAACTGTGAAAGTTAACTCCTTCCTGTCACAATAAGTTATGGCGCTCACCTTCATTCCAATAGAATTCAAGCTTACAACTAATTACTCCACACATGCACACACGCACGCACGCACGCACGCACGCACGCATGCACACACATACATACACTATTATATATACAGGGGAGTAGGAACAGGTGAAGCAAAGGGGGGGTAGGCACCCCTCCCCCCAATATTCCTATGTAAAACATCACCCATGATGGGTTACCTTTAAATAACATTAGTATAGTTGCAGTTTTATAATCAAAAGCTGTCAAACTGACTAGATCACAACTCCACTTTGCTTTATCTCTTATGCTTGTTTTAGCCTCAAAAGACAGCTTATTTTAAGTGTTTTCCAATGATATATATCAACTCCCTCATGAACTCAACAAACAATCAGCACTTGAGTTCATTCATGATGCAGGAGTAACACCACTAAGATATGTTAATAATGACATACTCAAATGACTCAGTAATTGAACACCAAAGTTTCCAAAAGAGCCCTTAGTTTATTCAACCTAAGAAACTATTCTCTAGAAAGATGTTCATGTCCAAGCAAGGGTTCTCTGTACCAGTAATGTGCATCTGTAATTAAAACACTTTCACATTATGAGCCAGTAATGTGCAGTTCTAAATTAAACACTTTTATATCATATACCAACAAGGTGCAGGTGTAAATTAAACACCAGTAATGTGTAGCTGTAAATTGAACACCTTTACATCATGTACCAGTAAGATACCCCACTTTTTTTTAAATTGGGGGGGGGGGGGGGGGGGGGAGGGAATTGCCCCCTTTGCCCCCCCCCCCAAGGAATGGCATCTTCAGTAAAGAAAGGAAAAACAGACATCAGTCAACAAGGCATTAGGTCCTTTTTTTCTTCAGTTAAAGTTTCCCATCTCAAGGTAGATTTAGAGTTACTGATGATAATGTTAAGTTTTATCTGATAACAATGTTAAATTTGACCCAAATCTTGTAATACTTCATAGGTGATGGCACCAACATAGACCCCAGCGATAATCAAAGTGAAATTAGTTCAAAGATCTCTCACTCCCTTGCTGATAATGGTGGTCAGACATCCAGTGATATTTCTTCCAGGAGTTTTCCTAGTACTTCTAATACACATAATGGTACATGTTGTACTGCTGGAGTAATTAACCAACCTACCAATAGGGAGTTGCTTAGCAACTGGTGCAAATGTCCAGAAGCGATATTTCTTGGCATCATTGTACAAAACATTTCCATGGATTCATTTTTTCTCAAAGTCATTAAGAGTGTATTGCTATCACTGTCAAGAAGCATATAAATCAAAGTTACTGTTATAAGTATAAAAGCTGAACTTGCATTCATTGTTACTAGTTCTTCCAATTGGATAAAAGACACAACTAGCTTTAAAGAGTATGAATGTTCAAGAGCTCATAGAGATACTGTAGCATTCAAAATTTCAGCCAAGTTTATCCCTGTAACTAAACTACTTAGAAGTGGTTTATACTATCCATGTTCATTGGAAAAGCAACTTAACAAATTAGCTTTCTGCTCTGCGTTACTTGTTACCAGGTATTTCCATCAGAAATGACCATGCTGGTGGCTCAAACTTAATTGTTATGTTTCAACATGTAGTTGGAGAATTGGAATGGGTGGACGACCATAAATATCAGTCCCAAAAAATTATTAATGAAATGATACAGTTAATGAACCATAAAGTTCTTCGTTCATAAATTGAGTTTTACTTTCAGAAACTTGGTTTTCATTGCTAGCTGATGAGACTAGGGACATTTCTGATTAGGAACAGGTTGTTACTACTCTGTGATGGGTCAGAAAACTACGATGTTAATGAAAATTTCTTTCGGCTTGTTCAAGTTGATGCTAATACAGCTGAATATCTTTATTCATCTTTGAAAGATTTTTTTTCTTCTTTGGAATACTTAATTTCTTTACGCATTCCATTTAGTCATTGCTGGGGCCAGGGATATGATGGGGCAAGAAATTTTCAGAGTTGCATTAGTGGTGTTGCCAAAAGATTTGAGAATGAAAATAAATAAGCATTCTGAGTACACTGCCTTACACATTGCGTGAATCTATACTTACATGATACTGCAAGGGATACAAGTGCATTAAAAGGAAGCATTAAACTCTGCTATGGAAGCCAAGTAATTACTTTTTTTAATAAGACTGGAAATTTCCAGCCAAAAACCATCTCATTTATGATTGACTTAATCGTGGGTAAAAAAAAAGGGGGGGGGGGAGGGAAAAAAGGGGGAAAAAAAACTCAACCATGAAGGAGTTGACAAGGGAACCTCAGTACTGGTGGTCAGAGAAAGTTTCATAACAAGAACAACAAGATTAAGATTTCCAAGAAAGTAACATTTAGACTCCACAAACTTGTTTAAGTTTGCGGGTAAAAAGTACAAAAACAACATGAAGACTCATCTGTGTCACCTACATCAGGGATACTGAACACTTTGCCCAACCACTTGGACAATCCGTACAAGAGCTATGCTAGGAATTCTTGAAACCTACCTACTTCAAGTTACGATGGAATCTTCTTCGCATGGAACTGATGATTGTTCTCAAGGAGCTAGTGGTATACTAGCATTCATGGAAAAAATTTCACACTTATCTTACTTGAAGCTCTTTGTCTTGGTTTTTGGTATTTCTAAACAGTTATCAGTTACTCTTCAGGGAGTGAATACAAATGCCAATGGCTGCTTTGCTGCAGTCAATGTTAACATTCAAGGTCTAACTAGGCACAGATGTGATGAAATGTTTGGAACACGTTTTTTTAATAAGTCGAACACAAAGCTGAAGACAAATGCGATCCACCAGTATTGCCTAGGCAACAAAACTTCCAAGGAGGTTAAATGATGGTGGAGATGGGCATTCCTTTGGTTCTGTACATGAGCTTTTACGGAAAAGAATATATTGCGGTCATTGACAGCTTAATAGGAGGTCTTAAGAAATGGTTTAAAGGGAAAAATATATAATTTTTTTTTTGTACAGAAATTGGAAACTCTACTTTTTGATAGTGAAAATTGCAGGCCAGTTGCTCTCCCAAAAGAGATTATTGACATGTATGAAAAAGATATCAACACTCAAAAGTTAAAACACCACCTTCAACTTCTGCCAGATGCTATAAAATCGATGCCCCTGGATGGAATACCTATCAGAAAAGTCCCTCGAGTGCAAACAATATTCAATATCTTGAACAACCAGCTTACCTTAAAAAAATTTGATTATTAAGAGAAACCTGAAAGAGAAAAGAAAAGACAGATTATAATATATCATTTCACAGTAATGATATTTATTAACTTCATTTATCGGAAAATTTTACTGCTCCAAACAGGCTCCAGTCGCAGGCTATTCTGATTAGGGAGGGTCTACTCTATTAACATCTATATTATCTAACCCAAGTTTGAGAATAAACATAAAAGTGCAAAGGGACTGTCTGTCTCATTGAATGTTTTAACTATTTACTAAACACAAGGAAATTCTCTCTATTAAATGCTATTAAAGTTATTTAAATTCAGGAGCAAAGGAAGTTAACTTTCACAAAATCAGCACTACTCAACAATTACACAATGAAGGTCATCCCTTTCCATATACATAACACATAGTTCAAATTTCATGAATCAATAATTATTACAAAAGCATTCATGCAACTGGAAACCAGCACTAGTTGTCCAAACTCAGAGGAAATTAACATGCTATTCTCTTGTGTGTAGTGGATAAATTTATTGTGCCTTTTAGGGCAAAAAAAAACAAACAACAACAACAAAAAAAACAACACCAAACATCCATTTTTCCTCCCTTTATCCATCACTTTAATAAAATAATCTTTCTGCCAGGCAAACAATTGTTTAAAACAATTAAGTTGCATTCCTGCCAAAATATGTGGATGTTCCCCTCCCCCCCCCCCCCCCCCCCCCCCACCACCATTCCAAGTCTTCCTAGACCTGTGTGCCACTGGTGAAAACACAACCTTTTTTGGCCAATTTTTATCACCTCAAAAAAAATTGCCTTATTTATATTATAGCACAGCCATGACCTGATTGGTTGGCAAACCAGGAAATAAATTATGATCATTTACCTAACCGGCTTAAAGTTTGTAATAAATGCAAAATATTGCAAAACCCACCCAAATTTCATTAAGGTCTGCTCAGTAGGGATCACACTGATCCCTACAGAGTATAGCATATTAAGGAGAAACACTAAGTTGTTAAATTTGATGAACCAATGTCTGTTGTAGCCTGTAGCAGATTTATTGCAAGTCATTGATAGTTTTAAGAGTATGAACGTGCTTTTCAGATACATACAGACAGACAAATAAATTGCAAATTATAGTATGATAAGTGGTAAATTTATACACAGTATAATTGTGATGTTAAGATGACCACAACATAATGTTCAAGTGAAAAAGATAAGGATAAAATATAAAATGACATAATTACTTCAACTGATAGTCCCACAACTGTCATGAACTCTTCTGCAAAGAAACATGTATAATACCTGGCGTACACATCGTAAACAAAGTTTGAACATATACATCAATCAATCAATGCCTGCTCAGGAAAATATCATTTAACAACTGAACACAATTAGTGGAAAACAATTATTTCAGAACACACCATCTTAGTATAATTCTTAATAATTTAAGTAATATATAAAAAATTTAAAAAACCATAATAAATAAATAATAAATATAATAAAATTGATGTAGGATAATTACCACTACATGTGTTTCTCTACCGCTTCCAAAATGAAAAGTTATGGCAATTATACATGATGGAGTAGTGAAAATAAATAAGTACATTGCATAAATAGTCCCATCATGTGAACTTCCTAATGCCAGTACAAGTGAGGGAAACAGAATATTGCTATTGAGGAATGAAGAGTTATCTAATAACCATTGTATTTTAAAATGGTACGACTCCAATATTCATTGATGAAGACACTACTTTGGGTGAAGATAATTCAGAATGTCTTGAATTGTTTAGAGAGCTATCTTCATGAACAGGAGATTCTTTCGGATAAGATGATTGTCCAGAGAATGAATTGATGGCAGCTACTATAGTTGTCGTATTTGATGAACTGCAGTTTATTTTCTCTGCTGCAATTGAGAAACAGAGATTTTCCCTTTTGCACTTACAAAATTTCTTCAAACATGTTTTCAGGAAGTCTATCAGGGGTGTGTAGTCACAAATTGCATAGGTTAGCAACACAGCCATGGCGATCTCCAGAGTGAAGAAGATGCAACGAATCACCAGCCACAGTTCAGGAAATTGTTGTTGGTTTCTTAACATACCAAAACAGCCAGCAAACATGCTAATGAGAATCATCGTGAGATTGAACAGGCTGAGTATAGAATAAATCATGCCCAGAAAAACAGTGAAATACATTATTAAAGTTACTTTACGAATACATTTTTTTTGCTGACTCCTAAATATGGTAGATTGACTCTTGCCATTCCTACCTCGTTTTTTAATGTTAGATTTCACTATTAGATCCTCTCTATTTACATTTGGTGTGTCTCCACAAACTGTAGAACTTCGTTTTGCATTTCTTTTCACTGTCTTTAGCAGACGAAATCCAGCAATCGAGAATGTCAAGCAAACAATGAATCCCCAGCATGAGAAAAAAACTTCACAACATACCAATAAGACAATGATAACTGCAGGTTGTCGAATAGGGAGAGCAGCCAAGATTTCAAAGAAAATAGCAACTATGTAGTGAACAAAGCATAGTGAAACCAAAAGTTTGAGCTGCTGAATCCAGGTTGTTCCTAAATTGTTTCGTCCAACTATCCAGAGAGTGATGAACACCAGTGTGTAGCTGGCTGTCAGACTGGGGAAAGCCAGTGCTCCCAGTAGCCTGGATACAATCATACAAGCCAACTGTCTGCAGAATCCTTGCTGGTTCCAAGGATCAAGTAGAATATACAATACTCTAGAGACTCCAAGAATAATGAGTGCCAAGTCAACAGCTATGAATGTTTTTACTCTTTGAAATCTCTGTCCCAAATGTCTTTTGACCAGCAGGAACACACACACTAAGGTAAGGCCCAGAAACATCAGCCAGTAAATGGACATCAGGATATAGAAGAACACAAACCAAACACCGTTGCGCTCTCCCCAAGCTGATGAATTATTTGGTACCAACAGGGAGAGAACTTCATACGTACTTGAAAAATTATCTATGGTGGGACAGACCTCCTGTTCCATCTCCACCACCAAAAAAAGAAATAGAAAAAGAAAAAAACTGATATTTTGAGAGTTCTAATAGCTGCTGGACACTTCCAAACTTTCTTCACAAATACAGTTCAGGTCTGCACTGAGTAACAGTATTCCAGAAGTGCAATGCTTGTACAGTCTTTTGTACCAAGAGTATTACAGGAAGGAATTCTAATTATCTCCTCGGATTCGCCGTATAAAAGCGAATGCACTAGGATGTGGTCTGGTGATTTTTTCCGGTTTTAATAAAATTTTTAGCTAATGTATAAGAGAATAATGCTGAATTGATTGTGTGAAACTGGAGGATGTATGAAATTACTGTTGACATTGTATCTTGCACCAATTTGCAAATTATCTGTCTGTCAGCTGTCTGTCTATATTCACTACCTCCTCTCAGATGCCTGGACCAATCTTCTTCTTGAAAATTTCAGGGGTTGTTCACAGGACCACTACCCCCATTTGTGGAGAATGTGATTGGGCTTAGGGTGTAAGTGCATTTAATAAACTTTTTTATTCAGAGTATTCATCCACTTAGTTGTATGAACAAACTTTGTGTTTCTGTACAGTAAACAATACCTAAAAATCCATTCTTGTCACAAAAAAAAAATATGGACGTACACCCACACTATTCCAAGTGTTCTTGACCTGTGTGCCACAAGTAACTATTTGTGTTAGTTCATGTGTAATCTGATCCCATTCAAAAGAACATTTCTAGAGGATGTCGTGTTTACAAATCACACAGCAAGTTCTAAAAGGCACTAATTACAGAGATGATGCATTATACTAAATTTAGAAATGGGGCGATGCCTCCCATACCACCCTTCCCTCTATGTATAACTGGTAATTTTTTAATTACTGTTAAATACAGTAATTAGTTTATTTGCAGATGGCAAACTACCTGCAGCTACATCCACTCACAATTTGGTTGTTGTCATTGTGTTGCTGCTTTAACAAAGTTATCTTTTTGAAGATCAGATACATCCAACACTTTTTACAGTTTCTACATCTGTTAGCTACAAATCACTGTATATGTGTCCCAGTCATCAGCAAGTTTTATTTCAATGCCAATCTAGAAAATCAGAGCAAAACAGAGATAATTCTGCTACCCCTGACATATAACTATCAATCATACCATCATAAGGCTGCCAAAGGAGCCCCATCTGCAGATAGGCTGCCAATTCTCAGATTAGAAGGAACACTCTACACTCTGACTATGGCTATTTTAATTGGTTCCACTTAAACCAGTTGATTTTTCTTGAATTTTTTTTGCTGTTAATCATTGCGGTGTGTGTGTGGTCTGAGAATTGTAGGTGATAATAATGATTTTTTTTTTTTTTTTTTTTTTTTTTTTTTTTTAGATCCACAGAACTTGTCTATACTGTAGTTAATTAAGTAACAATGCCAGATATCTAACGGTCTGTTTTCATGTATATTTGATTAGTATTAACACAGTTCCTTACACCTGTGCACTGCATACTTTACCTTTGGTTCCTTGTCAGCATTAAAGGGTTAAACCTCTCAAGATGAAGAGCACCAATGTCAGACCATAAAAGGAGGAAAAAAGTTTCCAGACATCACTATAAAAATATAGTGGGTTGTTTTGTTTTTTTTTTGTTATATTTTTTGGCAATTAACCAATTAAACTTCTCTTTGCTTTGGATATGCCTTCTCAACTAATAGGTGATTTTTTTTCTATCTATAATAATAGAAGCTGTAAACATTTTTTTTTTAAACTAGAATTTTAAAAGAAAATACATTAAGAATATATATATTAATTTAAACAAGAGCAGTCAGCACTAAGACCCATGGGAAATAATGACTATGTTATGTATAAAAACATTGTGTTTTAGACTAGGAAAAATAATTTGTTTGGAACACTTAAGATGAGGTTGAAGTTATTTTAAGATTTTAAACTTTTGGGTTTCTATAAGTAAAAAGTATACAGTTGTAATCATTTGATTGCAATCAGAAACTTTGGTCTTTCCTTACAGTAAAAAATTTATTAAACTTCATCTTGACAAAATATATGGATGTGTCCTTCCCCCCCCCCCCCCCCCCCTCCAAACTTCCCCACCATTCCAAGTGTTCCTATACCTGTGTGTCACAACACCTGTGTTGAAAGGATATATAAAATCTATAAAGGCAAGTTTCTATTCTTTTTTTTTTTTTTTTTTTTTTTTTTTTTTTGTACAGCATCACTGGAGAATGGTCCACCTGATCAAGTAGAAAATTTTTGTGGGTTCTGGTATGAAACCTTACTGATGCAGATATTTCATATTTTTATCATTCTTTTCAAGCACCGATAAATACTTCAAACTACTCAGACGGAAAGAAGCTGCTCTGTTTTGTACAGCATCAGAACCCACAAAAAAAATTCTACTTGATCAGGTGACCCTTCTCCAGTGATGCTGTACATAAACAGAGCTGCTTCTTTCAATCTGAGTAGTTTGAGGTGTTTAATCATTGCCTGAAAAGAATGATAAAAATATGAAACATCTACATAAGTAAGGTTTCATACCAGAACCCACAAACACTTCTACTTGATCAGGTGGACCATTCTCTAGTGGTATGAAACCTTACTTATGCAGATGTTTCATATTTTTATCAATCTTTTCAGGCAACAATAAACACCTCAAACTACTCAGACATTATGACGTCTGCTCTGTGGTATAATCTAATAATATCTCCTGCAGCTGGCACCAATGGATAGAGGGATGTTATATGCCCTCACTTTTAGGTTCTCTAGTGGGTGGGAGAACTCCAGGCCTTGCTGCTGGGAGAAACTGAAAACTCCAAACAATTTCTCAAGACACTACACCTCTACAACAATTTGTTTGGAATGACCATCATCTAATCTACCCAATTTTATACTTTAGGGATACACAATTACTAGCAGCATATACCTGTCATTACCCGGCCAATGTCAACATGAAATATAATAGAAAATACTCAAATTTGTCTTGGTTGGTCCTTAAATTAGCTTTTGGTAGCCAAAACTTCTTCCTGTGTGTGGCTACCACCTAACCACACACATTGGTACACCTACGTTCGATTAATACGTTCACTCTGTTACTTGTAAACCACATGCCATATTTTGGCCTGGTTGGTCCTTAAATTAGCTTTTTCTAGCCAAAGCGACTTTGTATTGGGGTGACTATGATAAAATCACACCCATTACCACACCCACATGTGGTTAGTAATGTTCACCCAGTTACTTGGGAACTTCCTGTGTGTGTGGTTTTGCCAAAACCCCACCGATTCCCACGTTACCCTCACCTGTTTACTTGTTGTCCATATGCCAAATCTCAGCCTGATTGCTCCATAAATTTGCTTTTGGCAGCCAAAACAACTTCCTGTGAGCGTGGCATGACCAAACCACACACACTGACCCACCCACGTGATCAATAATGCTCACCCTGTCACTTGGAGACCACATGCCAAATTTAAGCTTAATTAGTCCTTCAAATAGCTTTGGGCAGCCAAAACAGCTTCCTGTGGGTATGGCTATGACAAAAACACACCCATTGCCACACCCACACATGTTTAATAATGCTCACCCAGTTCCTTGGAAACTACATACCGAATTTCAGCATTGTCAGTCCTTTAATTAGCTTTTGATAGCAAAATAACTTCCTATAGATGTGGCTATTGCCAAACCACACCCAATGTGGTCAATAATGCTTTCCCAGATACTTGGAGACCACACACCAAATTTCGGTGTGATTTGTATATAAATCAGCTTTTGGCAGCAAAATCAACCTCCTGTGGGTGTGGCTATGACAAAACCACATCCATTACCACACCCACATGTGGTTATTAATGCTCACCCAGTTACTTGGAGATCATATGCCAAATTTCGGCCTTTTTGGTCCAAAAGTTTGGCCATGATGGCTACACGCATGCACATACATACATACATACATACATACATACATACATACATACATACATACATACATACATACATACATACATACATACATACATGCATGCATGCATACATACATACATACATACATACATACATACATACATACATACATACATACATACATACATACATACATACATACATACATACATACATACATACATACATACATACATACATACATACATACATACATACTTACGAACCAAAATATAAAATAGATTGTCACACTGGTTTAGTACAGTGCAATTAAATTTCTAGGGTTCAGTTATCTCTTGAATACGAACATTTACAAATATCACCATCATCAGCTGAAACCCTCATTTTCAGTCCCCTGAGGCCAAGGGAAAAACAGTGCTGACTTAATAAAGTGACTGAATTACTTCTTGGACCTAAAATCTTGTGACAACCACCAACAATATTTTTAATGCACTAAATGATATACATGCCTGTGAATATGTCATTCAACATGGCCAAATTTGTAAATCAGAAAGAAAAAATTGACATCAATAGTGAGTGAAAGAATACATTCTACAGTGGTGAGCAGGGATTTTTTTTTTTTTTTTTTTTTTTTTTTTTTTTTTTCTGGGAAGCAACATGTGATGCAGGTTTGCCTCTGTTATGCTTTAAGGTTGTTATGCATATTTTGATTACACTCACCCTTCCACATGAATGAAGGAAATGTTGTGGAGATAATTTATAGAGTGAAAACAAGTTACATAGTCAGAAGAAAGCATGGAGAAGCTGCTACTTACTGGAGTGAAGATTCAACTGCCAATGATTACTGATTTATCTCTTTCTATCAGACCAGGTCCACCATAAATTAAAGCCTGCCATGTGCTAAAGCTTCACTGAAAAAACACCTCTTACACATGGCAAAACATTCTCCATCTCTCTCTCTCGCTCTCTCTCTAATTTCAGCAAAGGTAAACTAAAGTCCTCAGCATTTAAAGACTCAGATTAGGACATATAACTTTGCAGTGGACACACTTGCACTTGCATAGTAATGCAAAATGTAGTGAGCACAAGTCATGGTGGTCCTGAAATCAATACTTCAAAATCATAACTCATATAGTATTTAAAAGCAAGCAGCCAATATTCCGCAGGGTAACTTTATATCCTACAACTTTGCATGCACATTTGATAACAGTATTCAGCTGAAAATTGTCTGTGGAGGATTTTATTTAAAAAGTTAGCTACATGACCCAAATGGAGTTCATTCAGCAGATTTTAATGAACATTAAGTTACTTTAAATTAGAGGTGATAAACACCAATCAAATTTGAGAATTCTGTATTTGAAAGGATTGACTGATTTGAAAAAATCCCACCAAAAATACATTAGAATCCATAGTTGCTCAAATCTGCAGACAATTTTGGGGTTAAACTCTATTTTTTATACTGTACAGTATACATGCAATATGCACACAGAATCCACAGTTTAAATCTGCAGACAATTTTGGAGTTAAACTCTATTTCTCATACTGTACAGTTTATATGCTATATACATCTAGAATTCTTAGTTGCTCAAATCTGCAGACAATTTTGAGGTTAACCTCTCTTTCTCATACTGTTCAGTATACATGCAATATGCATATATAAATCCACAGCTGATCACAGACAATTTCAGGTTTAAACCCTCTTTCTCATACTATGCAGCACAGTATATATTTGTGGTATATATGCTGTATACATATATAGGATCCACAGTTGTTCAAATCTGCAGACAATTTTCAGGTTAAACTCTAATATCTTGTACAGAGACCAGAGTCCATGTCCAGTCAACTCTACTCTATTCGAACACTAATTTAGGACATTGCCCATTGCCAGTGTCCACTGATAGGGATATTGGACTTGATCACTTAACATTGTCCAACAATGGGTTGCTCATTCTTGCATGATTTTCGAAAAAAAAGTTACTTTATCACTAAGGGCGTGATTTGACATGCTAAATTTGAATTTTCTCAACTCCTCACAAATTTACGTCTCTACTTCGATTTTGTTTTATTCTGTTGTGTGTTGCTTTGTTTTAGATTTTGTCTATTGTTCCAAATGCATTAATGTTACTTTTCTTGTGACTACAAAGCTGCCAACCTCTTCATCTAGAATTGTAGTAGCAATCTGGAAATGGAGTGCTATAGTCAGGCAATTCCGGCTCTTCAGCCATGAACAACAAAAAAAGGAAAAAAGTAACCAATCTTTCACCCTGCTCATCACTATTTTCACCCTCAGAACCACCAAGGTGTTATCCATAATGCTGAAACAGGAATATGTTAAAAGCAAATGATCTTTTGAATCTGATCTCAACAGATCCACAGGGCCCCATGTCAAGTGAATAAACTTGTCCTGAGCGAAATAAAATATGTTTACAGCTGGTAAGCTTGGACTTCCCCTCTCTCATTCATAATTGGTCTGGTATGGTGTCAAATAAAATTAAGCACATAAAAGAGCCACACATATAACCGGCATTGCCCGGCCAATGTCAACATGAAATATTATAGAAACCACTCAAATTTCGCCTGGTTGGCCCTTTAATTAGCTTTTGGCAGCCAAAACAACTTCCTGTGTGTGTGTGTGATTAATACCAAACAACACACATTGCCACACCCACATGTAGTTAATTATGCTCACCTGGTTAATTGGAATCCATGGTTAATTGGAATCCATGTTTAATTTCAGCCTGATTAGTCTATAAATGAGTTTTTGGCAGGCATAATGATGTCCTATGAGTGTGGCAATGACCAAACCACACCCTTTGACACATGCACATGTGATTAGTAATGCTTACCCAGTTGCTTGGATGTCTCATTCCTAATTTCAGTCTGGATGATCGTTTGATTAGCTTTAATAGCTCAAACAACTTCTAGTGGGTGTGGTTAAGGCCAGATCTCACCCATATTTGGTTAATAATGCTTTCCCTTGTGCTTGGAGACCACACGCCAAATTTTTGCCTTTTTGGTCTCTGATTAATTTTTTTAAAGTCAAAATAACTTCCTGTGGATGTGACTATGATAAAACCACACCCATTACCATGCCTACATGTGTCTAATAGTGCTCACCCTGATTCTTGGAGAGTACATGCCAAATTTCGGCCCTGTTGGTCCCAGCATTTAGCCTTAGTGCCTAGACACACATACATACTTACGAACCAAAACATATATTAAAGTGTGTTTGCAGATCTAACTTTTTTGGTCCAAATATCATTCAGAGGTTCTTTATTTTGTTGTCACACTTTTTTGTTTTACATACAATTGGGAAAAAGTGTAGCCCCAGGGATCCCGCCCATGTTACTCCCAAAGTCAAGTTGCATATGCATACCATGTTTTAAATCTGCCGCTCAAAGGGTTTGTCTGGCTAAAGTACCAGTTTTGGCCCTTTTTTAGCTGACATGATAACAGAAATGGGTGTGGTCATATACATGCACTTAAACATTCCCCACATTATATTTATTCCAAATATATATGGGTTCATGGTCTATCTCCTTAGGTTCAAGTGTTTTAGCTGATATACCATTTTTGGCATTTTTGGCCATACACAAGAAAAGGAAAAGGTGTGGCCAGGGGAGACCCAGCCCATGTTACCCCCAGATTGAAGTTATATACAGGCCCGTAGCCAGGGGGGGGGGGGGGGGGTAGGGAAATTAATATCTCTCCGCCAGTACCCATGCGCACACCAGCAAGAGTTAGTCAGTCAGGATCCTCCCGCGTTCAGTTTTGTAGTGTATCAGATTATCTGGAGTTCTGCGTGACCGACTACTGCTGTAGTGTGTCACTGTGTAAGTGTGAGTCAGCACCTCCTACCTGTTCCCTGATCTCTCAACTCCCTTGTCTATTAGATGGGAGCTAGGCTAGATGGGAGCTAGGCTAGATGGGAGCTAGGCTAGATGGGAGCTAGGCTTGCTGGGAGCAAGATGGCTGCTACCTGAAGTGGTGGTTTTCTCAGGTACTTAAAGCTGGAGTGATCACTTCCGATGTCTACCCTTAGTGGTTATGGTGTTGCTGATGCAAGCCATGTAGCTATGTTCAGTAATTTTGGTGGCAACTTGTGTCAGTGATAATCAGATTGAGACCTTCTGTTGGTTATGGAGATTTAAATCATCATGATATAGATAATAGTGGTGCTCTGGGTATTGGACATCTAGTTAACTTAATAGGAGGCAAGGCATGCTGGGAGAAGAGGGCAACTTCTGGAAGTGATGATCTTCCAAGTACTTGAAGGCACAATGTCCACTCCAGGCACTAGCCAGGGGAGGGGTTCGACGGAACCCCCCTTTTGGATCCAAAAAAAAAAAAAAAAAAAAAAGAAAAAAGGAAGGAACAACAATAATATAAATAAATAAATCAATCAATCATGTAAAAATAATAATTCCCCCTTTAAATACGCGCAAGCGCACACAACAAGAGTCACGAGCATTCAAGCAAGCGCGCACAGCAAGCCTCATGCGCCTAGTGTGTTCAGTTTTGAAGTGTTCAATTTTGGAGTGTTCTGGAGTGTTCAATTTTGGAGTGTTCTGGAGTGTTCAGTTTTGAAGTGTATCCGTTTTAATCCTAGTTCTCTCAGTGTCTCACTACCGCTGTTGCGTGTGTAACTTACCGTGACCAGTATCCTACATTTTTTTTGTAAGATGGAAGCAAAGCTCGCTAGGGAGAAGGCTGCTATCAAAAGTGGTGGTCTTCTTGACTACTTCAAGCCAAAGTGTTCACGTCCTACTTCTTCTAGTGGTGGTGGTGTAGCTAATGTGAGCGATGTAGCTGTTGTTAGTAATTTTGATGATGCACAGTCACCTGTCAGTGAAGATGTTAACTTGGGATCATCTGGTGATGGTGTTGCTAATGTGAGCCATGTGGGTGCAGTTAATATTTTTGGTGATCACAGTCACTTCTCAGTGAAAATCTTAGCTTGGGATTATCTGCTGCTACTTGTGGAAGCGTTGATGCTAATAGTTTAGGTGGGAGGAAGAGGGCATCTTCCAGGAATGGAGGTCTTTGCAAGTATCTGAAGCCTCAAGGTTCACTGCCCATTTTTAGTGTCAGCAGTGATAGTGTTGCTAATGTGAGCAGTGTGCCTATAATTAATTCTGATGATACCTGTGTTAGTGATAATCCTAGCTTGGGGACTGCAGCCAGTAGTGCAAATTTAGATCTAGATTGTAATGGTAGAATTGATAATTGTTTTTAAGAAAGTCATGATGTTGGTTTATTCATTAAACCAAATATGACCACTGCTGAATTAAATAATACAGTGAAGTCTTTGGATAAAGATCAAATGTATAAACTTATCAAACATCATTTCGTTCCCTCTGAAACTTTCCCTTTCCCCAAGGAGTATAGCGCTGGTTGTAACAGGTGCTTTCAGGCAAAATGGTTGAAAAAATATTCTTGGTTAGTATATAGTAAGGTACTGGATGGTGGGTTTTGTATTTCCTGTAGTTTGTTTGTAAAAGATAGGAGTAAATACGGAGTTCTAGTTAATATGCCTTTTAAAAAATGGGTCAAGGTGAATAAAGTAGTAGGTGGTCATTCCTCTAATCAGTACCATCACAATGCAATGGCAGACGCTTGTGCCTTTCTTCAATCTGTGGAAAATCCAGAGAAAAATGTAGATATACGTATTAATTCTAATTCTATATTGGAAAGAACTATTAAGGAGAATAGATGTATAATTCAATGTTGTGCTGAGTATATTTTATTTCGTGGGCGGCAATGCCTAGCACTTCGAGGAGATTGTGAGATATCTGGAGCTAATGGGAACCCAGGGAATTTTTTGGCCTTGATGAAGCTATTGGCTAAGCATGACCCTGCCATAAATGCTCACTTAGAAAGTCCTAAGCTAAGGAATGCGTCTTACGTATCACCGCATATACAAAATGAATTACTTAATATAATAGGTAAGAATATAAACCAGAAACATTTAGTTAATGAAGTAGTAAGTGCGAAATATTTTTCGATAATGGTAGATGAGATAACTTCTTTTAATAGAGAAGTAATGCCTCTATGTGTTCAGTTTGTAGACTCTACGTGACATAAGAGAGGAGTTTTTGCAGTATTCTATTTTGACTAGAGTTACTGGTAAAGCTATTGCTACTTGTGTCCTTGATAACCTTAACCAATTAGGTCTGGATGTTAAAAATGTTCGAAGACAAGGGTATGAGGGAGCATCGGATATGTCCAGTGAGCGGATTGGATTGCAAGCAATGATAAAGCAACATTTCCCATTAGCTGTATATACCCATTGTGCCGGGCACTGCTTGAACCTTGTAATTAGTCATTCTTGTAATATACCTATAATTCGAAATGCTGTAGATAAAATTTAAATGTGTGTATGTTTTTCTTAAATAGTCATAAACGGAATCAACTTTTAATTGAAATAGTTAGGGCTAATGTAGTGGACTCTAGTAAGAGGGCACCTCTTTTAGACTGTGTAAAACTAGGTGGGCTGCAAGGCACACTGCATGCCAACATTCCACAATTGTTTTAAGTTTCTTGTCATGGCATTTGAAGTCATTGGCCTTGGACTGCACAAGGAAAGTCTTAGCACGGACTTTGCTTCGGCTTTTTGGGACCCTGAGTCACGAACTAAGCTAGTCCATGTTGTATAGCATAACTGATTTTGAATTTATAGTTACTTTTGTAACTGTATATCACTTTCTTTCACATTTTGTGGGAATTACACTAAAATTACCAGGTAAAACATTAGATATAGTAGATGCATATAATGGAATTAGTAGTATAGTGACTTTTTATCGGTCATTGAGACAAAATATTGATAATAGTTTTTACAACGTTTTTGAACATGCTAAGAGAATTGCTACAGCTGTTAATGTAGAACCGAGTAAGCCAGGAAGTTGAAGTAGGCAGAGAAAAAGGCCAAATGTAGTAGCGTGTACAGTAGAGGAATGGTATAAAATTAATGTAGCTATACCATTTATAGATCATTATTTCATATTTAGAATCTCGTTTTTTCTTCGCATGCGAAAACAGCGTCTTTGCTACTTTGTCTTGTGCCTTCATTAATTGTAAAAAAAAAGTTACTGTTGACTTTCAGATTTAATTGAATTGTATAATGATGATTTACCCTCTCCTGAATTATTTTCATCAGAGTTGGCTTTATGGAAGCATAAGTTTGCATCCAACCCTGATGGCGATGTTCCCTCTACTTGCTCTGCTGCTATGAAGATGTGTGATGAATTGATTTTTCCTAATGTTTTTGTTTTATTAAAAATTGCTTGCACTATACCTGTCACCTCATGTGAATGTGAGAGGAATGCCAGTACTGTCCGCCGTCTCCGTAATTATATGCGTTGCACAATGACTGAGGAAAGATTCACATCTTTAGCTTTGATGCATATTAATTATAACCACAAAATAGATGTAAATGAAATGGTAGATCTTTTTCATGCAATGCACCCCAGGAGATTGCGCATTAGTAATATTCTGGTGGATTCATAATTAGCAAATTGATAATATAGTGTCATTTTGGTTCTAATTAAATAAATTTGTATAACTGTACTTTTTGGGCATGTGTTGGCATGTGTATGTTATTTATACATACTAGTCGAGACCTGCCACCCTTGAGCCTCGCTCAAGTCACTGTGATGCATGCAATTGGGTTGATGATTTCTTTGCACCATTCACTACTCTTCTGTGCAACCCTTCACTATTCTTGAAAAGGCTCTTTCTTCACCATACATTGTAAAAAAATTTTAAATGGATCTGATCCTTCACATTCTGTATTATGTTCAACCCTTAGCTGCTCCACCTAACTCTGTTTTCAGCTCTGTTGGTGCCTCTGTTAGTATGAAAAATGTTGTTTCAACCTCTGTCTCAGACGATAGTATTGCTTTCCTATTCTCAATTGCAAAATTTTTTGTGAACTCTGTGTAGGTAAAGTGTCATCTAGGGAAACTAGTGTCTTTGGTCGCAATTGCCTAAAGTAGGTTAGTAAAGGGTCTATTCACAAAACCAGCACAATCCTTCCTGCTGCTCTGTCGTTCTGTTGCAGATATCCTAGTCTGAACATATCCCCCATCTAGCACTTGTTTCGTCTCCCAGAGAGCGCCAATTCCTACATTATTTTTGATACCAAACGTGACAGACGATGGACAAAGAAGATTAATATTGGATTGTTATCAACATTTTCTATGTGTAATTGCTTGTGTATTTTGTTCATGCATAATGTTATTGATGTGTATTTACGAATCTTGTTTTATGTGCTATTCATCTAGAACCCTGGCACATCCAAAAACCTGCCCTATTCACAGTTTTTCGCATGTGTTTGTAACTCCAGCCTATTAATTGAATCACGCAAATGTAGAGTTTAGTATCAGTGGTTATATTGTGTTTGATTGACCAACTATCTGCTATTAGTAAGATATAAAAGCTATCATCATCCAAAATCTATTTCTGGCCCACACATGGTATGTTTGTCGTATTTGTTTCACCTATTGATTAGAATTAACACATCTGGATTTTGAGTGTTACATTCTTTTAATTAACTGGTAGTATATTTTTGTTTATATATATGCACAGTTGATTTCCCCTTTTTTTTAGATAGTAGTTTTTCTCTCTTTCTTTGGTTGCATACAGTATATCATCAGTTCTTCTTTAAAAAATAAAATTAAAAAAAAAATTTTATTTTTTTTTATTATATACTTTTTTTCATATTTTTTTTTTATTGCATACATGGGCCGGTATAGCATCAATTTATTATGTTACCTATCATTATTCTAAATGACACATTTCAGATTGTTACTGGAGATGGTATGAGACCAACAAAGACTATGTTCCTCCCCATGCTGGCTGGAGTAACACCACCAGATATGGATGTGTTGCATGAATGGTTAAGTTAACAACTTCCGCTAGTGAGAATATCCATCATCTTCTCCATCACCAAATATCTGCTGCTATCTCGCTTGGACCACAGATGTTCAAATCCTGACGTCCTTTCAACACCACACAGCACATCTACTTGTGGACGACTTCCACCCAAATGTGGCATGGATTGATCACATCAACAAGGGCCCACCTCTCATACACTCCGCATGCCCAGAACCAAGTCCATCATTACCATCAGGAGCTGACCTACCACACAATGAATGGGTGAGGCTGAACCGCCTCTGCTCTGGCACTGCCCAAGTTGGCACATCGCTACAACTCTGGGGATTGCAAGTGTCTCTGCCACTTGTGCATGTGGTCATCCAACTCAGACAGTGGCCCACAGTGACGGAATGTTCCAGGTTTAAAGCACCAGACCCAGAAACAATCAACTGGCTTAGAGAACTGCCAATTGAACTGATATGATAGATTTGATTTGATTTGCATACGATTATATATATATACACACACTTCCTTTTTTTTCTGACAAAATTTCTATTGAAAATGAAGGACAAAATCTACACATGTTGATATTTAATCATTATACTACGCTATAGAAGTTTTGCAACACATGAATTGTGCACATATTTGTCTTTCTAATTAAGAAGAAAAGCATCATCACTCTGATTGCCCAAAGTGTCCAGTTCCGTTGCACTGTGATAGAGGTCAGTGTCCACCTTGTTCTACCTAAACCTATGATCAAACTCTATTGAAGGTTGTCGGCTGAAAGTCCACACTTGACACTATATGCAATACATACAAATCCACATGTATATATAATTATATATAACATGACATGTATGACCATAATTATATTTTTGAAAATTGTATAATACTCTGGAATAATACTTGGGAATGTGGGACACTTAAACATGTCATTAAGAATATCATTGGAAAGAATTTGAACTATTTTTTTCATTTGGCAATAAAATTAAGGGTGGGGTGAGTGACAAAGATTTGGTACATATTAGATATCTCATGAATAATTAATGAAAATTTGGTTTTATACCCCCCCCCCCCCCCTCAAAAAAAAAAAAAACCCTTTCAAAAATCCTGGCTACGGGCCTGATATATATATATATAGTGTAGTCTACATAATTCGAATAGGGTAACACCAATTTCCACTATATTCAAAATTTTCTTGGTTCCCCATATAGGAATAAGAATACCCGATGAGAAAGCAGGTGAATTTTTCTTCTTTTTTTTCTTTTTTTTTGTATTCAGCTGTGACAAGAATCTTTTTAGTTCCTCTTATAGTGATAGCAAGAAATTCTTGGAATTTTTTTTCACCATCTGTAATTGCCAACTACTTAGAGCAGATTTTGTTACACCATCAACACATTTTGAAGAGGTTGTGGAGAGTGAATCTGTTTCATCATTTGAAACAGATTTTGATGTGGCCTGCACCTTTGAGGAGTATATGTGAAGTGATAGCCAATTATAGTGCAGCCCTGTGCTGAGCAGTGCAGACATTAAAGCCTCTCTAGGGGAGATCACTGAAGATACAAAAGACAAGATGATAATGCAGGTGATCCTCTTTCCTATGTTACTTTCCATCAAACTCATTCTGGTTTCTTAAATATGAAAACTTACCTGCTATGCTCTTGTGCAGAGTGGCACTGAACCACCATATGATCAACTGGAACAACTTGGGACTGAGTTGCTAAAAGCTCATACTAATTTATTCACAAAAACATTCATAACTGACTATGCTGTAAATCAATAATATATAAATACAAGCATAAAAGTAGTTCAGGAACTTGCCCTTATTTAATAGTATGTGATCCATGCCTACTTCCCTAAACATACATATTACATATATAATAGTGATCTGAAGTTAGTTGCTGATTATATCTTCTTACTTGTATACAATCAAGAACACACAAAGCCATAATATATGTGCAGTAACCTGGTACATTGAAAATATGAAATCTGATAATTCAAATTTTTATCATTGATGGTTTGATTTTGAATTAAGAGAAATTCTTATAATTCAAATTTTCTGTTAATTCAAATTTTTTTCTCTGGATTATTGAATTTGAATTATGTGGACTACACTGTATGTATATCCATTCTCCTATATATATATAAAAGGAGGTGTCTGTCTGTTTTTATGTCAAGCCCAAAAAAAAAAAAAAGGCCAAAAATGTTACTTTGGCCATCGAACCCTTGAAGCGACAGACTTAAAATATATACAAATTGACTTTGGAAGTGACTTGGGCAGGATCCCTCCTTGCTACACCACTTTCCATTTGTGTGTAAAGAGAAAAAGTGCCAAAAAAAAGGACAAACTTCTGAATAAAGATTGAACCTAAGGAGTTATATTCACTAACCCATTTTAATATATATTTTGGTTGTATGTTTGTATGTATGTGTCTAGACATCATGACCAAACACTAGAACCAAAACAGACGAAATTTAGCATGAGCTCTCTAAGAATCTGAATGAGCATTACTAAACACATGAAGGCATGGTAATGGGTGTGATTTTGCCATAGCCACACCCATAGAAAGTCATTTTGGCTAGAAAAAGCTAATTTAAGGACCAACCAGGCTGAAATTCAGCATGTGTTCCCCAAGTAAAGAAGTGAGCGTGTTAGCTGCATGTAAGTGCACAAGTGGGTGTGGTTAAGTTGTAGCCAAAGGAACAACAAGGCCAAAATTTGAGTAGCTTCTATTCTATTTCATGTTGATATTGGCCGGGTATATGCTGCTAGTATATATAAAAGGAAATGTCTGTATGTCTTACTGTGTGTCTGTATGTTTCTACCATCATTCTGGCCAAACATGTGGATGGATTTCTCTGAAACTTGGTGTGATAAAAGTTTTTACCCAAATTAAAACATGGGCCACAAATTTCTGAAAAGTTACCATGGTAACAAGAAATAGACAAATATGGTATTTTTGCCAAAAAAACCCTTGGAGCAACTGATCTAAAACTTGGTACGCATATACAACTTCACTCTGGGAGTAACATGGGCTAGATCCCATTTGGCCACACCTCTTCCTTTCCCTGTAGAAGGCAAAAATGGTATTTCAGCAAAAACACTTGAACCTAGGGAGTTGAACCCATATATATTTGGAATCAATATAATCTGGGGAATGTTTTAAGTGCATGCATATGACCACACCCATTCATGTTTTTATATCAGGCCCAAAAAAAAGCCAAAAAGGTATTTTGACCAGACATACCTTTGGAGCAACAGACTTAATACATGATATGCATACACAACTTGACTTTGGGAGTAGCATGAGCGGAATCCCTCCTGGTTACCTGTGAGCAGCTGCCCTAGCTTCAGCTAATATTATTCTGCAAGCTAGGATAGCTGCCCCACTCCCTAGCCTATAAACAATTCTATCACTGTAAATAAACTAAGGCTACCTAACTGTGGTTATGAGTAGCAAACAGTAGGTTCACACACTCAGTCTCCCTTCAAAATAGATAGTATTAAATACTGGTCAGAGACTCTCTGTACCAGCAACAAAACAATGATCTTTCCAATATTCAATATACACTATGACACTTTCAATTACAACATGGACACTCTACATAATAAAGTTTAGTTGTGTCTTTTTATAGTCAGGCCATTCGGGGGCCCTGCTCTGGCGCCCTGCCTGGCCGGCTGTTTGTTCATTAAGTGAGTTTATTGTAATTACTTCCTTGTCTTTGGCCAAACAAACCCTTGGAGCGACAGATTTGATATATGGTTTGTATACTCAACTTTGACTTTAACCCATATACATTAGAATCAATATAATCTGAGGGATGGATGTTTTAAGTACATTTATATGACCACACCCACTTCTGTTTTCATGTCAGGCCCAAAAGAGGACAAAAATGATACTTTGGCCAAACAAACCCTTGAAGCGACAGATTTGATATATGGTTTGTATACTCAACTTTGACTATAATGTTTGATGTTGAAATTGGCCTGGCAACGATGGGTATATACTGCTAGTATATATATATATATATATATATATATATATATATATATATATATATGAATGAGAGCACTTGTTTTATTTCATTCTAGTCAAATTCTTGGATTGTAGCTTCCTCCAGTTGTTTCAGGTATCTCTCCTCATTCAGCCTTTTAATGAGGCTGGTCTTTCTGTCTATCTGGGTAAATAGGTCAAAGTTAAGAAGGGGTGGGCAAGTTCCTCAAAGCTCTTTAAACTACTCACCCAATTCCTGTGACACACACACACCCCCGCCCCCCGCCCCCCCCCCCCTACCCCCCACAGTACCAGTATGTCTCCCTGCTTGACTTGCTTAAATGACTAACTAGTTGCTTTCCTCTGGAAAAATCCTTAAAAATTCAGGAGCTCTGTTCAAAGTTCTTCTCATGAATGCAGTAGCCCTTCTGATAAAAAAAATAAAATTTATCAATTTTAAAAATCTTTTTTGCTCACTATTTTTTTTTTACAAGTGGAAGCTGAAAACTGACTCAGCATAAAATGCTTGTACCTCATTGCAAAGAGTACTGGGGTCTCCTTGCTTACTTTTTAACTTTCCCCTTCTTTTCTGGTGTGTAGAGCTGCCATGAAGCTGCGGTCTATTTCAAAAGTTAGTTTATATTTCACTATTTGGATCACTGGAAGCTGCAAACTACTTGAGAAATGTTCTACCTCATTGCATATGAGTACAGGCTCTCAGCATCTGGGTTACTTCCCTTTTAATTTTCCCCACTTTTCTTGTACACACAGAGTGCCACAGAGGTGCCACTGGAGCTGCCACAGAATAGGCCACAGGATTTTCTAATCAATGTCATTTCTTCAATGCAGCTGCTCCAATACACCTAAATTAACATAATTAGTGGTTTATCCTACCACACCCAGAATAAATATTATTAAAATTAACTTTTGAATCACCCCTCAAGAGAGGGGAGAGGGGGGGGGGGGGGGGGGGGAATAAATTAAATAATTAATTAAAAATAATAATAGAAGAATAATAAATAGATGATAGATATATGGATGGATGGATGAATGAATAAATTAATTAATTTTATTATAAAATTTAATAATTCACAACAAAAAAAAAGTTTTTTTTCTTAATGTTTTAAAAGGGGTGGGGGGGGGGGAGAGAGAATGAAAGAAAGAAAGAAAGCAAAACCAACAGGAATTGAACCTGAAAATTTAATTTATCTTTTCCTACACCAGTATTGCCACTTTTTCCAATTTTGATCAATGGAGGTTACTTTGACACCCCTCCAGAGTACCCCAACCAATTTTTAGCCAAATTCACCCAGTCATCTCAGAGGAGATATCAGATCAAGTTTTGTGACAGGCAATACCAAATTCATTAAGTATACCTGATTCCTTCCTTCCCACTTAATCTATAACAGGGTACAGAGGAAACTTTGTTAATCAAATTGTGTGTTCAGAGTTAACTAGATGAAGAGAATTACATGGATCTACACACAGAAAAAGGAATCCATATCTAATACCCAGGGATTGAGACATCACCAACATGGGAATCATGCCATAGTTATTTTAAAAATTTAGTTCATAACAAGACATGGATCAATGGTTATGTTCATCTGAACAAAACTTGTTCTATCACTCAGGAATCCTGATGTGACATTGTATCTCATATAGATCAAAGGTATTGAGTAACATGACAAGACAACCAAAGAAAAACTTCTGTCAAACATTCCTTGAAGTAATGACACCACCTGAGGTCATGGCTAGGTTACAGAGCAAGGAGAAGAAATGCCCAGAGTGATTATTGGGGAGGCTGATCTTTTGCCAATCAAATTTTAAGTAGTAATAAGTAGAAAGACAAATCAATATAGTATCAAATAACAACTTCTTTTTCATTCTCTGATTATCTCCAGAAGTTTCAACATTATTACATTGCTGATCATTACCCAAGTACAAAGGAGTGTTGTTACGATAAATCAACCCAGAGGACTGCTATCAATCTATTTAGTGATATTTTGGTTGAAGCAAATTTACTAACCATGGTCCCATTGTTATAGCCAAAGAATTAAGAAACATTAATAATGGCAATTTAGAAATGAAAGTGCAGCTCATTGACTCAATAAAATCACACTAATTCTCTTTGAAGCTACACACCAAGCTTGCAAGTAAGTAGAACTGCATGACCCAAGATTGCTAAACAAAATATCGAAATCTTCACCACTTTCATTTACCCTTTCTTCCACCTTTCCTCCATTAATTTAAGCTCTTGCCACAGGATTGCTACCAGAAGAATATGGAAGAGAGTTGATTATAGGCACACCTAAAACTACACTCATCTAGTATTTAACAAGTTTGTGTCATTTATGTAAAACTGTTTTATCATAGTTAAGAAGTTGTTTTTTTTAAACTTTTTTTAAAATTTTGTTTCTTTTTTTTGTGGCCATATTCTAGGAAGTAAACCTCTCTTCTTCTTTTTTCAGATTATAGCAAATGTTCACTGTGTGAGTGAGTGTGTGTGTGTGTGTGTGTGGGTGGGTGGGTGTCCAAGCAACTGGTTGAGTATTACTAATCACATGTGCGTGTGTCAATGGGTGTGGCAATGACCAGACCACACTCATTGATACACACACACGCACGCGTGATTAGTAATGGTCACCCAGTTGCTTGGAAACATCATTTAAAATTTCAGTCCGGTTGGTAATTTGATCAGCTTTTAATAGCCTAAACTACTTCCAGTGGGTGTGGCTATGGCCAATCCACACACATGTGGTAAGCAATGTTGTCCCAGATAGTTGGAGACCACACTCCAACTTTTTACCTGATTGGTTTATGATTAACTTTTTTCAGCCAAAATAACTTCCTGTGGGTGTGCCCATGGAAAAACCACACCTGCCACAATGCTCACATGTGTTTCGAAATGCTCACTTCAATTCTGAGAGAGCACATGCGAAATTTCGGCCGTTTTTAGTTCCAGTGCTTGGCTGTGATGCCTTGACACATACATACAAACATACATACATACTTACGAACCAATATATATATATATATATATATATATATATATATATATATATGTATATATATACTATATTAAAGTGGGTTTGTGGATCTAACTCCTTAAGTTTAATCTTCATTCAGAAGTTTGATTGTTTGTTTGTTTTTATCACTTTTTCTCTTTACACATCAATGGAAAGTGGTGTAGCAAGGAAGGATCCCGCCCATGCTGCTCCAAAGTCAATTGTGTATGCATACAACATTTTAAGTCTGTCGCTCCAAGGGTTCATATGGCCAAAGTACCATTTTGGGCTTTTTTTGGCCATTCATGGGCACAAAAATGGGTGTGGTCATATATACATACCTAAAACATAACCCGGAGAATATTGATTCCAAATATATATGGGTTCATGGTCTAACTCCTTAGGTTCAAATGTATTTGCCGATATACCATTTTTGGCATTTTTAGCCTTACACAGGAAAAGAAAGGGGGTTGGCCTGGTGGGACACAGCCCATGTTACTCCCATAGTGAAGTTGTATATGCACACCAAGTTTCAGATCTATAACTCCAAGGGTTTTTCTGACAAAAATACCATTTTTGGCTTTTTCTCATTACCATGGTAACTATTTTCCAGAATTTTTAGCCCATGTTTTCAGTTGAGTCAAAACCTACCATCATGCCAAGTTTCAGAGAAATCCATCCACAGGTTTGGCCAGAATGATGGTACAGACAGACAGACAGACAGACAGACAGACAGACAGACAGACAGACAGACAGACAGACAGACAGACAGACAGACAGACAGACAGACAGACAGACAGACAGACAGACAGACAGGAGATGTCTGTCTGTATGCATGCACGCACGCACACACGTACACGTATACATGTATATGTATATGTATATGTGTATATATATATATATATATATATATATATATGAAAACAACTTCAGTGGGAGTGGCTAATAATAACACACACACAAAAAAAAAACATAGCTGCATCTACATGGTTAATAATACTCTCCCAGTCACGTGGGGAGCACTCCCCAAATTTCAGCCTGATCGGTTCTCAGGAGTGGAAACAACTTCATATGGGTGTGGCTAAAACAAAAACCACACCCATTGCCACCTGATACAAATGAAACCCTCATAAGGACATGCAACGAGATGCCCTAGTTAATGCTTGTAGGTTAGTGGAGATCTCTCAAGCGGTTTGGAAGGAGTTTAGAGTACCACATACAGACAGACAAATAAATTGTAAATTATAGTAAGATAAGTGGTAAATATATACACAATATAATTGTGATGTCAAGATGACCACAACATAATGTTCAAGTGAAAAAGATAAAGATGAAATGTGTACTGACATAATTACTTCAACAAATAGTCCCGCAACTGTCATGAACTCTTCCACAAAGAAGCATATATAATTCCTGACATACACATCGTAAACAAAGTTTGAACATACATATTGATCAACTAATGCCTGCTCAGGCAAATATCACATAACAACTGAATACAATTAGTAGAAAACAATTATGTCAGAATGCACTATCTTAGTAGAATTCTTAATAATTTAAGTATTTAAAAAAAAACAAAAAAAACAATAATAAATAATAAATAAAATTAAAATTGGTGTAGGATAACCTCCACTAGAAATATGTTTCTGTACCACTTCCACAATGAAAAGTTATGACAATTATACATGATAGAGTAGTGAAATAAATAAGTACTTTGCATAAGCATTATAGTCCATCATGTGAACTTCGTAATGCCAGTACAAGTGAGGAAAACAGAATGTTGCCGTTGAGGAATGAAGAGTATCTAATAACAATTGCATTTTAAAATGGTATTACTGCAATAGTAATTGAGGAAGACACTACTTGGGGTGAAGATAACTAGGAATGTCTTGAACTGTTTATAGAGCTATCTTCATGGACAGGAGAATCTTTTGGATAAGATGATTGTCCGGAGAGTGAATTGACGGCAGCTACTATAGTTGTCGTATTTGATGAACTGCAGTTTATTTTCTCTGCTGCAATTGAGAAACAGAGATTTTCCCTTTTGCACTTACAAAATTTCTTCAAACATGTTTTCAAGAAGTCTATCAGGGGTGTGTAGTCACAAATTGCATAAGTTAGCAACACAGCCATGGCGATCTCCAGAGTGAAGAAGATGCAACGAATCACCAGCCACAGTTCAGGAAATTGTTGTTGGTTTCTTAACATACCAAAACAGCCAGCAAACATGCTAATGAGAATCATCGTGAGATTGAACAGGCTGAGTATAGAATAAATCATGCCCAGAAAAACAGTGAAATACATTATTAAAGTTACTTTACGAATACATTTTTTTTGCTGACTCCTAAATATGGTAGATTGACTCTTGCCATTCCTACCTCGTTTTTTAATGTTAGATTTCACTATTAGATCCTCTCTATTTACATTTGGTGTGTCTCCACAAACTGTAGAACTTCGTTTTGCATTTCTTTTCACTGTCTTTAGCAGACGAAATCCAGCAATCGAGAATGTCAAGCAAACTATGAATCCCCAACACGAGAAAAAAACTTCACAACATAACAATAATACAATGATAACTGCAGGTTGTCGAATAGGTAGAGCAGCCAAGATTTCAAAGAAAATAGCAACTATGTAGTGAACAAAACAGAGTGAAATCAAAAGTTTGAGCTGTTGAATCCAGGTTGTTCCTAAATTGTTTCGTCCAACTATCCAGAGAGTGATGAACACCAGTGTGTAGCTGGCTGTCAGACTGGGGAAAGCCAGTGCTCCCAGTAGCCTTGATACAATCATACAAGCCAACTGTCTGCAGAATCCTTGCTGGTTCCAAGGATCAAGTAGAATAAATAATACTCTAGAGACTCCAAGAATAATGAGTGCCAAGTCAACAGCTATGAATGTTTTTACTCTTTGAAATCTCTGTCCCAAATGTCTTTTGACCAGCAGGAACACACACACTAAGGTAAGGCCCAGAAACATCAGCCAGTAAATGGACATCAGGATATAGAAGAACACAAACCAAACACCGTTGCGCTCTCCCCAAGCTGATGAATTATTTGGTACCAACAGGGAGAGAACTTCATACGTACTTGAAAAATTATCTATGGTGGGACAGACCTCCTGTTCCATCTCCACCACCAAAAAAAGAAATAGAAAAAGAAAAAAACTGATATTTTGAGAGTTCTAATAGCTGCTGGACACTTCCACACTTTCTTCACAAATACAGTTCAGGTCTGCACTGAGTAATAATATTCCAGAAGTGCAATACTTTTTCAGCCGTTTCTACCGAGGATTTCAGGAAGGAATTCGAATTATCACCTGGATGATTCTCCGCCAAGCGAATGCACAATGCGGGTCAACCTGGCTGAACAGATGTGGTCTGTTTTTGTGGTCTGGTGATTTTTGCGGTTCTAATCAAATTTAGCAGACGTGTAGGAGTAACAATGCTGAAGTGATTGTGTGAAACTGAAGAATGTGTAAAATTACTGTTGACATTGTATCTCACTATAATTTGTAAATTATCTGTCTATCCTCTGTCTATCTGTATATATATTCACTATCTCCTCCCAAATGCTTGGACCAATCTTCTTGAAAATTTCAGGAATTGCTCATAGGACCACTACCCCCATTAGGGGAAAATGCAGTTAGGGATAGGGTTAGGACTAGGTCTAGGACATAACTCCATTAAATAAAATGTCCTATTCATAAGTAACCACCCACTTAGTTGTAAGAACAAACTTTGTGCTTTGTGCAGTAAATAATATGTAAATAATCTATTCTTGCCTAAAAATATGTGAATGTACACCCCACCATTCCAAATGTTCCTTGACCTGTGTACCACAGGTAATTATTATGTGATAGTTCGTGTGTAATCTGATCCCATTCAAAATGACATTTCTAGAAGAAGTTGTGTTTACAAATCACACAGCAAGTTCAAAAGGACACTAATTATTAGAGATGGTGCATCATAATATTTAATTTAGAAATGGGGCAATGCCTCCCATACCACCCCTCCCTTTATACATAACTGGTAATTTACTGATTACAGCTAAATACAGTAATCAGTTTATTTGCAGATGGCAAACTACCTGCAGCTACCTCCACTCATAATAATGGCCACATATTGAGTGCAACCAGTGAGTTTTTGGTTGTTATCATTGTGTTGCTGCTTTAACAAAGTTATCTTTTTGAAGTTTAGATACATCCAACACTTCTGCAGTTTCTGTATCTGTTAGCTACAAATCACTGTATATGAATCCCAGTCCTCGGCAAGTTTAATTTCAATGCCAATCTAGCAAATCAGAGCAAAACATAGATAATTCTGCTACCCCTGACATATATCATATCATCATGAGGTTGCCAAAGGAGCTCCCATCTGCAGATAGGCTGCCAATTCTCAGATCAGAAGGAACACTCTACACTCTGACTATGGTTATTTTAATTGGTTTCGCTTAAACCAGTTGATTATTCCTGAATTTTTTGTTGTTGTTGACAATTATTGTGTTGTGTGTGGTCTGAGAATTGTAAATTTGGTGATAATAACAAGAGAAAAAAATTTTTTATCAATGAACTTGTCTCTGCTGTAGTTAACTAAGTAACAATGCCAGATATCTAACATTCTGTTTTCACGTACACTTGATTAGTATTAACACAGTTCCTTACACCTGTGCATTTCATACTTTGCATTTGGTTCCTTGTCAGCATTAGAGGGTCAAATATCTCTCAAGATGAGGAGCACCAATGTCAGACCATAAAAGAAAGGGAAAAAGATTCCAAACATAAAAATATGGTGGGATTTATTATTATTATTTTTTTTTTTTTTTTTTTTTTTTTGGCATTTTTTTTTTTTTTTTTTTTGTCAATAACCAATTAAACTTCTTTTTGCTTTGGTTATGCCTTCTCAACAAATAGGTGATTTTATTTCCATCTATAGTAATAGAAGCTCTAAACATAAAATAAGTATGCTCTGGTTTTCTTATTGAATTTTAAAAGAAAATGCATTAAAAATATATCAATTTAAACGAGCAGTCAGCATGAAGATCTGTGGCAAATAATTGCTACAATATTTATTAAAATATAGTGTTTTAGACCAGGAAAAATAATAATTTAGAACACTTAAGATGATGTTAGAGTTATGTTAAGATTTAAAACTTTTGGGTTTCTATACAATAAAAAGCATTCAGTTGTAACCACTTGATTGTAATCAGGAACTCTGATTACAATCCTCTCCCCCCCCCCCCCCCCCTCCAAACTTCCCCACCATTCCAAGTGTTCCCATATCTGTGTGTCACAACACCTGTGTTGAAAGGATATATAAAATCTATAAAGGCAAGTTTCTATTCTTTTTTTTATACAGCATCACTGGAGAATGGTCCACCTGATCAAGTAGAAATTTTTGTGGGTTCTGGTATGAAACCTTACTGATGCAGATGTTTCATACTTTTATCATTCTTTTCAGGCAACAATAAACACCCCAAACACTCAGACAGTGCAGAAGTCTACTCTATGATATAATCCAATAATCCCTCCTTCAGCCAGCAACAATGGACAGAGGGATGTATGTGTCCTCATTTCTAGGTCCTCCACTGGGTGGGAGAACTCCAGTCCTGTGCTGTCAAATGGCAATGTTGAGCCTCCTCCTCTGCTAGAGCCGCCTGAACCTCTCAGGACCTTGCTGCTGGGAGAAAGAAAACTCAGAACTATTTCTCAAGGCACCGCACCTCTACAACAATTTGTTCAGTATCACCGCATGGAATCTAGTAGTATTTGGTTTTTTTGCCTGGCCAAAATAGCTTCCTGTGGGTGTGGCTACAACCTAACCACACTCATTTGTACACCTACATTTGATTAATACGCTCACTCTGTTACTTGGAGACCACATGCCAAATTTAAGCCTGGTTTGTCCTTAAATTAGCTCTTTCAAACCAAAGTTACTTCCTTTGGGTGTGACTATTTTAAACCACACCCATTGCCACACCTGCATGTGTTTAATGATGTTCACCCGGTTAATGGAGGACCACATGCAAAGTTTCAGCGTGATTGGTCGTTTAATTAGCTTTTAGTAGCCGAAACAACTTTCTATGGGTGTGGCTATGATCACACTACACCCATTGACACACTCACAAGTGGTGAATAATGTTCACCCAGTTACTTGGAGACACATACCAAATTATTGCCTGGTTGGTGCTTTAATTAGCTTTTGCTAACCAAAATAACTTCTTGTGGGTGTGGCTCTGAAAAAACCACACCCACTCCCACGTGCCACTCACCTGTTTACTTGTAGTCCATATGCCACATTTCAGCCTGATTGGTATATAAATTTGCTTTTGGCAGCCAAACACCTTCCTGTGGGCATGGTTATGACAAAACCACACCCACTGACCCACCCACGGTGGTCAATATTGTTCACCCTGTCACTTGGAGACCACATGTCAAAATTAAGCCTGGTTGGTCCTTTAAATAAGCTTTTGGCAGATTGGTCTTTTAATTAGCTTTTGGTAGCCCAAACAACTTCCTGTAGCTGTGGCTATGACAAAACCACACCCATTACCACACCCACATGTGGTTATTAACGCTCACCTGGTTACTTGGAGACTGCATGCCAAATTTTGTCCTTTCTGGTCCAAGGGTTTGGCTGTGATGGCTACACACAGCACCATACCACACCACTCCACCCCACCCCACCACATACACACCCCACCACATACACACACATGCATGCACACATGCATGCACACACACATGCACACACACACAGGCACACATGCAGGCATATGCACACATGCACTCATGATTTAGTTGCAGTGCAATTAATTGTAGTAGCAATCTGGAAATGGAGTGCTATGGTCAGGCAATTTGGTCTCTTCAACCATGAACAACAAAAAAAAAAAAAAGTAACCAATCTTTCACCCTGCTCATCACTATTTTCACCCTCAGAACCACCAAGGTGTTATCCAAAATGCTGAAACAGGAATATGTTAAAAGTAAATGATCTTTTGAATCTGATCTCAACAGATCCACAGGGCCACATGTCAAGTAATAAATATGTGCTGAAGGAGTGAAATAAAATATGTTTACAGCTGGTAAGCTTGGACTTCCCCTCTCTCATTCATAATTGTTCTGGTATGGTGTCAAATAAAATAAGCACATAAAATAGCCACACATATACCCGGCGTTGCCCGGCTAATGTCAACATGAAATATTATAGAAACCACTCAAATTTTGGCCTGGTTGGCCCTTTAATTAGCTTTTAACAGCCAAACGACTTCCTGTGGGTGTGATTAATACCAAACCACACACATTGCCACATCCACATGTAGTTAATTATGCTCACCTGGTTAATTGGAATCCATGTGTAATTTCTGCTTGATTAGTCTATAAATGAGTTTTGGCTGGCATAATGATGTCCTATGGGTGTGGCAACGACCTAACCACACCCTTTGACACATGCACAGGTGATCAGTAATGCTTACCCAGTTGCTTGGAAGTCTCATTCCTAATTTCAGTCTGGATGATCGTTTGATTAGCTTTTAATAGCTCAAACAACTTCTAATAGGTGTGGCTATGGCCAGATCTCACCCATATTTGGTTAATAATGCTTTCCCTAGTACTTGGAGACTGCATGCCAAATTTTTGCCTTTTTGGTCTCTGATTAACTTTTTTAGTCAAAATAACTTCCTGTGGGTGTGGCTATGATAGAATCACACCCATTACCATGCCCATATGTGTCTAATAATGCTCACCCAGGTTCTTGGAGGGTACACGCCAAATTTCGGCCTTTTTAGTCCTAGTGTTTAGCCTTACTGCCTAGACACGCATACATACTTACAACCAAAATATATATTAAAGTGTGTTCGAAGATATAACTCCTTCAGTCCAAGTGTTATTCAGAAGTTGTTTTTTTTTTATTGCACTTTTTCACTTTACACATAATTAGGAAGAAGTGTAGCCAGGAGGAATCCCGCCCATGTTACTCCCAAAATCAAGTTCCGTGTTTTAAGTCTGTTGATCAAAGGGTTTGTCTGGCTAAAGTACCAGTTTTGGCCCCTTTTTTAGCCTGACATGATAACAGAAATGGGTGTGGTCATATACATGCACTTAAACATCCCCCAGATTATATTTATTCCAAATATATATGGGTTCATGGTCTATCTCCTTAGGTTCAAGTGTTTTAGCTGATATACCATTTGTGGCATTTTTGGCCATACACAAAATTTAGATCTGTACCTCCAAGGGTGTTTCTGGCAAAAATACCATATTTGGCTTCTTCACATTACCATGGCAACTATTTTCCGGATTTTTTAGCCCATGTTTTAAGTTGGGTCAAAACCTTTCATCATTCCAAGTTTCCAAGAAATCCACCTACAGGTTTGGCCAGAATGATGGTACAGACAGACAGACAGACAGACAGACAGACAGACAGACAGACAGACAGACAGACAGACAGACAGACAGACAGACAGACAGACAGACAGACAGACAGACAGACAGACAGACAGACAGACAGACATCTCCTTTTATATATATATATATATATATATATATTTTTTTTTTTTTTTTTTTTTTTTTTTAAACTGTAGAGACACTCTTACTTACTGAGTTTTTTAATTTGAATTCATAGTGGAATGTACATGGTGTGGTTGTTGGTGCTAGATCTGCTTGAAATAAATGTTGCAGGTTGTTAATTAATTGTAGCTGTTTGTTAATGGTTTTGTCAAGAGAACTCTAAATTCAAAATCCAACAATTAAATTTCATTGTGTAGGGTTTGTTGTTTTCTGCTTTTAGGCTGCATTGTTTTGTTTTTTAATTTTTTGTTTTTCTTAGGTGTTGAATGAAATAAGAATGGGATTGCCTGGTTATTGAGTGTACAACTTACTTTATTCCATCTGGAGATTACTTTTGGTGGACTGAATTTCTTTTAAAGGTTTGAATATATCGGCTAAAACACTTGAACCTAAGGAGATAGACCATGAACCCATATATATTTGGAATAAATATAATCTGGGGAATGTTTAAGTGCATGTATATGACCACACCCATTTCTGTTATCATGTCAGGCTAAAAAAAGGGGCCAAAACTGGTACTTTAGCCAGACAAACCCTTTGATCGACAGACTTAAAACACAGTATGTGTAGTATCTTATGTGATATCTTAATACTGGCTCTATTGATAGCCAGTTAATAAATGCACACGCTTAATACTCACTTATAAAAGTTAACAGAACCTTTCATTGCAAGACGACAACAAGTATTGCAGATGGATGAAGTGCAAGAACACGTGGAAGAACAAAGAGACAAAGACAATTGCAATGTTTTATATACATACAATATACTGGTAATGAATGCATAATCAATGACGTCATTAAGCATCATCCTTGAGTGGTATAATCATTATACTGGAGTGGTATAGTTTACCACACTCCCCCTCATTAAGGATTGTATTAAGGGAATGACAATGATCATGCTTTGAACCTCACAGGTTTCTGCCGGGTACGGGTAGAACGTCTAGGAGGCGTTGGAGTACGAGCAGGTGGAGGATCAAGTGGAGGAACTGGTTGACTCTGAGTCAGATCCAGGCTTGATGGGAGATCTGGAAGTGCAAGTGGATCCACTGGTTGAACGGGAACTGGAGTCGGAGCCAGGACGGCAGGTGAAGCGGGAACATCGGTTAGACATCGCTGAATCACATTATCAACATGTCTTCGAACTGTACTGCCATCGAGAAGCTCAATGCAATAAGAGAGAGGTCCAGTAACTTCAACAATCTTCCCTGGAATCCATTTTTGTTGTGAGGCTGTAAAATCCTCTACATACACAAGATCTCCAATAGAAAATGTATGCACTGGTTTTGTTGAATCATGTTCCTCCTTTTGTTTCAGTTGCTTACTCTCAACTTTCTGTGAAACTGCAGGAAAAAGCAAATCCAGGCGAGAGCGAAGTCGTCGTCCCATGAGGAGTTCAGCAGGTGCAATCCCCGTCGTAGTGTGAGGGGTTATCCGGTACTGGAAGAGAAACTTAGAAAGTTTTTCCTGAATTGAACTGCCTTGGATGCGTTTCAGAGCTTGCCTGAAAGTCTGGACAGCGCTCGTTCTGCGAGTCCGTTCATAGACGGATGATATGGAGCAGATGTGATGTGGAGAACTCCATTCTGAGTCATGAAAGTTTTAAACTCTTGACTAGTAAATGTAGGACCATTATCAGAAACAATTTTCTGTGGTATGCCATGTGTCCCAAATATCATTCTGAGTTGTTCAATCGTGCTATGGGCTTTAATAGAATGCATGAGTCTCACATCCATCCATTTAGAATGGGCATCCACCAGTACAAGAAACATGTGTCCCAAATAAGGACCTGCAAAATCAATGTGGAGGCGGCTCCACGGACTTGCCGGCCACTCCCATGGGTGGAGCGGAGCAGTAGGTGGTCAGGGTTGAGACTCTTGACACTCAGTACAAGTTTTCACCAGGGTTTCAATATCAGTCTCCATGTTAGGCCACCAAATGTAACTGCATGCTAGTGCTTTCATTTTTGTAACCCCTGGGTGAGCTTGGTGTAATTCCTTAAGTAGGGGCTGCCTACCAGGCGGTGGAATCACTACACGAGTACCCCATAAGATACAACCATCCAACACACTTAGTTCACCCTTCCTAGAGAAGTAAGGCTTGCATGAAACTTCTGTGACGTTGTTTGGCCAACCAAGCTGAATAAATCTCCGCACCTTCGAGAGGAGAGGATCCTTTGTGGTCCAGTCCTTAATATGCAATGCTGAAACACAAGTGGAGGAGATGTGTTGTACAAGGTTAACCAGGTTAACCAATTCTGTGCATGTATCATCAGTGGCTGTGGTGACGGGGCGTGGGAACCTGCTTAATGCATCTGCATTGCACAGTGTTTTGCCTTTCTTGTAACAGATAGTGTAATTATAAGCAGAGAGTGTAATTGCCCATCTCTGTATGCGAGAAGATGCCATTTGGGGAATTCCTTTGGCTTCATTAAACAGGAAGGATAATGGACGGTGGTCAGACTCGATAATAAAATGTCTACCATACAGGAAATTGTGAAATTTCTTAATCCCTGAGACAATAGCAAGACCTTCCTTTTCCAGCTGTGAATATCTTTTCTCAGCAGGGTTCAGAGTTCGAGAAGTGTATGCAATGGGTTTTTCTCGTCCATCTTCAAATATATGAGACAAAACAGCACCAATGCCATACTGTGAAGCATCACATGCCAGGATTAGAGGCTTTGAACTATCGAAATGTACAAGAACTGCATCTGAATGAAGAGCTTGTTTTGCTAACTGAAAAGCAGCCTCCTCCTTGGTGGGAATCTTGCCTTTAGAATGTTTAAATGTTCTGGAGTAATTGACTTCTGGCAAAGGCAACAATGGAGCACTGCTGTTTTTGCTGCCCTTGAGGTCCAGGGTATCTCTCTTGGATGCCTCAATCGCTTGAGCTAGCGTGTAAGCTTTCTCATAGGTTAGATCAGTTTCAGCCAGAAGCTTACGCTGTATGGTGTCATGATTCACACCACACACTAGACGGTCACGTAGCATCTCATGTAGCTTGTCTCCGTAATTACAATACTCTGAGAGCTCACGCAAAGAAGCTACGTAGGTAGCTATCAACTCTCCTGAGGCTCGGACTCTGGTATTAAATTTATACCTTTGAACAATCTCCGAGGGAATCGGCTGGTAATATCCCGCTACCAGCTTCGTGATTTCCGAATAAGGCGTAGTTGCCAGTTGTCCTACTTCCACTAGGCTTCGTATGAGCTTGTAAGTGGAGGAGCCACAAGCTGAGAGTAGAATGGAACGCTTCTTGCCTTCGTCAGCGACGTCATTCGCTATGAAATAATGATTCAACCTTTCAACGTAAGTCGTCCAGGTTTCTTTGCTCTGTTGATACTGGGAGACTGTCCCGTGAGTAGCCATTTACAACTCGTGGAAAGGCCAAGATGGATATAGCCTATCAAGCATTATGCTAACCATTGGATTATTCACTCAAAAATAGAAACTTCTTCTCTGAAAAAAGAACAAAGTCAAAAAATGAGGAGATCAAAGGGGAAAAAAAAAACCCATAAGAAGCGGCACTTCCACAAAGAACACCAAAAAAAAAAAAAAAAAAAAAAAAAAAAAAAAAAAAAAAGTTTGAAGAAATTATTAAAACATAATCAGTGTCCATTTCATGAGGCACAGACACTCCACAAAACAGACCAATACAGACACTCTCTACATACAGACAGACAGACAGACAGACAGACAGACAGACAGACAGACAGACAGACAGACAGACAGACAGACAGACAGACAGACAGACAGACATCTTGGCCTTTCCAAAACATCAGAGGGTATTGTAATGAATCTGAGATTCTATTGAGATAACCACATTTTGTCTCAGAACTATGGTGGCAACTTCATCTGTCTGCCATAATTATTACTTTGTGGTCTGGCAGTGCTATGTTTTCACAAGCATACTTTAATATGCTCACATAGGCATAATTTTAATGAAGCATTTTCTGCAATTCAGTGACTATGTTCATTTCAAGGTTTCCACAAACATGTCTGTTTCGTTGCTTGTCCTATTCTTGTGTATTTCCCATGAAATACACTTTAACGAACTTTGGAAGTAGTCCTCCAATTTTGTGATAGCATTGGCCTTGAATTTTGAATGTGGTGAAGAATCCATTTGGTTAAATTGTGCTCTGTTCGGAAGGAGGTCATCTGGAATGCAGAATGCACTTATTGATATTGCTTCTAAAATGCTTGCTATTTGCAGTATTATCTTCAAATTAGCCTCTTCAAAATTAGTGGGGGCTCCTCAATGAGTGGGAGTCTCACCTTTCCATTTGAACAACAGAGTGTTGGTGGCTCTTTCTTCCATTTCTGTGCATTGCAGTGTGAGCATATATCTGTCATCCTTCCAATGGTGACCTATTCATTGCTTGCATATTTCACTTGTTCATCAGGCCTGCTCAGTACTTGGATGGGTGACTGCTTGGGAACAGCAGGTGTTGTAGGCTTCATTTTTTCTCTTCATTGTCAAAAAGGTGTTCATGGAGTCAAAATCAATTTTTCTCAGGTTATTACTATTGAAATGTAAATTTTTCAATAGTGGTCAAGTGGAGAAGATCTTCAAGTCCATAATTGAAGTAGGGCAACTACTATCAGCCATGGAGACTAGTGAACTAATGATCCTGAGATTGGAATTCATTATTTTTTAGGAGCAGATAGCAACACTTTGTTGACTTCAATTTTGAACTTGGAGATTTTCTCCACTTGACCACTGATGAAAACTCTGCATTTTAATAGTAATCACCTGAGAAAAATCAATTTAGACTCCATTAACACCCTTTTGACAGGAAAAAAAAAAAAAAAAAAAAGAGAATATCCATTAGTTATAAGATAGGAAACTTCTTGTTCATTTTAATATAATAACTCTTGCTCTTTGTTTCAGGATTGCTGTTAGTAGCATGATAGCTATTGCAATGTTAAGGAGGAAAAAGAGTAATTGCCCAGTAAAGAAGTATCCTATCTTTTCATTCATGGACCATCTTGAATCCACCAGTAAAAAAAGATGAACATAACTACATAAAGAATGACACCTGATCAAAATTCCCTTGAATTTATTCCATGGATATGTAGATGCATAAAAACCAATGCAGTCACTCAGAATTTCAGTGGCAACCTTCTTGGATTTTGAATGCCTCAGCATTATTTTTACACTCGGAAAAGGATTCCTTGACATCGAAAACATGCATTTTGACACCAAAGTCAATTTTCTTTGTTAACTAGGAGCCAATGAATGCTGATTTCATAATTGTGGGTGTAGTTGTTGTTGTTGTTGTTTTTCATTTTGCAACTGAAATATTGAAATAAGAGCTTTACCTGATTGTGGTCACAAATATTCACATATAAAATTAAGATAGGTATTGTCTGACCACTTAAATGTACACTTTGACCCAAATAACACCTTCATAAGTAATTTAGAAGTGAAATTTGCATTTTTATGGCCACTATCTTGGATTTTGCCCTGTCACGAGGTTTTTCCTGCATTTTTGGGAACAATATGATGGTAAGAATGCTTTGTTGGTGTTTCCTGAAGGCATGCATGAAATATTCCAAATTACCAAGCTGATATCAGACAACAAGTCTGAAGAACTACAAATTGCAGGAATTGCAAAACATATTTGTGATCATGAAGAAATACTTACATATCAACATTTCATGTTTTTTAGATCCTTTCCAAAAAATCATCGAAGCACATCTGTGCCACACAATCTCAAACTCCTTATTGCAATGATTCTGGAAGGGACAAGTTCAAATGCCAACATTGTCTCACAGGCATGTGTAACTATAAGGCCACTATTTTTTACATTTCAAAAAGAAATCCAAGATACTTCATCTGGTTCTAAAAAAAATCCACGTACTCAAAATCCTGAGTTACCTCTTCCTTTGTATCTTGGATTGAAAGTCCATTTTTCATTTACAATAAGCAGAAAGATGTTTGATCAACGTCACATGCTAGGAATAAATGTTTCTTATGCTCTGAGTCATACAGCTGGAAAGTAATGTAGCCTTTTCTATGTGCAAACAATTAGTGCCTGATGGTAATGTTTGTCCAGTTTCCAATTTTTCACTTTCTTGGAGATTATTGAGTTCTAAAGCCGGTTTGTGGTCACTTTGCCAGTTGAGAAATCATTATAAAAGTCTCAACATTCACTCTTTTTCAATATTTCAGATACCATCCAATTCCGCCTGAAATGGAGTTTTTTTTCTTATGTTAGTCATGAAGCTCCTGGATGAAGGAATCAGGATTTAGCTGTATAGTTCATAAGGAAAGTACAGGCAATCTTCAGACCATATGGAATGTAGCTGGACTGTGTCCCTTGCCAAGGGAAGCAGAAAAATTCTGAGAACTGATGTCTGACAGTTAGCTTCTTCTAGTCACTATATAACCAGGTTCATACTTTAAATACAATAAATGTGAAGCACACAGGAAATATTTAGCTAGATACTAATATAGGCTGAAGAATCAACACAGAAACTATTTAGCTATATAGATATTTAGCTCAGGCAAAGAATCAATTCAGTTTGAGCTAGCATGGCACATACCTGGCAGTCATGAAATTGATGTTGAACTTTTGGAGCAACATTTTGGCCATAGCATTGGAGAGAACTATGGAAGATGAAAGAGCTTAGCATTAAAGAACTGCTGGAGTAACATTGTTATTGAATTGAACATTGCTTGTGATGTGGAACTGCTGGGGTAACATTGTGTTCATTAATTTGAAAAGAGCTGTGAAAAAAGGGGGAGCATTGTGGTTTGGAATTGCTGGGATAACTGTGTTCAGTGCATTACAGAAAGCTATGGAACATGGGGGAATATTGTGATATAGAATTGCTGGGGTGATATTATTCATTGCATTGAACATGCTGAGGTTAGAGAGCATTGCATGTGAAACTGCTGGTGGGGACAGTGTTCAATGCATTAAAATAGTTCAAAAGGTTATGAGCGTTATTATATGAAATCGTGGGGAAACACTACTTACTGCATTGAAGATGGCTAAGGGTGGATTATCAGGAACTACTGAGGAATTATGAGAATGCTTTGAACATTGCTAAGGTGGATGGCAGAAGTATTGTGGTATGGAGATAGTTACTTGGTGTAGAGGGCATGCAAAGGTTGGATGCATTCAAGGAAGTTGGGGTCCATGTTCTTAACAAAGTGGGGGTCCATGTTCTCAACAAAGTGGGGGTCCATGTTCTCAACAAAGTGGGGGTCCATGTCTGTCAAGTTGTGTTAAGAGTTTGTAGTGTAGTTGTAGTTGATTCTGTCGTGTTAGCTTCACTTTATTGTGATAGTTGAAGTGCCATATCAATGAAGTGTCTGTCGTCCTCATCCAACAACTCATCTTTATCTTCATCCTCATCTCATCACTGTCATATTCAATAATTATTTTGTCTACCATATCATCAACCAGTCCGTCTTTGTCAAAATAGTCATTTTCAATGTCCACCACCTGCCTGCAAAACTTCCTCTACATGTCAACTGTTGTATGTTGGAATTCTTCCCGAGTTAGTCGTACTTCTGTCGAGTTGAACTTTACGTTATGTTTAGCCATGTAGCCCTTGACCAATGCCAATGCTAACTCAATGAGATTGAGTTCGCAATGGGCCACCAGCAAGGGTAGCACTGTATGCTCATGTTGTTTTGCTGCTTCATTTGTCAGGTAGATAGGTTTGGGTAAATTTTGTCGTACTTTTTCCAGTAGCATCTTTTTTATGTCTGTGTCAGCATATTGTACATTTTATCTGTTCAACTATTGTTTAATGTCATCTTTTTAGTTTGCTGTTGTTGGGGATTTGACCTTTTGTTTGTTATGGTATGTGGCGTTGTCTACAATCATAACAGAGTTAGGTGGTAAGTTTGGCAGTAATTGTTGTGTGAACCATTCCATGTAGTATTCAGTATTTATCTCATCGTGGTAGTCAGCACTGTTAGTCTTAGATTTAAAAACCAAATCTGCACAATTCACCCAGCCTTCAACTCCTCCAGCATAAACCACAATCAATCTTTGACCTTTCCCACTTGGTACCTTCTATCCACCTTTGCTGTCGTAGTCCACCCATATATATATTTTTTGTGTGTGATGTGCATTGACCCCAGTTTCATCTGTGTATACACTAGTTTTGTTTTATTGTCGCAGTTTGCATATAGCTTGTAAATGTATGTCGTTCAATAATGTCATGTTGCTTGTAGAGGAATCATTTACTGTCTTCTTTTTTGTAGGAGAACCCCATGCTTCCAAGAAGTTTCCACAGACAGAACCGACCTCCATTAAAGACTCCATAAGTCCTCACCTTCTCCAAATGAGCTGATGTCGGATATTTTTTAAAATATAGAAGTCATGTTCCACCCTTCGTATTGCTTCTGGATAGAAAGATTCTGAATTTATTCTAACTCTTGAAGCAGTGTAATGATTTACTGATGATAGAAACTTTCCGTCATTTGCCAAGAACTCTGTGGGAACGTTTCTTAGACACCTTTGAGATATGCCTGTTGCCATAAACAATCTATCAATTACATTCATTTTTTGTTTATATATCCTTTAGTTTTTTTTTAACATTCTCCACAATAAACTTAGTTTGTGCAACAAATTTCACTTATCTTCAAGGCATCTTTCCAAATTCATTTTTAAGAATTCTGTTGTTATCCTAAAATCTGCTTGGCTCCTTGGAGCTGTTGTTATTTACAGGACCCATTGCTAAATTAATAACAGCACAGTTAATTTTTTATTGTAAGAGGTTTTACATTGATTGGATCATGTTGCAAGATAAAGCCACCAGCTAAATTATGAGCCATGGTAGCAAGGAGCTAAAATATACCATTTCGAAACTCCAGTGGCTTGTGCAACTTATTGTATCTGTGAAACAGAACACTACCACACACAGAGCTCACACAATGGCTGAGCAACAATGACAAAAAGGACAGAGAGAACTTCAGAAACTTTGTTGCAAGTCAAGTGCAGCTATCTGGCTTCACGTGAGTCTGGCTGGTTGGCTAGTTGGCGGGAAAGCTTCAAATACCTAATCCAAAAAAAAATTAATTTCAGTCACTTTTAGCTGGAACTGGTCGGCTGTTTATTAACCTCTCACTTCAAGGCAAAGTGAATGTGAATAGAGATTTGTCTAAGTTGATTTTTAGTGTGTGTCAGAGCCACAAGAGGAGGACCAATCCCCAAACTAATACAAATGTTGGTAACCAAGAGAGGCTGGATTAAGACAGGAGTTATGAAAATTTTGTGGTTAATATGAATGTGGGTAACCAAGAGATGCTGGATAAGGACTATAATGAGAACTCACATGAGAAGGATTCAGCTGGCCCCTTGGAGCAGAGGCCCTGGAAGTAACCACAAACTATAAAGTATAAAAGACAGAGATAACTGAATATAATTACGTTCTTCACTAACTACCAAAGATTGTACCATTGTGCATAGTTGTTTTCCAAGTATTGTAAAAGAAGCTATTGCCTGATACTAGCAGTTCACTGGATCAGTTTATGATACTTACCTTTGTTGAGAACTCACTTTGTGAACCAGCCACTAATAGAGGGGTGATGTGGTAGCCTTGATATGAAGTTAGGTAGTGAGACCTAACTTGTGTGTCAGGGATCATGTGGCTGCTCTGGTTGCCTGAGTAACAGGGGACAGGAGCCAGGGAGTGATCACAGTGTGGTTCTTTTTATTTGAGTCTGATTCTGTGCTTGTGGATCTAAAAATATAGTCCTGTTCTAATTAAGTAAATGCACTACAATCCCCAAGAAAAAAAAAGTGGATCCTAGACCCATTACTCACAGAAAAATTTTTTTGTTCAAATTGAGTTGCACCTTTGCTTAAATCAACACCCTTGTTGCCCACGATATAATATTCCCACAGGAAAAGGTAGAAAAGGTATGGACAAGATTGACCTTGCCCATGTTCAAGGGTTTAGCTTGACATGCAGAAATATTTTAAGCCAAAAACTATCCTCAGTGTAGGATAATCTATCCTGAAGAGTGAGTTGCATTCATTATGGTGCTTTGATGAGAAAGTGGATACATACAAACATGCATACATACAAACAGTTTTTAGCCTGACACACCCAGAGGAAGAAGCGTGGCAGATAGGGTCCAGCCCATATCGCTTACAGAGTCACGATGTGTAGCATGGTGAGTTTTAGGAATAAAGTACAAAGCATTTTCCCTACAACCATTTTTGGTATTTTTATCCTGACGAGAAGGTGATGTGACCAGGTGGCCTTATTTTTTGTCAATAAAACAACTGTTGCATAAGAATTAGATGCGTCTATATGGAAGAGCAGGTTTCATTTGGTTTGGTACTTTGGTGGCAAAATGGACACACACAAATACAGAAAAATAAAATATCCACTTATGTATGAACCAAGAGGAGGTGTGTCCAGGTGTGGTCAGAACCCAATAAGCCCTTTTTCAAATATTTAAAAGAAGAAAGAAAGGTAAAGGGAATAACAGATATTTTTTTTTAAAGAAAGAAGGAAACAAGGGATAGAAGGAAGGAAGTAGAAAAGAGGGGGGGGGGAAGAGGGGGCCAGGGCAGAAGGAAAAAGAAGAAGAGAAAAAGAAATTAGGATCCACTTCAGGATTGAATTATTGACTATTAGCTTGGGAGACCTGTACTTTAACCACTTTGTTATGGTTTTTAGGTGTTTTGTTTTCATTGGGGATTTTTCTTTTTGATTGTTTGATTGTTTTGCTTTTTTTATGAAAAATTTTAATCTTTTTTTTTCACAAGGAGTGATGGCAGAATTTTACGTTAATCTGTGTGTGTGTATATATATATATATATATATATATATATATATATATATATATATATATGTTGCAAAGGCAGGACATAGCACAAACAAACATGTTTAGTTTGCTTAATGAAATATACAGGGTTTATTAATGCTGTAATCTAACAAACATGAAGCAATTAATGAACACTTTCATGAAAGTAACATCCATTTTGGGCAGTAAAAAAAAACTTCCAGAGGGGGCAGCTAATAACAAAAAAAAAAAAACAACACACACATAGCCGCACCTAAATGTGGTTAATAACACTTCTCCCAGCCATTTTGGCAGTGGAAACAACTTCATGTGAGTATGGCTATGACAAAAAATGCATGCATTGTTACCTGATTTGAATGGAACCTTCATGAGGACATGCAATGAGATTCCCTAATCAATCATTGAAATTTCGTGGAGATCTCTCCAGCAGTTTGGAAGAAATTTAGAGTCCCACATACAGACAGACGGATAAATGGCAAATTATCTTACTATAATTCTCAAAATGTTTGTTTCTTTGTTTATTTGTTTTTTGATTCTTTGTCCGGTAACTCCACCCAGACGATTGAACCTAAAGGGTTCCATATTTCAGGGTTTGACGGGGGTTAACCTGGGGTGGTTATAAGGATTGGTCCTAAAGGGCTCAAATTTTTAAGTTTAATGGTGGTCACCCTGGGCTAGGAGGTGGTTATAACAAAATTTGATGAAGATCGGTTTGTTCGATAACTCCTCCAAGACGATTGAGGGTAAAGGGCTCAAATTTCTAGTGTTTGATGAAAGTTAGGTGAAGATCAAAATAAATCCCTGCCCATGGGGCTTTTCTTTCAAAATTTCCTGGTTGGGCTCGCAACTCTGCGTGAGTAAACCACCCCACTTAATATGAACCACAATTGTGTAAACACACATAGGTCATCAAAACTATGCCCAAACCACTTCCTGCTCTTTTTTTCCCCTTCTTTTTTTTTAGCCCTGTGGGCCCAAGCATCTGGGATGAGAAACAAACAACAGATCTACTATATATCTGTCTATATGTGCTGACTCTAACTACTCCCAAACCATCAGATGGATCTTCACGGAATTTTCAGGAATTAATTAGAGAACCTCATGCACATCCTAGCGAAAGTTTCAATCAGAACAAGTGGCTATGGGTATAGTTTTGTCAATGGGTGTGGTTTAGTGACTTGGACTATTTTTTAGAATGGTAGCCCTGTGTTGCCCCAAAGTTTTCCAACCTATTGCTCTCACCATCTGCATTGGAAAACTATTCCACAATATTCTAGCAAGAAGATTGGAGGAGTTTCTACTTGGTAATGCTGAATTGATACATTGGTGCAGAAGAGTTCTGTTATAGGTATCAATACCTGTCAATAAGTCAGCATTCCTGCCAGGACCATAGGAAAACTGTTTGCGAAAGCAGCAGGCTAATGACTTCACCAGTAAGTCCAACTCATCCTCAGCCACAACGTTTACCCTTTTCAGGGTGGGCTGCCTTGATAGCCATAGGGCTGGGGATGACTCTTCTTCAGCTAAATGTAGAAGGTCTTACTAAATCCAGGATCAAAGTTATCAACCACATCACCAGTGAGCACAAACTATCAGCCATTCTGCTCCAAGAAACGTATTCCATGAACCACGAGTCTCTCAACATCCCCTCTGCATACATAAACAGCTGAATGCATAGCGTAACAACATTTGTACATGAATCTACCAACTGCAACACTGTGACATCCTCACCAGCTGATAAGCAGGTCGAATGGACAACAACCAATGTGGTGGGAGTGACAATAACCAACATCTACAAATCACCAACAAAACCTCTCAGTGTGGACTCGTTGCACACTACCAGCCACCTTGTATATACGCAGGGGACTTAATAGCCACAGCACAACATGTAGCTATAGCAGCAATAACAGGGATGAAGACACACTCAAGGACTGGACGTCGGCCACTGACCTCAACATCCTTCACACCCCAAACAACCATATAGCTTTAGATCCACGCACTGGGGGTACTTAACGAACTCTGACCTTCATTCATCAACCTCAGATCTTGTCCAGCCATCAGGTGAGTCCTCAGCCCATTCCCTAAGTCCCAGCATCATCCATCACTGATCAAGACATCAATATCTATTGACCCCATATCAGCAATGCTGGTAAAATGATGGAACTTCTGGAAAGCAGACTGGGAGAAGTTCACCAACATACTGAACCTCTTCTTCTCCTTGTGTATGCCGCTAGACTTTCAGTTCAGTTGAGGCTAGCCATCGAAGTGTGTCTTCGTCTAGTTCTTGTAACTCATTTTCACCTCTTGGTGGCCACTGGATGTGGCATTCTTCTATGACGTGGTTAACTCTCTGCTCTGATTCACCACATACACAGGCAGCACTGTCCACTAGACCCCAACTTTTTATAGAGGCATTGAAGTGGCCCACACCAGTCATCAATTAGTTTAGGGTAGTCCACAGCTTGAGGGGGAGATCTTTGCCTTTCACTCTACCAGGAATCTTGATAAATCAGTGGAGTCATGATGGTGGAGCCATCTGTTATTGGGCCCTCCAGCTGTTTTTTAGCCAGGTTTTCTTTGTGACACCAGGTGGTACACTATATGGGAGGTGTGCAACTGCGTGGTGGAATGGGGATCTGGAACTCAGTCTACCCATTGGTGGTTCAGCTATCACTATGTCATGAAGCAGGTGGTTTGGGTTGTTTTTAGCCTCGCGGGAGAGGGCCAGCATCGCTGTGTCATGTCTCAAGCTTGGTGGTGCTATGCCGAACAGGATTGGCAACTGGTTGACTGGTGTGAACTTTAAGCAGCCAGAAATTATATCCATAGCACTATTGTAGGCTGAATCCAGTTTCTTTGTGTGGCAACTTCTACTCCAGACAGGTGCACAGTACTCTGCAGCAGAAAGACCAGCGCTTGGGTCGAGATGAGTAGTGTTTTCAGTGCCGCTCCTCATGTTGTACCTTCAAGGCTAGCACACTCCACATCCCAACCTCAGACCCGGATGTAACCTATTGTGTCTAGTGTTCAACTATCATTGAAGCTGAGAACAATTCCATCCCCGCGGCTACCGTAAGAACCTAATCCCAACATGAGACAATGAATGCTAACAGATGTATAACAATTTCACCAGTGCAGCACCTGAAGCTTGGTGTATCACGCTAGCTTACAAACTGATGAAAGTGCTAGATGACAAGTGATGGGAGCCTTGGAAAACCTAGACTAAGACCATAGAATTTAGCCACTCTAGTAGAAAAGCCTGGCAGACCTTCAACTGCTTCACAGGATGTGTAAAAAACCAACACCTTGTTCAATGAGGACTACTGCCATAGCAAGAAAGCTGATTGAAAATGGCTGGCACCCCAACTCCAACAGGGAAGTCAGCAGAGAGGTGAGACAACCTGAGAAGAAATGCAGACAGGAAGAACAACACACAATCCATACCTTTCATCAACGCAGAGATGACAGCAGCTCTCAAAATGATCAAGAGTGGAAAAGCACGGGGCCCAGATCACATCGCCCTTGAATTTGCTATCAACTGTGATTCACCAATGTTGAACTGGCTATGTGAGTTCCTCTCCCACTGCCTTCCACCCCCACTTCTGGAGATCTGACCACCATCCTAAAACCAAATAAGGCAGCTGATGACACAAAGAACTACAGGCCATCTCCCTTCTCTGTGTGCCACTGAAGCTTGTGGACCGGCTACTCCTCACACCACTGGAACCCACCATCAACCATCAGCTCCCGCACGAGCAAGCCAGATTCCGCCGTGGCCACTCCACCACTGATCAGGCCACCTTCCTCACTGATGATATCAATACAGGATTGGCACGGCAATTAAAATAAATGTGGTGCTTGTGGACCAGACAGCTACCTATGACACTGTGTGGCTACGGGAACTCAACCTGAAACTGCTACACCTGCTGCCTGACACCCATGTGGTCACTTTCATCATTGAGCTACTCACCAACCAGAGCTTCAAATTATGAACAAGTTATAGTCGACTGAGATGTCTGTGGAACGGTGTACCACAAGGGTCAACACTTTTACCAATGCTCTTCAACATAACATCAGTAACATTCCGCAGACCCCAGCCGGGCAGTATGATTAAGTTAATGATCTCGCCCTATTGTTGACGAAAGAGAGCTGGACAGAAGTGGAGAGCTCCTTTAAAAAGAAAATGACATTGCTCCATGATTACATGATGCATGGTGCCTGAAATTGACTACGGCCAAAACCAAGGCAACCACATTCCATCTGAACAGCAGGGACAGCTGACACCAACTGGCTATTATCATGAATGGTGCCAACCTCCCCATAACAACCATCCCGTTTACCTTGGCATTACACTCGATCGCTCACTCAATCGCTCACTCACCTACATGCAGCACCTAGAGACCCTCCAAAAGAAGGTCACCACTCGAAATGGTCTCCTGCGATGCTGGCAGACTCCAGCTAGGGGAGCACAGACATCCACACTGCATACAGGTGCTGTCGCTCTGGTCTACAGAGCGGCTGAGCATGCATTGCCTATTTGGTGCCATAGCTCACACACAAAGACACTCAATGCTACTCTAAATAAACAACACAATGTGCCTCATCACTGGATTTATGCAACCAGCCGAGATGACTTTCCTCCCAGTACTAGCTGGAATCACTCCACCTGACATTCAGCAGGAGTCCAGGGTTATGAGCATCACAACTGCCACCAGAGATAGCCAACACCATATTCTTCACTATCTTATCTCTCCTGTGACTATGCTCACCCCACCATGACTCAAGTCACACAGGCCATTCTCTCATCATGCAGCCAGCCTCCTCACTGGTGGTTTCAATTGGATAAATGCTTGGAATGACTGTGTCCTTGAGGGTCCCCACTTTATCAACAGTGCCAGCTCTCCACCTAAAGTCTGTTTACTTTGACTTTGCCACTCGAAAAATCAAAGTCTCAATATTTATTTATTTCTGATATTTCATATATCATCCAACTCTGCCTGAAGTGGTGTTTTTTCCTATGTTACTCCTGAAGCCCTGCAAAGAAGGAATCAGCATTTAGCTGTATAGTTCATAAGGAAAGTACAGGCATTCTTCAGACCAAAGGAATATAGCTGGACTATCGTCCCTTGCCTACTGGTGGGAAGCAGAAACTCTGAGAAGAATTGATGTCTGACAATTAACTTCTTGCTAGTGCTGTACAACCAGGTTCATTCAATAGATAGGGAAGCACAAAGCAAATATTTAGCTAGGTATTAATATGTGGCAAAGAATTAACACAGAAGTTATTTAGATAGATATTAATAGCTTTAGCTGTGACAAAGCATCAATTTTGTTGTAGCTAGCATAGCACACTCCTGATAGCAGACTAAAATTTTCATGTTGAACTTATGGGGTAAGATTGTGTTCATTGCATTGAAGAGAACTATGGAAGGTGGAAGGGTATTGTGCTATAAAACTGCTGGGATGACATTGATTGAAGCTTGGAAGTGATGTGAAACTGCTGAGGCAACATGTTGATTATATTGAAGACAACTGTGGAACATAGAGAAGGCAGGGGGGAGGCATTGTGATATAGAACTGTTGAGGAAGTTCCATTTTGTTGAAAATCGCTGAGATGGTTGGAGAGCATTGTCATGGAATTTCTTGGGAAAAGTGTGCAATGCATTGAAATTGCTGAGAAGGTTGAGAGTGTTATGATGTAGAATTGCCAGGTAATATTTTTTACTACATTGAGGGTGGATCATCAGGAAATACTAAGCAATTTATTATATACACTGCATTGAAGATTGCTGTGGCGGATGGTGGAAGTATTTTGGCATGAGGAATTGGAAATATTGAGAAAGTTAGGGTCCATGTTTTCTATTGTATTTGTCAAGTTGTGTTGAGAGTTTGTAGTTGTATTTGGTTCTGTTGTTAGCTTCACTTTGTTGTGATAATTGTAGTGCCATGTCAATTAAATGTCTGTCGGCACACTCATCTTCAATAATTATTTCATCTACCATATCTTCTAGTCTGCCTTTATCAAAATAATCATTTTTAATGTCCACCATATGCCTACAAAACTTTCTCCACATTATTCAATAATATCATGTTCATATATGAATCGTTTACTGCCTTTGTTATAGGAGAACTCAATAATATGAAGAAGTTCCCACAGACAGAATCAGACTCCATTTAATATTCCATCTGTCTTTCCCTTCTCAAAAAAAAATGTACCAATCTTCGTATTGATTCATTACTGAAGGAGCTTGTATTTATTTTAATCCTTGAAGTGGTGTGACACTTTTATCAATGATAGTAACTTTTAATCATTAGCCAAGAACTGTATGAAAGACACTTTTGATATATGCCAGTTGCCCCAAACAATCCATCAGATACATCATGCTTTTGTTTAAGCATCCTTTCTTCTTTTTTCCAAAAAAAAACAACCAACAAAACAAACTCTGACTGGCTCCACAATATATATTGTTTTTCATTTAACTACAAAGCATCTTTCCAATTTCATTTTTAGGAATGATATTGAAATCCTTGGAGCTGCAGTCATTTTCTTGACCCATTGCTAAAAGTTATCCTTTTATCATATCAGAGGTTTTGTATTTAATCATGTTGCAAGATTAAGCCATCAGCTTAAAGTATCTGTCTATTATGAGCCATGGTAGTAGGACCAGCAATAGAACCATAGCAAATCCCCAGTTGCTGATTGTATCCCTAAAGGGAACACAACTACACTACAACATACTGCAAGTATTGACCTAGGTCTTCAAAGAATTATTATTTTTTTAAAGATGGAGAACTTGGGAGAACTTGGGAGAACTTGGGAGAACTTGGGAGAACTTGGGAGAACTTGGAAATTTTGTTGGAGTTGTAGCTATCTGACTTTTCAGTGCTGGGCCATTTGGCGGGAAAGCTTCAAATACCTTATTCCCCAAAAATTTAATTGCGGTCACTTTTAGCTGGTATTGGCCCTCCTGTTTGTAAACCTCTCATTTCCAGCGGCAAAGTCAAAGCGAATAGAGTTTAGTTAAACGTTAACATGTGAATCTGACCTACCATACAGAGAATGGATTAGGCTGATCCATCTACACTTAAACAATGCACATTTTGCCGGGACCCTCCATCATTGGGGCATGCAGGAGTTGGCTTCATGTTCTTGTGGGCAATCAACCCAAACCTTGCAACACATTTTGGCAGAATGCCCAACTCACCTAGCACCCGGCTACCTGAAAATGCTTTGTGACCCATATGTTGACATCCAGAACTGGCTGCAAGAGCTGGATATAGACCTGTTACTGACATACGAATGACAACAACAGGTATCAATGGGTTATGGAACATGTTTTAAGTATAAATACCCTAATCAAGATTCTAGGACCCATTCAAATGACCTTTCCATCACTTTCATTGATCTTCGAAATGGATTTAGATATATATCCCACAACTGAGGTGACAAACTACATAAGAAACATGTACAGCAATCTGCCTACTTACTTTTCCACCAAAATATGGAAAACACCAGTACTACGTGTTGAACAAGGCATCTTCCAAGGTGACACTTTGTCCCCTATCTGTTTCTTCCTTTCTTTCAATTGCATCATCAAATTAGCTTCACCCTACCCTCACTAGGATACAGAATATTTCTGAACATCTCAAATGGGAAAGGTTTTACCTTCAATTGGATCTCATTTATGTTTAAAATGGTTAGAGTTAGATTCTTCAGAGCCACAGGTTGGTATCTCTGCTACCTAATAAGAAATTACCGGAGTGATGTTCATGCCGATGTTCTCCACTCAATGGGTCAAGTGAAATCATCGACCTTCACTCTGTGAAGTGGTCCCTAACAAGAAAGAAGAGCAACCCTATTTTCTACCTGCAGCCTCCCTCCTAGTTTTCCCCTTAAAACTAGTATGTTCCCAGCTTGGAAAGATGAGTTTTGTTGTTCCTACTCCTATGCAGCCAAGTGTTTGCTGATGACGTTACAGTCATCTCTTGCTCCTGTGACCCTCATTAGTCTGAGTTAACTGAAATTGATACTTAATCCTTATCTTTAGATCTGGAAATACGACCTGACAAGTGTTTCTCTCTTACCCTCCAGAAGGGTACCCCCGAAAACCCACTTCTTTTCCATCTATTGCAGTACAACCACCATCATCACCATCACAATTTCTCTATCAGATTGTGGGAGCATCACAATCGACATTGAAGCATCAAACAGCAAAAATGCTCTCTACAGTCCTAAATCACGCTCTGTTGAGGGTTAACATCAGCCCCATTAGAGGTGACTACAAAGTGTGGATTTATCAGAACATTTTCATACCCTCCCTATTCTTCTACATTACTGTCAATAATATTAGCCACACACAGATCAAGAAGATTCAAACAAAAGCGACCCAATTTTTTAACAAATGGCTGAGGCTCCACAGATGTGCCACTCTCACATATCTTCCATCCCCAGGTGTTTAATTTGCCCCACCTACCTGACTCAGTTGAGAAAGCAAAATTAAAATGTCTCACCAGAATAGCATTATCTCTTGACCTGACCATTCCTGAATTATCAAACTTTTAAGATATAGTCCTTCAGAGTCTGGCCATCCTTGACTCTTGTTGGTCCATCTTCTCATCAGTGGTGAAATCAGTTGCCAAAGATGGCCCAAACAAAAGACAAAAAATTATGGCCACTTGAAAATGTGAACTTGCAAATCATCACTTCACACACTGGAATAATCATATAGATACACTTGTAATGCAATCTAATTTCAAAGATATAGTAGCCCTGGAGCACCAATGTAAGGTCTGGAACAGAGTCGTTGCTGGCCTCCCTTCAAGTCAACTATCATTTATGCTGAGAGCAGGTACAGACTGCCTACCAACTCCACTAAACTTGAGACAGGTTGGAAGTATGCCTCAGATTCAAAGTGCAAATTTTGCTCCTCACCAAGTCCAACAACCTTCCATGTTCTCAACAACTGTCAGATGGCTCTAGAGCAGGGAAGATACGCATGAGACATGACTCAGTACTCCATCAGATTATAGCTGGGATAAAAGTTACTTTTCTGAGGGAAAAATTCTGTATACCAATCTTCCTGACTTTTTGGCTTCCTCCTCTCCTCCTGCAACGATCATTCTTAATTTGTGGACCACCTCAAACAGACCAGCCCTCATGATAGTTGCACCTGATAAAATAGGTATCCTTGAATTGACAGTGTGTCACAACTCTCCATCCCAAGGGAGTAGGAATAGGGGTGAAAAGGGCAGTTGCCCCCCCCCCCCCCCCTCCCATATTCCAATGTAAAACATCACCCATGATGAGCTACCTTCAAATCACCTTAGTATGGTTTCAGTTTTATAATGAAAATCTATCAAACTGACTATATTGAAACGCCACTGTGCTTTATCTCTTACACTTGTTTTGAGCTTCAAAAGACAGCTTATTTTAAGAGTTTTCCAATGATATATATCCTCACAAAATCAACAAATAATCAGCACTTATGTTCGTGCCTAAGGCAAGAGTAAGAACCACTAAGATGTGTTAATAATGAAATTAAAAAACCACTCTATGTAATCCAACACAAGGGTTTTCAAAAAGAGTCCTTTGTTGATTCATATTAAGAAACTATCCTCTAGCAAGATGTTTATATCTATTCATTTGTACTGTGTACCAGTAATGTGCAGCTGTAACTTAAAACCATTCACATCATGAGCAAGTAATGTGCAGGTGTAAATTAAACACTTTTACATCATGTGCCAGTAATGTGCAGCTGTGAACCAAAAACTTTCACATCAAGTGCCAGTAAGAGATACACACTCTTCCTTTTAAAAAATTAAAAGGGGGGGGGGGGGGGGGAAGAATTGCCCCCTTATAGCCCCCCCCCCCCTCCCAGGATTCTTTACTAAGGAATCTTGTGCTAAATCCTAGTGTACCTCTCTAGTGGACTACAAAGGAATGGCATCTTCAGTAAAGAAAAAGAAGGCAGATACCAGTCAACAGGGCATTAGATCCTTTTTTTTTTCAGCTAAAGTTTCCCCACCTCAAGGTAAGTAGCTAGTAAGTACTAAGCATTTAGTAGCTACTAATGATAATTCTAAGTTTCACTGACACAGATCTTGTATTACTTCATAGGTGATGGCAGTGACATAGACCCCAGTGATAGTTAATGTAAAATTTGTTCAGAGGTCTCTCACTCCCTTGCTGATGATGTCGGTCAAACATCCAGTGGTATTTCTTCCAGGAGTTTGCCTAGTACCACTAATACATGTCTGGTACATGTTGTATCAACAGGGAGTGGCTTAGTAAAACTGGTAGATATGTGGATCTGGTATAAATGTCCAGAATTGATATTTCTTGCCATTATGGTTCAAAACATTTGTATGGATTCATTTTTGCTCAAAGTCATTAAGAGTGGATTGCTATTACTGTCAAGAAGCATATAAATCAAAATTTACTGTTATATGTACAAAAGCAGAACCTGCATTCACTGCTACTGGTTTTTCCAATTGGAAAAAAGCCACAACTAGCTTCAAAGAGCATGAATGTTCAAGAGCTCATAGAGATACTGTAGCATTCGAAATTTTAGCCAAGTAACCCCTGTAACTAAACTACTTAGAAGTAAAGTTGATACTATCCATGTTAATCAGAAAAGCAGCTTAATAAATCAGCTTTCTGCTCTGCATTACTTGTTACAACAAAGTATTTCCATCAGAAATGACCATGCTGGTGGCTCAAACTTGACTGCTATGCTTCAACATGTAATTGGAGAATTGGAATGGGTGGACAACCATAAATAGCAGTCCCAAGAAATTATTAATAAAATGATACAGTTAATGGGCCATAAAGTTCTACATTTCACAAAATGAGTTTTACTTTCAGAAACTTGGTTTTCATTGCTAGCTGATGAGACTAGGGACATTTCTAATCGTGAACAGGTTGTCTTTACTCTGTGATGGGTATCAGAAAACTATGATATTAATGATCTTTCGGCTTGTTCAAGTGGATATAACTAGAGCTGAATGTCTTTATTTGTCTTTGAAAAATAGCTTCATTTCTTTACACAATCCATTTAGCCATTGCAGGGGCCAGGGATATAATGGGGCAAAAAATTTTCAGGGTTGCACTAGTGGTGTTACCAAAAGATTTGGGAATGAAAATAAATCTGCAATCTCAGTCATCTACCTTGCACATTGCGTGAATCTATGCCTACCTTAAACTTTGCTATGGAAGTTATACAGTTGACAAAGTATTCACCCAAGTGACAAGTAATTTTTGAAGAAGTACAAAAACAACATGAAGACTCACCTACATCAGGGATACAAACACTTTTCCCAAGAAGGTGGACAGTCCATGTATGAGCTATGCAAGGAATTCTTGACAACTGCTTATCCCTTGAAGAAATGATGGAATCTTCTTTGCATGGAACTGATGATTATTTTCGATGAGCTAGTGGTATGCTTGCTAGCCCTCATGGAGAAATTTTAAAATTGTTTTAGTTTTTAGCTTTCTGTTTTGGTTTTGGTATCACTAAACAGTTATCAGTTACTCTTCAGGGAGTAAATACTAATGCCAATGACTGCTTTGCTGCAGTCTTGATGTTACCATTCAAGGTCTAACTGTGCACAGAAGTGATAAAATGTTTGAAATATTTTTTGAATTGATCAAACATGAAGCTGAAGACAAATCTGATCAACAAGTATCGCTAGGAAATGAAAACTTCTAAGGAGGTTAAACGATGGTGGAGATGGGCATTCCTTTAGTTCTGTACATGAACTTTACAGAAACAAATATGTTGTTATTAACAGCTTAGTAGGAGATCTTAAAAATTTGTTTTAAACATGAGGATTTTATTTTTGTTCAGAAATTGGAGACTCTACTCCTGATAGTGCAAATGGCAGGCCAGTTGCTCTCACTAAAGAGATTATTGACCTGTATGAAATGATATTGACATGCAAAAAGTTAAAATTCCACCTCCAACTTCTACCAGATGCTATAATGTCGATGCCTCTTGAACAACCAGCCTACCATAAAAAATTTGATTACTGAAATTCATATGCTGCTCAAATTATATTTGGCAATTCCTGTCACTAGCGAAACTTTTATGCTTTGGAATGATTGAAAACGTATTTAAGGAATTCAATGACACAGCAATGCTTAACCCATTGCATATTATTACATATTCATAAAGACAAAATTGATGGTCTTAATCTTTTTAAAATGCATCAGAATTCATTCAGACAAATGAAAGAAGAATTAGTTATTTTGGGCAATACTGTTTCCTAACTTTGATGCATTTTTTTTTTTTTTTTTTTTAGTATAAATTTTCATAGTAATGATAATGATAGATCTTGATGTATAAAGATAAGCAATTATTTTGGGTATGTATCTCTTGGCTTGGACGTGTGTTTTTTTTTCATTTTGCCCCCCCCCCCCCCCCCCCCCCAATAATTTTTACCTTCCTACTCCACAGCATTCAGTTTTAAGGATGGAGAAGGAGTAAATGTGACAAATATGCTACAATATTCTGCTGATCTGGAGTCAAGAAACTATCAGTGACCTTTGTAACACTTAAAATTGGCTGCCAAAGCCACTATACCAAAGATGCTATCAAGTGCTTTCATTTGCTACTGCCATCAATGACCAAGAGAGATATGGCCAGCCTACTCACATCACTAACCAAAAACATTCATTAGCTATTCAAAATCTATATTTCAAGCATGTAACCACCCAACTTGGAACTTATTAATCCCTCTGTACCGTCCTATTAATTTGTTTATTTCACCTGTTTGTTATATGTGAACTGTCCCTCCTCCCCCTTACACACACTACTCCATCACCTTGCCAAGATCCTTAATCAGCACCAGTCTGTGACAAAGGATATAATCTTGTGTCCAATGCGGTCAACTTTTGTGTTACACATTATTATGGTACTCCCAGATTCCTGGACCAATCATCCTAAAATTTTAGGGTGTGATCATAGGACCACTGATCTGTTTAGAGAGAATGTGGTTAGTAGGGGCGTAGCCAGGGCAGTGTGGCAGTATGAACACACTGGTCATTAAAATATAATATTTTTAGATATATTTATTCATGAGTAACCACCAAGTTGTAATGTGTAATCTGACACCATTCAAAAGGACATTTCTTGAGGAAGTTGTGTTTACAAATCACTGACCAGTTTGGGGAGGATGTGGTTAGCAGGGTCGATGTGGCAGAGTGATCACATAGCTCATTAAAATATAATATTTTTAAATATTTCAATTTTTAAGCAGACTTATTTTCATAAGGTGGATAAAATGCCAGAAAAAAACATTTTACGTGCTGAGTAGAATTCCCTTAGCCAGGAAGTGGTTGCTTTTGGTTTAAAAATAATGTACAGGTGGGGTCATTCTATCAGGATGAACCAGGTGAGGCAATGCCCCCATGAATCTTATCAGTCAAATATATTCCTGCTTACTCCCTTGGTTAGGGCCAGGGCTAGGGTGTAGGTCCATTAAATAAACTTCTTGTTCATGAGTAACCACCAAGTTGTAATGTGTAATCTGATTCCATTCAAAGGACATTTCTAGAGGATGTTGTTTACAAATTATTCTCATTTGATCACACAGGAAGTTCGAAGGACACTAATTACTGCAGGTGCATCCTAACATTCACTTTGGAAATGAGGCAATACTTCCCATACACACCCCCCCTCCCCCTATGTACAACGGTACTTTTCTAGAGTAAAATCAGTGGCAAATTTATGCAGAATATAATTGTTATGTCCACATGACCACAACAACATAATGTTCGAGTGAAAAGATAAGGATGTAGTTCATACTGACATAATTACTTCAACTGACAATCCCACAACAAACATGCACTTCCACAAAGCAACATGTATAATATCTGACGTACACATCATAAGACACAGTTTGAACGTATACATTGATCAACAAATACCTGTTCAGAAAAATATCACATTACTGACTACATTAATAGAAAGCAATTATGTCAGAATGCACTATCTTGTGTATTGTTCTTAGTACTCTTTAAGTGATGAAGACAAAGCTAATATATATCTATATATTAGAAGAGTAGACCTATGTAATTATGTAACTGACTATGTAATATGTAACCATGTTCGTCCATTTCTCAAAATCCTTCTGTTAGATTTTGACCAAACTTTTAGGGATGGAGGAGACCCACCCTGAGATGATTTAATGCCAGGTGGCATGTCTGGAAAAAAACAGAATTTGTCTGTCTGTCTGTCTATCCATCTGTCTGTCTGTCGGTCTGTATGTTTGTACCATCATTCCAGCCAAACCGGTAGGTGGATTTCTCTGAAACTTGGCATGGTGATAGGTTTTGACCCAACTTAAAACATGGGCTAAAAATTTTGCAAAATGGTTGCCATGGTAATGAGAAAAAGCCAAAATGGTAGGATTTTAACCTATATTGGCCAGGCAACGCCGGGTATATGCTGCTAGTCTATACATATATTAGAAGACCTATGTAACTATGTAACTGACTGTGTAACTATGTAACTGACTATGTAACTATGTTCGTCTGTTTCTCAAAATCCCTCTGTTAGATTTTGACCTGGTTGTGATCTATTGATTGTGACTACTTAAATAGCATCAAAGGAAAATAATAAACTGAAATAATAATTTGCTCCACTTCTCTCTTAATAATACATCTTCTCCACCATCACCTTTCTTACCAAGACATGTTCAACTACTGGATTATAGCTTATATTGGCCGGGCACGCCAGGTATATGCTGCTAGTGTATATATATATATATATATATATATAAAATAAGTAACATTGAAAGTGGTCTAGGATGATCACCATTTAAAATGAGTTATCTGCCACATCCAAAAAGAAAAATTATGATAATTAATTATACATGACTAGCAACAAAAAAAAACCCGCCCTACATGTGGTTATTCAATCACCCTCCAGCAGTAAAAAGAACTAGTTCTGTTTGCTTAAGATATAATACAGTGGGATTATTGACACTTAAGTCATTAATCGAACAAAAACTCACTACAATGAATGAACACCTCTGTGAAAGTAACATTCATTTTATGACAGTAAAAAGAACTTCCAGTGGGTGTGGCTACTTTTTAAACCACACCCATAGCCATACCGAGAGGAGGATAATATACTCCAATAGGTCTTGTGAAGACCACATGCCAAATTTCAGTGAACTTGGTCTAGTTTGACTACCAGATTACCTGTCCTATGGGCAGTTCTTAAGTCTGCCACCTGCAGTAGCAAACATGTTCAGTTTGCTCTATATAACATGTAGGGCAAATAAAAATAAAAAAAAATTTTAATTATACAATTAATAAACATGCCAAATTTCAGTGATGGTTTAGGTGTTTTGTGTCACCAAACCACACCCATTACAAAACTGCCCAATCTGAACAAAACTTTCAACAGGATTGGCAGTGAGGTGTCCTAATTAATCTCTGATCATTTCATAGAGATCTCTTCAGAAAGAGTTAGACAGACTGGTGAACCAACCGACAGACAAACAAACAAATTATAGTAAGACTCTTTCAGGGGAATTTATGCTACTATGTTTCCAAACCACACCCATTGAAATAAGCACACCCAATCTGAATGATACCTTCATGAGGGTGTGGGGTGAGGATCCCCAATCAATCACCAAAAGTTTTATGAAGATCCTCCAATGATTTGGAAGGAGTTATAGTCCCCACATATGGAGTGTCAGATAGTCAAACAAATCATGAATTATAGTAAGATTGTGTAATAAAATGAATAAGTACATTAGCATAAGTATTTTAGTTCCATCTTGTGAACTTCCTATTGCCAGTACAAGTGAAGAGAATGTTGCCGTGTTGGAAGGAGGAGCTATCTAATAACCATCGTGTTTTAAGATGGTGTGACTCCATTAGTCACTGATGAAGACACAACTTGAGGTGAAGGGGAGTTAGAAACTTTTGAATTGTTCAGAGAGCTACCTTCAGAGACGGGAGATTCTTTTGGACCAGGTGATTGCCCTGAGAATGAATCGACAGCAGCTACTATAGTTGTCGTGTTGGATGAACTGTTGTTTATTTCCTCCACTGCAGTTGAGAAACAGAGATTTCCCCTTTTACACTTGCAAAATATCTTCATACATTTTTTCAAGAAGTCTATCAGGGGTGTGTAGTCACAAATTGCATAGGTTAGCAACACAGACATGGCGATCTCCAGAGTGAAGAAGATGCAATGAATGACCAACCACAGTTCAGGATATTGTTGTTGGTTTCTTAACATTCCAAAACAGCCAGCAAACATGCTGATGAGAATTATCGTGAGATTGAACAGGCTGAGTATAGAATAAATCAAGCCCAGAAAAACAGTGAAATATGTTATTAAAGTTACTTTACGAATAGATTTTTTCTGCTGCCCCCTAAATATGGTAGACCGGCTTCTACCATCCCTGCCTCGTTTTTTGAAGTTGGAAATCACAATTAAATCCTGTCGATTTACGTTTGGTGTGTCTCTACAAACCATAGAACTACGTGTTGCATTTCTTTTCACTGTTTTCAGCAGACGAAATCCAGCAATCGAGAATGTCAAGCAAACAATGAATCCCCAACATGAGAAAAAAACTTCACAACATATTAATATGATGATAATGACCATAGGTTGTCGAATAGGGAGAGCAGCCAAGATTTCAAAGAAAATAGCAACTATGTAGTGCACAAAACAGAGTGGAACCAAAATTTTAAGTTGTTGAATCCAGGTTGTTCCTAAGTTGATTCGGGCACTTATCCAGAGAGTGATGAACACCAGTGTGTAGCTGGCTGTCAGACTGGGGAAAGCCAGTGCTCCCAGTAGCCTGGATATAATCACACAGGCCAAGTGGTTGCAGAATCCTTGCTGGTTCCAGGGATCAAGTAGAATAAACAATACTCTAGAGACTCCAAGAATAATGAGTGCCAAGTCAACAGCTATGAACGTTTTTACTCGAAATCTTTGTCCCAAATGTCGTTTGATAAGCAAGAACACACACACTAAGGTAAGGCCTAGAAACATCAGCCAGTAAATGGACATCAGGATATAGAAGAACGCAAACCAAATACCATTGCGCTCTCGCCAAGCTGATGAATTGTTTGGGACCAGCAGAGAGAGAATTTCATACGTAGACGAAAAGTTATCCAAAGTGAGACAGACCTCCAGTTCCATCTCCGCCACAAATAAAGTAACTGATATTTTAAGAGTTTTAACAGCTGACAGCTTAACGCCACCAACTTCCAACCACTTTCACAAATGCAGTTCGAGGTCTGCACAGAGTAATAATTCATTGAATGAATTCAATTATCACCTCCACATATGCGCGTAAAAGGGAATGTACAGCATTTCAAAAGGGAAGCTTGCTGAACTACGTGGTCTGGTGAATTTTCCCCTCCCCCCCCCCCCCTTAAATAAGCTTTAGCAGATGTGTAGGCGTATCAATGCCGAAGTGTTAGTGGAACTGCAGTATGTGTGAAATTACTGTAGACGTTGCATCCCTGTAAATTACAGTAATATATTTTATTTATGGAGATGTTTATCTACATGAAGCTACCTCCCCTCAGATATAATTGTGATGACATTTTATTATCATGTGCAAGGTGAGCTTATTGTTGCTATTATTGTATTGCTATAATTGTGTTGTTATTTTGACACCTGGAGATCAGATACATCCAACACTTTTTGCAATTTCTGTATCTATGTTAGCTGCAAATACTGTAACTATAGTGTATATGAATCCCAGCCCTCAACAGGTTTAAGTTCAATGCCAATAACAAATTAAGGACAAAACAGAAGTAATTCTGCCATAAAAGCTAGCTTATAACATAAGTAATGTTGTTAGAAATATATAACACAAGTAATGTTGGAATGCTATATCTTTCTGGACAACGATCTCATGAAATGATGTAATGTTTGTTTACAGAAGCACACACCAAACACGACCCACAACAAGTCCAGATAAGATATTCAGGAAACCTTCACCAAAGCTGATGAATAAGTGTTGATTATCAAGTGCTTATGGCCATGTCTGGTATGAGTAGGTGCTAATTATCAAGTGCCTATGGCCATGTCTGGTATGAGTAGGTGCTTCTTTCGTATGAGGATTTCTTCTCGATTTGTTGACTTTAGCCTGACTATGTGTCAGTTCTCCAGGGCTCACATGAAGAGGTAGTCAACATGAGCTGGATGGACTGGTGTGGGAAGATGTTGAAGGACAGGAAAATCTTCCTGTCAGTGCTGGGTTTGAACTCACAACCCATGGGTACTCAGACACCACACACAGCCCAAGTAATGGCGTCCAATCAGATTTTAGGTTCAGACAGTTCTTACTGTTCCGTGATTTAGTACCCGGTGCGTGCAACTTGGTAATCAACAGCTCATGGCATAAATGAACAGCCAACATGAACACCCCACAGCCAACATGGACACCCCAAAATATTTGGAATGCTTCACGAATTTGCGTGTCATCTTTGCACAGGGGCCATGCTAATCTTCTCTGCATCGTTCCAATTTTTGTATATGTAGGGCCGAGACCACTATGTAGGTGCTGATTATCAAGTGCTTATGGCCATGTCTGGTATCATATTGCAAACAGACTTTCTGTAAATTTAACTATCTCTGTATAGATATCCACAATGGCACCGCACCCACCATGATCTGCAGATAGGCTGCCAATCCTCAATCAGAAGGAACACTCTACACTCAACTATGGTTATTTTAATTGTTTCCGCTTAAACCAGTTTACTTATTTTTTTTTTTTTCCATCCTTTTTGTTGTTCATTCATTCAATCGTTTATGAAGTAAGAAATTTCTCCTCCTGGACTTCAGAACAATCCAGGCTAGATGTTGAGTCATGAGGTCAAGAGCCATTTGATGACGTGTGGGCACCCAAGACCTGCAGACCATGGATGCCATTTGGTGGCTAGTATTGGCATCTTTGTATAATATGGTCTGCAGTTTGATCCCCCATGCCACACTCACAGTTGTTTGTTGTTTATATTGCTATTGGTGTGTGGCCTGAGTATTGTACATTTGCTGAGAATAATTATTTTAAAAAACAACAAATATGTCTAGTAAGTGGCAATATAAGATAATTAATCGACTGTTTTTATGTACACAAGATTAGTATCAACATATTTCCTTAACTCTAAGATAGGAACACCAAAATCAGACCACAAACAAAAAGCTTCAAAATATCACAATAAAAATTCTGTGGATTTATTATTTTGCCAATAACTTTGATAATGACCAATTGAGCTTCTTCTTGGTTCTGTTATGCCTTCTCAACAAAGGGATGATTTCTTTTCCATAACTATAATTTTAAAAACCTGTGTTGTAAGGATATATCAAATTATATGACTACCAAAAGTTCAGTTTCCAAACTTGGGGTTCTACAGTACCTAGTAGCTTTGCTGTACAATCTGTTATACCCAATTTTATACTTAAGATATATAGAATTATTGTTATACTGATTTAATTGCAGCTGATGTGGGATTCAATAGGATCCAGCAGTCAGTTTTTGTACCCAAACACCTACAGATATCATCACCATTAGCTGAATGCACTGACTTTCTTCAGTCCCCTAAGGCAAAGGGGAAAACAGACCTAACATATATTAACAGTGAAAAAATACTTCTTGAACTTGATCAAATGGTACTAAAATACTTCTTGGAACCAGAACTTGATCTAAGTGGCACTTGTAACACGCCCCAACACATTCCTTCTAATGTGCTAATTAATATGCATGAATGTCAATATGTCTCAACATGGCAAAGTTTGTAAATCAGGTGGAAATTAATAGACATTAATGGTGAGTGAAGACACATTCTACAGTGGTGAGTAAGAGAGTTAACATTTGCTGTGAAGGCAACGTGTGTGTAGGTTTGCCTCTGTTATGTTTTAGGGTTGTAATGTATAAATGTGATCATAAACCAATCAAACATTCACTCCCCGACAAGAATGGAGGAAATGCTGTAGAGATATTTCATCAAATAGAAACAAGTTACATAGTCAGAAGGACCCACTAAGTACTGAATAGAAGATTCCACTGCCAATAATCATTGCTTATTAGACATATTGAGTCACTGAGTACATCTATGAGCCCAGGTTCACCATTAAGCCTACCATATGCTAAAGTTCCACTGAATAAATAGTTTCTACACTTGGCACAACACTCTATCTCTCTCATCTCAGCAAGGGCAAACTCAAGTTTTCAGCATTTAAAGACTCGTAGATTAAGACACATAGTTTGCGGTGGATACACTTGCACTTGACTATCTCAGTATATAATTTGTTATTTTTTGTCTGTCTGTCTGTCTGTCTGTCTGTCTGTCTGTCTGTCTGTCTGTCTGTCTGTCTGTCTGTCTGTCTGTCTGTATGCACGCATGTATGTATCTGTGTGTGTACGTACGTATGTATGTATGTATGTATGTATGTATGTACGTACGTATGCACGTACGTATGTATGCATGTATGTATATTTACTATCTCCTCCCAGATGCCTGGACCAATCACACTGAAATTTGGAATTGGGGAAAATGTGGTTAGGGCAAAAGCTAGGGCATAAATCTATTAAATAAACTTTCCTATCCATGAGTAACCACCAAGTTGTAATGTGTAACCTGATCCCATTCGAAAGAACCTTTTTGTTGTTGAGAGTTTGTGTTTACAAATCACACTCAACTGATCACACAGGAAAAAGGACTCAAAAGATACTTCTCTAGGTGGTCCTGAAACCAACACCTAAATATCATGTAAACTCAATAGCCTTACAAGAAAGCAGCCAATAATTCAGCAGGGTAAATCCTCAAACTTTTGTGCACATTTCATAACAGCATCAGGAGGGCTTCAACTCTGCCCTAAGCCTGGAATGTACTCCATTTTTCTCCCTGCTCATCACTATTGTCAGCCTCAGTACAGCAAAGGGAGCTATCCCCAATCCAGAAAGGAGAGTAATGTTTTGAATCAAATCTCAAAGATCCACCATCAAGTGAATAAACTCTTGCTGAAGGGGTAAAATAAAATAACGCTGAACCCTGGTCAATAAGCTTGGACTTTTAAAAAAAAATTTTTTTTTTTCAATTTTTTACCACATATGGCCACACAAACAATATCAACAAACAAAAAATTAAACTAAACAAAGCTGTTAAGTTCAAATCTTTAAATGTTTAATGACAGCTGAGCTGATTAAATAAGAATGGTCTCCACAAGTGAAACTCACATTCAAATAAGATAACTTAATTCAAAGATTTCTTGCAAGTTATAATTTTTCCTTCAACAAATATAAACTCAACAGGATTCTACTCTAAAGAATGCTCCTCAGGATTCATTTGGTAGATGTTGCAAGAGCAAGTTTATCTGCCATGCAGTGGTTGGTTGATTGGTTGGTTGGTTGATTATATTTAGTGTGGTCTCAACAACTGTATCCTCGCTCCACCAAGGTGTTGGGTGTTTTAAATACCATCGTATGTAATGATTACATAACATCAAGAAAGCTGTCCTGTTACATCCCAACATGAGCCCAATCTTGCCCAAACTAGAAATGGGAAGAGTAATGGACTAATGTGGTGATGGTAGTGTGTGTGTGTGTGTGTGTGTGTGTGTGTGTGTGTGTGTGTGTGTGTGTGTGTGTGTGTGTGTGTGTGTGTAGTGGTGATGGTGTGTGTGTATGTGTGTGGGAGGGGGGGCGATATTATGGTCAACAATATTATGGTCAACAATATTATGGTCAACAATATTATGGTCAACAATATTATGGTCAACAATATTATGGTCAACAATATTATGGTCAACAATATTATGGTCAACAATATTATGGCCAACAATATTATGGCCAACAATATTATGGCCAACAATAATATGGTCAACAATAATATGGTCAACAATAATATGGTCAACAATAATATGGTCAACAATAATATGGTCAACAATAATATGGTCAACAATATTATGGTCAACAATAATATGGTCACAAATATGGTCAACAATAATATGGTCAACAATAATATGGTCAACAATAATATGGTCAATAATAATATGGTCATTAATAATATGGTCACCAATATTGTGGTCACTAATATTAAAGTCAAAATTTTGTTCACTTATAATTTTTTTCACTTAATTAAATTTGATAATACTTAAAATGACATGACTACTGAAATAGTCAGGGGCTGAGTTCAGACTGCCCATAGAGAGCATTACACTAATAATGTGCTATTCAGAATTAAATTTGTTCAGATGAACAAGAGTTCTCCTGTTCCTCCAGCAAGATGTTATTCTCATCACTTCTCTTGGAATAACTGGATCCATTTTCAGAGTGATCACACTTACTCATGCTATCATCCTTTGTCTTCAATGAACTTTTGTTAGCCTTTTTCTTCTTGTTTTTCACCCACTCGATGGAGTAGAACGGTTTGAATGATTCAACAAATCCAGTCTTTTCATTGTCAAGATTTGGAAGCACCCAAAATTTCAGCTTTCCCGCAGATGCAACCAGGATCACCCCATAGATAATCCAGCGAGCTGAACAACAGAACAACAAAAAAAATTAATTTTAAAATTTATGAAATATTTTTAAAAAACAACAACACTTTTAGTCAGTCAAACCATCACACAACAGCTCAAAATTAACCAGGAAGGAGAATAATAGCACCCTCCCTCCCCACACCTTTCCACTGCCTCTCTCTCTCCCCCACTTACACCCACTGCTTCCCTCTTCACCCTCTCCCCCAAGGAAAAGAAGAAAACATTTCAATTCAAGGAAATGAAAATGTGGTCACTGTAAACAATCAACTTGGGTGGCTAACCTTTTTTAAAAGTTTTAACAAGTTAATGAAAGCAACATTATAATATATATATATTTTTTTAATTGGTATGTCCTATTTTATATTATAGTGAGTGGACGGTTTCAATTGAAGTATCATGCATTACTAAAGTTACCTACAGAATGACTCTGACTGCACTACACAAAGTCATACCAAAAAAATGGACTATCTAGTTCCACTTTGAGCCCACCAAAAGTACCCAGCAACTCGGCACCACTTCTTTTGTCCTCCAATTACAATGTTTACATAGAATATTGTTAAGAGCAAAGCATATCATATTATACTTGTAGGTGCTACAAGTTATACGTGAAACTATATTTATCTCAGCTTCCTGGGAGCATAATCGGTCAAAGGTAATCTGTGACACTTTCCCAGAAACCTGACATGACACTTTCAGATGGCAAAAACAGTCAAACTATGTGTGTTCACAAAAATGCACATTTTTCTACTACACTTAATCAGGTACACAGTTTCTAGGTTACGACATAATGTTACCTGACTATAAATGAAAAGTTTCCAATGATGAATCTTAATTAAAGATTCCTGGAATGAAATAACTACAAACTGTTCTTCTTCCTAAACATTTCACATACATGCATTCCTTCAGGCCGACTCCAAACTCCATTTACAAAAATTATTTGCACGCATACACGCACACTATTGTTATTACCAATGCTAACATGTATCAAAGCATAATTTAAAACTCTCAGGTGTGTCAGCATTACTGAATTTTCACCATCTTACTATAATTCTCAATTAGTTTGTTAGTTTATTGGTTTGTTCAGTAACTACTAGATAACACGGTCTAAAAGGCTCAAATTTACAGGGTTTAATGAGGACATTTGGTGTAGACTGGAATATAACCCTGCCTGTGGGGCTATTTTTCCCCAGAAATTTCTTGGTTGTGGTCACAACTTTATGCCTGAGTAAACACCCCACTTACTACAATTATGTAAACATATGCGGCAGCAAAACTGTGCCCAAACCACTTCCAGCTCTTTTTTTCTGGAATGAGAGAGCAAAGAACAGATATATTAAGAGGTCTTTGTTGTCTCTGTCCATAGGATGGGTACTATGCTAAAATATTTTCAGGAAAGGGGGGGGGGGGGGTGTTGTCTCCATCCATATGATGGGTTCTTTTCTAGTGTTGCATAATTCTGTGCCCACATTTCGAAAAACACCTTCCCTTTCTCCTTGCACAAAAAAATAATAATCTGAAGAAAAAATTGATCAAGTGCACAGAAAATCATACTCGTGCCCTTTATCAAGAAAATCGCCCACCAAAAATGCTTCAAACAATTTTTTTTTCAACACCGGAAATTAGTTGAAGGAATGCTTCTCCCTCAGTCAGTCATCAACTCACTCTGTTCACATGCAGAGGCTTGCCAATCGTAAATGTGAGGAAATGCAGTGCTATGGTCTTTGTTAGGTCTAGTGGGTCTCTGTACAAATAGAAGCCACTGTATTGTGCCACTGAGCATGAGGCGTTTCCCACCTCTTTCCCACCTCTGAGCACACACTGAGGCATGTCAAGTGCCAGGATCCATACTGGGTTCTTTGATGATTAGCACCACTTAATAATGCCAAGTGTAAACAGATTCACCAATCTATACGATTTCAGAAGTCCAGATGGCAGTATCTTATTTCTTTCCCCATCCCATCCCACCCCAAATGGACAACGATTGACATACAGATCAGATGGGACCAACTATACTACCATTCTAACTGTGGTCCTGTTTGGTCTATGAAAATGTGTCTATTGTTCTTCGTTGATCAAAACATAAACTTCTGCTGACACAGCTTGTCATGCTGTAAAAAGAGAAAATATCTCCTTTAAAGGAAATATGGGAATGAATATTATTTTCAACTACCAGAGTACACACCATTAATAGCACAATTAGAATAATTCACATCTCCAATTTCCACTGCTGTACCCCCGTAAGTGGGCATGGTATGCTGAGGAGATCATAAGACAAACCAGTGACATCCACAGTCTTGAGGGAGTGCGTGAGTGCGTACGCACGCGCACACACACCCACCCACCCACCCAGTCATGCTATAGGACTTGTTTGGAGTGCATGAGGATACAAACTGTGTGCCATAGCCAAGCAAGTTAGAGGAAGGCTAGTATTCAATGAATACACACTTGTTCCACTAAAGCACAATAAATGTGAGTGCAATCCTGAAGATTATGTGGATTAACATCATTGTGACTAGGTTAAGGATGTTTGCACTGACAACAGCTCAAGAGAGTTTGCATTGGACCAACTGATACCTTATCTGTTCCACCAGTTGGAAATTTAATAAGTTGACACAAAATGTTGACAAAAAGATTAATGCAATTAAACACCATAAACACTCAGTCATGCACACCACCTATTCACTTTGAAATCAAAATTGGACCACACTACGACACACACACACACACACACACACACACACACACACACACACACACACACACACACACACACACACACACACACACACACACACACACACACACACACACACACACACACACACACACACACACACACACACACACACACACGTTGCTAGGTTTTATTTTAATCTCATAATAACACAACAACCCTTCCCTTAAATGAGTAGAACATAAATTAAGTCTAATTCTAGCATTGGCCCATAATGTGTTACATCAGTATTACATATTATAGAGTGGTCCAGCCACGACAAACACCTAATGTGTAACACTTTTATATTAAATGCAATTAGCACAACCAAAAACAGTGAGTGTAGGTTCACCCAGCATCACAGAGGGAGAGAGAGAGAGGGAGAGGGAGAGAGAGAGAGGGAGAGGGAGAGAGGGAGAGGGAGAGAGAGAGAGGGAGAGAGAGAGGAGGGAGAGAGAGAGAGAGAGAGAGAGGGAGAGAGAGAGGGAGAGAGAGAGAAGGAGAGAGGGCAAGAAGATAAGAGCCACTCACTGATAATGAGGAGGATGAGGAATCCCATGACAAAGAAGACGGTGATACTGAGATACCACAGGGCATCACGGGAGGAGTCGGGCCAGAGAGGTTGGAGGGTGAGAGCTATTGCCCCAGCCACTGCAGGAGAGATGGAGGGAAGAGACAACATAACCACCTCAAGCTTACATGAACAAGAAGAGAGGCAAAGTGAGGAGGGTGGGAAAAGAGTGGATAAGAGAAGGCTGCTGGCTCTTTCCCTTTCTCACTTCACCCAGATGTATCATAAAGAACTGAGGGAGGGGGAAAGTGAGGACAAGTGCCACAAACAAGAAGGAACCTTTTGACCGCTCCATTACATCAATATTTAAAGGTGCTAAAATCAATTTCAGTTGTTTGTTTTGTTTTTTTATTGGATTGTTTGTTGTGCAACTCCTTGACTGGAGATGTCAATAACTGATTGATGTATTAATGGGGTTGCTGGGAAATATTAATATTAATGTTTAGAAGAGGGAAAAACAACAAAGAAAGAAAGAAACAAACAAACATTACAGTATGCCAATAGAGGCTACTACCCTGAAATGGAATTAACTTGAACAAATGAAGTAACTAGACTATTCCAGAGACAACAGTTAATAATAGCTCAACTATTAGGAAGACAACAGTTGATAATAATAGTCAGCTGTTTCAGAGACAATGGTTAATATGTAAACTATATTTGAGCTTATTTTCACCCGTGGCCATTTTTGTCTTCAGTCAATGTTCCTCTGGACATATCATCCACCAACACACTGCTCATTCATATATGCTCGATGTTAAGTTGAGCCTTGCTTGAGCAAACAAAATTAATGTGATGATATATTTTCCTAACTATTAGACTTCTCTTGTTTACTTCTTGTCAGTAATAATCCCCTTGACTCACAAAGACAAGCTATTAAACACCCCACATGTCCACACGAATGAAGTAGGCGTCAAATAGTTAATGAAAAGATTAATCATAACCACCATGAAAGCATTGGTTACTACAATGGCTGGACTTTTAGCACAATGTACAGGCAATCCTGTGAATGATTGAGTGGGTGGCTATAGTTTGTGCTAAGTGTCTCATTAGGGCCATGCTTTCAACATACCAGTCTGTATCTTGGGTGACAACATGACATGTTTGCTATGTGACATATTTCCTTACTATGTGCAGAATGTTTCTACAGGGAAACCAACACCTTCATGGTGGGCAAATCAGAAGTAAGAATATTCCCCCTCCCCTCCTCATTGCCCATGGATTCTTCCGCTTCTGACCACGTAACAGGCACACATACATGGCACTATCCTCTCAGTAGTTAACAAAACTCAATCATTTTTATGGCAGTAACATTCAAGTATAAGAAGGCATGAGGGGATAATATCCACAGCTCAAAAATAGTGTAATAGGGTACAAATAGTATCTGATGCCAATAATTTTGGCGCCATATTAATATCCCACCATTGAAATTATTTACAGCACTACTAGATATGAGCCAGGATGACAGGAACACAGTTCCACCCCAATGTACAAAACCAGAGAAATGTGGTGTGTTCCTTTCTTCCCAAATTAGTAAAAGCTCTGGTCTCCCAGTAATTATCACTCTGGGGGGGGGGGAGGGGAATTCTTTATTATCAACCACAATTTGGAGACCAAATAGTGAGGTAATCTTAGAAAATCCTTGAGAAAAGAGCAAGCACAAAAAAAGAAAGATAATAAAGAAGGCACTATTTGAAGCCAAGATTTACCAAATGAATTTTCCATTTCTTTAGCAATTATCAGTTATATTTTGCAATCAGAAGTGGGAGGGGTAGGAGTGGGTGGGGCAGTAACCTACCCCTAGCAACAACGGGTTTGAGGAAATCATCAGTTAAATCAGCATTCTGTAAAGAACAGTTGCATAATCCTGAGATCTATTTGCCCCTTTCTCATTCAAGAGATAAATATATTAAAAATAACCTAGGGGTAGGAAGTCTTAGCCTTGGCAGTAATAATGATTTGTTTCTCACTTTTAGAGTGCCAAACAAGGAGCAGAGAAGAAAAACTCCAAGAGGATGGGGGAACCTGGCAAGAAGGCCACCTCCAATATATTTGCTTCGTTTGAAGAAAGTCAAATTCAAGAACTAAAGGAAGTAAGTAAGAATGAAATGAAAAAGAAAAATTTTTTTTAAGGAATAGACAGATGTTAGATGTCATTTCTTTTAGTAAGTGTGAACTTTCTACTGCCTAACAGGAGTCTCCTTGCTTCATATCAGTCTTGCTACATTAATTTTACTGTTCTACGTGTGCACTCTTGCAAATTGTACAGGCATTCGACTGTATGGATATGGATCATGACGGTTTGATCAATAAAAAAGATCTTAAGGCTATGCTGGCTTCTGTTGGTAAGTTAGAGATGCTATTGACTCAGGTTTGAAATACCTGATTATTATTTTTATACTTGTATTTCTACGTCTGTCCGTCCTTCAACAACAAACACCCTGTTTATAAAAGGGTGAGTAGAAAGAGGGGGGGGGGGAGTTTCATGACTTACCACCAAGAAGGTAATGGAGGAACTATGAAGACAACTATTTTATCTTGGAATAATTACTTTGGAATAATTACCTTAAATAGTTACGGTTGAATATTTAGAGTGGAATAATTACAGTGGAGGATCCACAAAGTAGCAGAGGGGTAACTTTGAACAAATTTCAGGGAGTTTGGGGTGAGCTAGCACCTAACTTGATATATTCTGATGAACAATGAAGTTTCAAAAGTTTAGCATAGAATTCTATATATAAATATTTTCCCTGATCAGCAACTGCAAGCAACTCTTGTGTAACCAGTTCTCTCTCTGCTTTAGATCGATTGCTGAGGTTTCCTCTCCTTAAAAATGCTCCTTTTAAGACCTCACCCCATCAGTTATTTTTTAGCCTTCAGCTGCACAAGAAAAGTTGGCTGTTTGGTTAGTAGTGGTGATAGGAATTGCTGCTGGTGTGGAATTTCTTGACTATTTCTGTGCTTTCTGCCCATAGCCCTTCCTTCCCTCCCCCCCCCTGGATCCACACCAAAGAGTATATTGTCAAGTTGGCTGTCTTGTTAGTAGTGGTGGTAGGGATTGCTGTGGCTATGGAATTTTTGGGCCTGCTTTAGTGCTTTCTGGGATTTGCTGGTCCATTCTTTAGTTTGGGAGGAGGTGGAAGGAGCACTTGCCTGAACTCCTGCTCCTCCATGAGCCAGAAAAGTAACACACATTCGACTTTTTTTGGTGATTTGATTGTCTTCAATTTTGAGATGTCTTATTTCATTAAAATTTTTCCTATCACTATGACCCAAGTACAATCTAATAAAATGGACCTGACCTGATCATAGTGAGTGTAGTAATGATTGAACCTGAGCCATCATGACAATATTGTCTTGTGTCATTTATCTACGGTCAGCCAAGCTGACTAGAAGGCATGAGAGTTAGAACAATACATGCAACAGACTACAATTCACTTATTAAAAGCATTGTTAATTTGGGTAGAATACCAGACAAGATCAAATCTCTGTTGTACCCTTCATATGCAACAGATCTTCATTCCAGAAGGAAAGCTACAGCTATATACACTTTAAAAAGCAAATGTCAACTCCAAGCACCAGTCTCTATTTATATGTTAGCTGATGATGCTATGATTTAGAACAGTGCTATGGTAAGTGATGGAACGTTTTGCGGTACTTGATATATCTTTGTCAGAATGTGAGTGTATATTATTTTAACTAGAGTGAGTATGCCCTTTCCTGTGCAATACTGGACTAGCAGATTCATTGTAGGACCTAGAGAGTTAGAACAATACATGCAACAGACTACAATTCACTTATTTTGTATATTTTTTAGGTGAGTTATGCACCGAAAAATGTGTCAAAGAAATGGTGTCGGAAGTCTCTGGGCCGATTAGTTTCCCATCATTTCTTAAACTTTTTAGGGAGAAGATGAGAGGTATGTTCAAATAGTTCTTTGAATATTGAGTAGAGTTGCCATTTGATGCAAGAGTGAAGCCTGAAACATCAGTAGCTTTGGGTTCCTATTTGCAAATAGAGGAGAACTGGTGAGGGAGTTCACAGGTGCACGACATGTGACTGTGCACACAGCCTTGTGTGTCCAACAGAACTGCCTAAGAGTTGATTTGCATGTACTCTGGTGATGATTATTCCCTGATGGCTTGAAATTGTGTCATTTGGAACTTCAGTGTTTTAACAGTTTGTTTAAAGCAATAGCATGGTGCCATGTCAGCATAATTGAAAATATAGCAACATTACAAGAAGTTATCGGGTTCAAGTATAAGAGCAGCATTGGTTTCATTTATAAGTATGGCAGTAAATATTCGTTATTTAATTGTGTGGAATTACACAACTTTACACACTGTATAATAATTACATGATCAAAATGATATCTCCCCAGGCACTGATCCGGAAGAGGTGATTAGAGATGCCTTTGCCTGTTTTGACGAGCATAAGACTGGCAAGATTAATAAAGACCAGCTGAAAGAGATGTTGTCTACCACGGGCGATCGTTTGAACGATTCTGAGGTAGACAAATATTTATAGTTTAATGGATCCAAACGCCTGAAATGCAAGTAAAAGAAATGATTGGAATGTTCATTTTTTGTATTATTGCTGAACGTGTGGGAAAAACTTTTTCTTTACCTAGTACCTAGTATGTATTGGGTGGGGTTGAGTGGTGTGGAGTTGATGGGGATTGACATGTAAATATTTAGGGGTGTGTGTAGGAAAAGTAGCTGTGAGTAAAGAGCTAGATGTTTGCTTGGTCCATGCTTCTGACGTGTCCCAGAAAGTAGAGGTTTACCGGAATAAAGATGTGTAGATATTTAAGCACACTTCAGTTAGGTTCCACTAATTCTTGGATGTATTATCGCTATAGAAAAATATTTTAGTTCATCTTAGACATCGTATGCTCTTCTATATTCAAATATGGCACACTTCACTAAATACCCTATTCCTCAGTATGTATTCTTGTAAATGCCCACTAGTACATTTTAACTCCTCCCTTCTCAGGTAGCCGAGATGTTGCGTTTCGTTCCCGTGGACAGTGCTGGCAACATTGACTATTTGGAGTTTGCCCGCATCATGAAGCGTGGCAAAATGGGTGAATGAGAATTCTAATTAATGCAGAAAGCCATAGTTTGACGTCATGAGCATGTGTTGAAACAAACAGAAGTAGTTGATAACAGATGTTATGTGTAACTATAATAGTTTAGCTTTTAGCACTAATTCTTTTAAATTAATCCTATCTTCACAGCTGCTCATCAATTTAATTAATTATTCAGTGTGTAATTAAGTTATGTGTTTCATGTCAATTTTTTTTGAAAAATACATCCACATTAGTTGCCGTGCATCCCATCCAGATAGGACTGCTATCATAATTGGCTTTACTGCATGAGCACTAATTAGAGAGGTAAAGGAGGACACATTTAAAAGGGATACCAGCCAGAAAGGAGGTTTGGTCTCACCACATGCACAGTCAGCTCTACATGTGCATAGTTGAGTACAGGGCAACTACCCACCAACACTATTAGTGGAAGATTGAAACAAAAAAGTAACTGGTTCTCCACACAACGATAGAACTGGTGGCACAGCCAGTCAAGGAGTGACAAATGGATGCATAGCCAGTAAACAAGAGAAAACTGACTGCAATGTCAGTAGAGGAGAGAGAACTGGTTGCACGGCCAGTAGAGGGTAGAGAACTGGTTGCATAGTCAGTAGAGGAGAGAGAATAGCTGCATAGCCAGCAAAGGATAGAGACAATTGGTTGCCTAGTCAGTAGAATAGAGAAGGCTGAAATCAAACAGCAGTCCTGGACAGAAAGATAACTTTGCCATGATAGTACATATTTCTAGCCCTCCACTGGCCATGGAATGTGACAGTGACGTGTTAGGGAGTGTCATTTCACTCCTGTTCAAAGGCTTCCCACCATAGTACTGCAACCACCACAACTCAATTACAGGATTGCCCACTTCACCCAGAAGAGCAACTTACAGCATATATTGCAATGGGCATGGCGGTAAATTGACTATTTTTGGTAACTACTTAAATTACACTACTTATCTAGAGCATTCTATTCAAAAGAATATCACGTCTTCTTTCTTCACCTGTAAACAAGATTATGGAGTACTTAATAAGATTACGCTTTCCTCTTCTTTCATGTAATAGACAGGAATTCAAACATTATATTCATGGATTCTTGGAAGCACTAATACAGCTATTTGTTATGGTCGGCATAAACAACAACAGTGAAGATCATGTCGAGCTCGGCATAAAAATAAAGAAAAAAGAAGATAGCATATATCCCATAAATTTATCCTTTCAAATATGAACATTTCACTGTAAGATAGGTGAGAGGCATACATTCCAGTCAGATAACGCCATCGCCCATCATAAGCAGTGTGACTTTTTTAACTCTTAACCACTAAACAAATGATGCTATTACTTTATCCTTCCATTATGTAAACAACACTGGAAATCAAGGAAACTTTGACATGTAATCAACCTTCAACATAACATCGAGATGAGACTTGATATTTTTTAGGGATATGTGAAGGTGCGCCATCAAAGTGCGTAACTAGTTTAAATATGGTCTCAAGTGGAGTCAAGAATATTGACTCATAGTGTAACAAAACACAATGACTTCCTCCCCAATCTAGTTCCACAATGTGAGAACCTGACGCATACCACCTCTTCCTACTTCACACATCATCCATTTAATACATACCAACTACTTTTCCTGATTCCATGAAATACTTTCAAGGCCTCCAGGAAAGAGAAATTGAGTGGGAGGAAGCGGAGTAAGTGAGGATGTCCTCCACCCAGGATCCGGACAGAAACAAAACATTCACCTCCAGAATCCATTCATCAAAGTACCCTGTGGACTCGAGCAGTAACAATCAATTTTGCAGTTGGTCTAGATTTGATTTTATTCCAGCATCAATCAATCAGGAATAGCTGACGAAAACTTTCCTATAGGTTTGTCTCTGATGTGGTAAAACATGAGAGGAATTCTTTGATGTTGTCATACTCAGCACACTTGTGGCTTCTAGCTTACCATGTTGATGACGTGGTCTAAACATCACACCATCTGAGTCTATTTTGCTGTCTTATTCAGCTTGGTGAGAATAATTGTTTATATTACCAATAAGTGGTGGATTCTCATAAGGCAAACATTCCACCAACAAGTCAAAACTTTGATCATGCTAATCATCAGCAAACTAAATTTGAGAGAAAAGGATTAGATGATACTCTGGGCATTTGTACAATGATAAACCGAAATATCAAAATCAATACACTAACCATCCAGGCAAAAGTTGGACTGCGACAAATTACGCCAGCGTAATCGCAAAATTGGTATATGTATCTGAGCATAGTAGGACTTGATCAGAATAGTAAGCAATTGTCCCTTACTTGTTCCGTGTGTCTAATGTTCCTTGGGTTGGCCTAATTCATCATTTCCATCATAATGAACCATAAGGTGGTAACAGATTTCTCTGACAATATAGTGTGGAAGAGTCCTGGTATGTGGTGGTGTTAGCTGACACCTTGTGGGACACCACTCTGCATACGGATCAAAGGGATAATCACAGACCCTGAGAGGGACTCACAAGCCTGCTGATGGCTTCTTGTCAACAAAGTGGGTCGAGGATTGATGCAAACATTCAAATAATTGCTGCACAATCATTTTAGAGCAGTTGAAGCCATACAGATGTCTACCCACGCTCTTAACCGCTTCATCTATTCCTGGTGAATATCAATACATGGGGAGTGTCTGGTAGTGAGTGGCTCACACACAGTCAATGGCTAACAGGAAGGCAACAGAAGAGACAGGAGCTGCAGGGAGGAGGTGCCATACCCAGTAGATGTACAACATGAGAGCCAGCTCCTCTGGTGGCAGTGGATGTGATTAGGCAGATGGTGCAGTGTTCAGAGTGAGACAATATGGCACTTGCATCTCACTGAGTTACGAACCCACCATGGACACACGTGTAGAATCATATGAGAACACACTAGGTGTTTAGCTGTTTAATAATACCAGGAAATCCCAGCTATACATATATTTTGTGCAGCTGTTTTGATGACTCTTTACCTCTGCTCCATTACACCTTGTAAATGAACACCGGACATATTCACAGTTTGTGTGGCTCGATTCCAACACCAGTTAGCCAGGCATATGCATTGCTACAGACCACTCTCTTAAGGCATAACTATGATGTAAGCCACACTCTTCATGCTGGTTCCAAATATGTCACTAATAAACAACACTTCTTGCTTCTAAGTCAGAATAGCCTCAAATTCTCTCATCATGTCATGTTCTAGCATCGAAGGCAGCACTCAACTAATGCAAATCCAACTTTTTAAAACATTTTCTTTTCTTTTTTTAATAGTTGAAAGCATTTGAACAAGTCGCCAGCATGGAATGTATGCTGTGGGATGCCACTATTGGATGTCCTTTCCATCAAGAGTCATGTATGCTATCTGCAGATCTAGTTTTCCTCCACCAGCTAGCAAGCTAGCTATTGTCCAGATACATCACACGCACGCGCACGCACACACACACACACACACACACACACACACACACACACACACACACACACACACACACACACACACACACACACACACACACACACACACACACACACACACACACACACACACACACACACACACACACACACACACACACACACACACACCGCTTTGTGAGTGATTCCAGTGAGATACACTGCCACATCAGCACACATCAGCATCTTACACAGCATCAATTTACAGCTCAAGGACGGATGCCACCTGTTAATTGGAGCTAATCGTGGTTGAAGTGATTTACTTTGCCCCATATGGAGTCCAATTGATTGACAGTCACAGCATAACAGAGCATTGCTAGAGTTACACGTCCACCAATGTATTTACCCGGAATTTCCATGAAGCCATAACCTAATTTCTACGTAATAGCGAACCAACGATACCATCAGGTAATCAGTTTTCCACGTATTGTTAACAAGCAGGATTATATCACACCAGTGTAGGACATCTAGAATGCTTCTTGGTATTAAAACCTTCTATATGTACACATACTAATTAGTAACTTTAATCTCTCTACAGTAGCCATGTTTTTCTTGGCCAAGATGACAGCTTCAGGGTAACAGTGAAGACGAGGTTGTGCAATCATAGTCATAATAACATAATCTTCTAATTTAATTAAAACAACTGTCTTAAGGATGTCCGTGTTTGCATTATTGACGATCTTTACTACTTGTTTTGTTCTACAATCTGGATAAGCACAAGGCAATTGAGATGTCCAATGTCCAATGAAATAGATGGTATATTTTGATGGCACAGCTGAATCACATGATCAGGTGCACTTTCACATGAGAACTGTAACTCAATTCAACAAAAATGAAAATAATTTAGATCTGGTAGGGAAACAGGTTCAGTAACACTAGGCCACAACTTTTCCTGTGGACATGTCGTCATATCCTGGGCAACGTTGGGCATATGCTGATAGTAATGGAATAATTGTAATAATAGAACTAAGCTCTAACACAGGATGTAACAGGGAAATATCGTGTAGACTATAGACAAAGAGTTGTTTATGGTTTTCTTCCTCTTCACATTATCACCTAATCCGGAAAAAGTGTGTCATCTTCATCTGCATAGACCCTGTAATTTTTCTTTAAAGAACCTACTCATTGATGCACAAACTCCAGCACAATCTGAACCTGTGTAATGTCCTCATCCTCATCACTGTCTTCAGCGTCCTCATCCTCATCACTGTCTTCAGCATCCTCATCCTCATCACTGTCTTCAGCATCCTCATCCTCATCACTGTCTTCAGCGTCCTCATCCTCATCACTGTCTTCAGCGTCCTCATCCTCATCACTGTCTTCAGCATCCTCATCCTCATCGCTGTCTTCAGCATCCTCAAGATCTCTTCTTGCCCCATCTGAAACTTTAACTCGTGTTGTAATGCAATGGGAACATCTTCCAATGGATACATTTCCACTATCTTGACCTCACTGGGAAAGAATGACTTTCTGTAGCAGTTTTTGATGGTGTTTAGACTAGACATATCTCCAGGAAGGCTACAGAAGTCAAAGGTTGCATTCTGCTCCCCCGCATTGTTGTAAGCTGGATGATTCTGAGGCAAAGAGAGAACCTGTGGAAGCCATTGAAGATTCTGATCATTCCAGCACCACAGGGCAGGGCTGGGTCAATCAGGAACGTCAAAGGAAGAAGAGAGAACAGGAAGGGAAAGCATTGCTTTGTTGTTTAAACTTCATTGCTCAATGCTTTTGGATTGTATACCAGATTTGAGTAACTTTCCCAAAAAAGCATAAATTTCTATATTTTTAATCCAGTAAAAAGTTGTAATAATCAAATGTTTCCTTTTTTATAACTCGCAATAATTGAATGCATGTTACACTATTTTACACTATGTTACACTATTTTACACTATGGAGAATAGTCAAGCTGCTGAAGTTGCACAGAGTTGAATTTCTTGCAATAAATTGAACTCGCAATAATCGAATGTCGACTGTAATAATTTTTTAAAATAATGATTATCATTTTTTAAATAATGAATTTTTTTTTTAATGATAAGACCTGTACCAGTCAATTTGCTAGTGTTCAACACAGAGCATGAAAGGGAGGAGTCATTGCTTAGCCTGGACTATTGCACTGGACTCCATGGAGACCAATGCCAGAACACACTCAAATATAAACAAAAAATATTTTTGGAAAGGGATAACAGTAGAGCATGGTGCACATTTAGAGAAATTCTACCGTGAAATTCTAAAATGAGCCTTTAAAAGACACCATGATAAAAGAAAAGAATGATACCACAGACAATGACCTTGTAACACAAAGACCCTCTTTAAGGTCACCACAGATGATGGCATTAGCCCACCCTGACACATAACTCACCCCTTGCTACTCCACAAGGGACAGCTTGTTCCACTAGTTTCATGAGAACGTGAATTACATAATGTACTTGTTTGGTTAGGCACAAACTTATGCTCAGCACATGTCAATGACAATTAGTCCAAGTGGTTCCCACAGTTAAGTTCTGAGTATGTGGGTCATCAATACATAATATTATGCATCAATATACATACACACAAATAATTCTGCTTCCTGGAGGAGCAATTCACATGCATAGGAAACTATACAAAATAGAGGAAACTACACATAATAGAGGAAACGACACATAATAGAGGAAACGACACATAATAGAGGAAACGACACATAATAGAGGAAACGACACATAATAGAGGAAACGACACATAATAGAGGAAACGACACATAATAGAGGAAACTACACATAATAGAGGAAACTACACATAATAGAGGAAACTACACATAATAGAGGAAACTACACATAATAGAGGAAACTACACATAATAGAGGAAACTACACATAATAGAGGACACGATACACAAAGAGAATACACAATAGAACAAACAATACACAATAGAGGAAACAACTCACAATAGAGGAAAAAAATTCACAATAGAGGAACCACACATAATAGAAGAAACAACACACGATAGAGGAACACACACGATAGAGAAAACAGCACAATAGAGGAAAAAACACACAATAGAGGAAACACAATAGAGGAAACACACATTAGAGGAAACACACAATAGAGAAAAAACACACAAGAGCAAATAAACACAAAATAGAAGAAATAACACACAAGAGCAAACAAGACACGAAAGTAGAAACTAACCATCGAGGAATGTCAGAGAAAAGAGAAAGAGCTAGAAAAACAATGTGGACCACTTACCTACTGCAAACCCAATGAGGTATGAAGTGTAGCTAGGAGGGTCATAGCTCCAAAAGTAAACCTGAGGGAGAGGGGAGGGGAGGGAGAGGGGAGGGGAGGGGAGGGGGAGGGGAGGGGAGGGGAGGGGAGGGGAACAATCAGTGGAAGGAAGAGAAAGGAGGGAGATAATGACAGAAAATTCAGCTAACACAACTAAAGCACTGAAAAATGGCAGCAAATACTAAAGAAATTTGTAGGACATGCTTTGCATCACTGAGCAATGATAGACGCCATGGTAATGATAGATGTGATGGTGCTTGATTGTGCTATACAAACAAGAGAACGAAAACTGCAGATATAAACCTACTACTTCAAAAATCTGAACCACAACCAATCAAGCTTAATTGTGAATAGAGAAATTATCTCAGCAAATAAACTGCCCAAATTAAACCACACAAACTATAGTGCAATGACTCATCCAACTCTGACAATCAAGAACAAACAGTGCTTGAAGACAAACAGACCCCTAATTAATATCCTGTGCATAACGTATCAATACAAAATACACTTGCTACTGTACATGAGCAGGTCACAAGAAGTAGTGTGTGTGTGTGTGTGTGTGTGTGTGTGTGTGTGTGTGTGTGTGTGTGTGTGTGTGTGTGTGTGTGTGTGTGTGTGTGTGTGTCACAGTGTGTACAAATGAGTGAGTGAATGTATGCGTTTGTCACAGTGAGTGCGAGTGAGTGAGTGAGTGAGTGAGTGAGTGAGTGAGTGAGTGAGTGAGTGAGTGAGTGCGAGTGAGTGAGTGAGTGAGTGAGTGAGTGAGTGAGTGAGTGAGTGAGTGAGTGAGTGAGTGAGTGCGAGCGAGTGAGTGAGTGAGTGAGTGAGTGAGTGAGTGAGTGAGTGAGTGAGTGTGTCTTGAAATATTGTGTTCAGTATCTTGTTCTGCAGGTCTGTCACCAATGACAGGTTCAAGCAGTAGCTACTGTAAACAAGAAGAGGTGTAAATGCTGTATAGTGAGTTCCTTACCGCAGTCAAAACCATTTTATTCCTGAGGGAAAAGTGTTCATTCTAACCTACAACCACAACAAGACTATACTCATGAAAATCACAGTTAGATGACCCTTTACCAATTTAACTTGCCTATTATTGTATAGCATAGTCAAGAAATTACACACCTGATTCAAAATGGAACGGGCATTTCTTTTGTATAGTCTTGCTTCCTTTATTTTTTTCCCTCTGGTCAATCCAACATGGAAGTATGAGTATTTTTATAAATAAATTACTTCTTTTTGTCTAATTAAGGTGCAGTTGTTTTTGTTTTGTTTTTGGTCTTGTCTCGCTTTGTGTTTGTTTGTTTGTTTGTTTGTTTGTTTGTTTTTTAAATCTTAATATAATTCATACATGATCCATGTTGTAGTCTATTCTGTACTGATCCAATCTATATAATGATTTGTATGTATGTATCTATATATGTGTCTAGGCATAATAGTGGTCAAACCCTTAGACCAAAAGAAACAACAATTTCAGGGGGGAAAACCTAGCACACTAGGGATGGTTTAAAGCATCACATTTTTTAGTTGTTACACCCCCCCCCCCCAAGCCCCATGGAAGAAAAAAAAAAGGAATTCAATTTTTTCATTAAAAAAAAATGACAATAAAAAATTTAAAAAAATAAAAAAATTTTTAAAAAGGCCTAAAAATTTTTATTATTAGATACAGTCTTCCAGGGGAATAACAATAGAATAACCAAAGTGAGTACCAAGATTATGAATCTGATTTTTGGCAATCTACCTTTCAGCACTACACCAATACCACACCATGCCTCCAAAACGACCTGGTCCTTCTGAAAAATCAATGGGATGAAAGGTCTAAAAAGAAATGGTGTTTTGAGTGGCTTCTATAAAGTTTCATGTTGATATTGGCCAGGGCAAAAAAAATTTTTTCCTCCTCATTATTTAATGCCTATTGACTAACAGTAAAACACTATCTATACTGGTAATATAAAAAACATTTATAAATAAATGGAAAATATATGTGGTTTAAGTATCTTTTGGGAGGGGGGAGGGTTCAGACGATTCTTTTACAATATTGCTAAAGAAAATATTCATTCTGTTATTTGACCATGATAATACCATTTCTTGACACTAGATGAAATAGAGTTTGGAGGCAGTGATTTAGGGATTAGAATTAAGCACATCATATTTGAGTGTTCATGCCTTGTTCCAATATTTCTTAGGTAGGAATTTTCTTGCTTCCGTACCTTTTGGGGAAACCCTAAATCTTTTTTTTTCTATTTATTTATAAATGCTTATTAGTAGTAGTAGTTTTTGTGTATTTTCCCCCTTTTTTGGGGGGGGGGGGGGGGGGTTTCTTCGCAATATTGTAAAAGGAAATATTTATTCTATTATTTACGTATGATAATAGCTTTTTCTATACATTAGATGAAATAGAGTTTGGAGTCAGTGATTTAGGGATGTAGAATTAGGCATATATAATAATTAATCACAGGTTTTCAATAATGGTTTCAGGAATCAGAAGTCATAGCTGTCTGGTAACGCTCAGTCAAACAAGCACTCAGTTAACTAATCAATTTATCAATGTCAGCAATCCGAAATTTGGTAGCACTTGGACATGCATTCGTGAGATAGAATTACACATGGCTTCCATAACAGAAGATGTCATAGTTTCATTGGAATATAACTTCATTGCAGGAGTTATCTGTTACACAATTAATGCATGCAAAGGAATTGAACTGAATATGTGAAATTTAACCTGAATAGAATTCACTTTCCCATACTGGCTAAGGAGTGCTTAGCGTAGTCTCACTTGCCAGACCGTTTACCTGAACACTCCAGTGGGTGCTTTTCATAAAGGCTGTGGCAAGGGATAGCGGAGGGTTTAGCGAACAGTTTTCATGTGCACACTCAGTAATTGGAATGAAATTAAAATGGCATCCATGACAGTGGGTGTCATTGGTCCATCCTGATATACCTTCATATTTGAGTAAGCTAATGAAGAAAACTGATGGATCATGGATGCATACCAGTTGAAACTGTCAGATCACGATATTAGCGCAAGTACTAATGTTTCCAAATTGTCTGTAGCCTGGCTCATAAGGAAGATGTTAATGGAGAATCAGAAGAAATTCAATGTTTTTTTCCTACTTCTTTTGGGAGGAGCTCTTTGGATTAGAAATTTGACATAGAGCTTTTTTAGAGGCTCCTGAACATAACATGAAAATTTTGGGTTGTTATTATCTAGAAGCTTGGCAAAGTATGAATTAGTGCTGCATTATGCCAATGGAAATGGTCGAGTCAACCCTAATTAGATAATACAAGCACACTTTCTAAGATATAGATGTAGAATACTGCTTCAGATAAAGGTTACACAACAGTTGGTACAACTCCAGTAAGAGCACACCACGACCACTGGGGTGTAGAGGGGGGCGTGGTTTCTTATTGTTGTATTAGTTCAAACTAACTTCAGGAAGTCATTTCCAATGCTCTGTTTCTGTTTCATCCCTAAAATATCACCTAATCCTGAAGAAATTCAAGGCCTCATGTGGCGAGCTAGTGTGTATGTGCAATAGCTATAAGCTGGCAGATAATCAGGAGTGGTTGTGTTACAAACTCCATAATCTGCAGCTAAACACTATTATCCTCAGGTTCGTGGTGCGTAGCTGCCCATTCATTAGTAATTAATAACACATGAACCAGAGTAGGGGTCAAATCAAGAAAGAAATATATTGATTAATTGAAAGAAGAAAAAAATATTTTAATCTTAAATGTTAGTGTTTTTTTTTTATTGTATTTATTGAATTCTATCATATTCCATAACAGCCCCATCAACACAGGGGATGGGTAGTTCTCTGTGGCATGACTAGTTATATATAAGAGCACTGCCATACTTTACCTGGTTCACTGCAGGAGGCAGAGATATTCATTCATGACTGAGCTCTAGGCTCAGTGAGCTGGTACCCATTGTCAAGTCTAAGAGTCTACAGGGATTATTTCAGGCATTTATTATCGGGGGAGAGGAGACAAAGTGAAGATTAGATATAGAGGAGGCGTGGCAGGATAGAGAGTGCATCACATGATCCATGTAGGGGGTGGGGGAGGGGTCAAGGGCATGCTCCTCCAGGAAATTCTTATGATTCTGAACCCCCAAAAAGAATAATCCAAGAGTTGTGCATACTTGTGTTAATTTGTGTCAGTGTGATTCTAGTTCTAATTTAGGCCAAGGTCAATTGTGTTTACAAATTTTTGCTGAATTAGTCCATTAGAGGTCACATAATGTGAGCACTTAGATGGTTTCAGTGCTCTATCTATAGATTTGCAGATCATGTTAAAGGCTTCTCGTAGAGTATGGTCATACATTATACAGTCATCACAACATATCAACAGATGACAGCTAACTGGGGCCAGCACACACATCATGCTGTGCTGGCATACTCCATGGCATGCCTCCTCTGACACCTCTAACAGTTACAAAACAATAATAATAATAATAATAAAGACAACATAAAACAACAACTAATAAAATTACTAATAATAAATTTTAAAACTTAATTGAGTAAATAAATAAAAAAATAAAACAAACTGAGATATATTTCAGCTGTCATTTTCTGCTTTATGACTGACACCAGCTCATTAATGCAATTGATTCACTCCCCGTGGTTGGGCAGTACATAGAGCAAGTTCGACTGGCCAGAACAGTAGACTCAATGAACCAGCTTTTGTGTCACATGACAACCAGCCCTTATGTCACCTGACAACCAACCCATGTCACCTGACAACCAACCAGTGTACCTGACAACCAGCCCTTATGTCACCTGACAACCAGCCCTTATGTCACCTGACAACCAGCCCTTATGTCACCTGACAACCAGCCCTTATGTCACCTGACAACCAGCCCTTATGTCACCTGACAACCAGCCCTTGTTCACCTGCTATTAGCTTCAAAAACCTTAGAAGGCAAGAAATGGGTAAAATGTAGATGAGGGGAGAAGAAATCCTGACATAGGGCAACAAATTTGAAGTACCTTTTCAAGACCCTAGCAGTGCAGAGGCTTGAACTTAATTACATATTCCAAGACTGACTAAGAAAGGTGCCTCCAAGTTAATTGACAATTAAATCAGCCACAAGTGAATTTTACAAGCAGCAGTGTATGCACTGCACCATGCTCCTGTTGGGGGATTTCACATGAAGCCTGATGGATATAAAGAAACCCAGGCATCCACTTAACTAACCAGACTGCCAATTACATGGCCCAAACACTCATGCAAGTGATGGTGGCTTCGCTGCATTGTCCCCACGCTCTGAACCACCCACCCTTGAGGAACTAGCTAGGGCAAGGTCAGAGCGTTGCCTCACCCAAAACTAAGCTGGACACTGCCATGATGACACAAAGTGGTCAGCTATTCCAAGTGACTTCCATGGTACTAAAAGGGTTCACATAATTCATGTTGCAGGTCCTCTTGCTCCACTACTTGTCTGTGTACGTCTGCCAGTGTGCAGCTAGAGAGAATTTTCTAATAGAGTTCTTCTCCCAGGCAGGCCACATCCACAGGCAGTAGTGGTGTGTGTGTGTGTGTGTGTGTGTGTGTGTGTGTGTGTGTGTGTGTGTGTGTGTGTGTGTGTGTGTGTGTGTGTGTGTGTGTGATTGGGGGGGGGGGGGGGGGGGGGGGGGGTCCAGCAGGTGGGCTGTAGACACACTAGGGTCTTCCTGAAAGACATTTGGGGGTGGGGGTGGGAGTAGGTGGCCCCTTGAAAGGCCCCCCCCCCCCCCCTTGAGTTTTCCCAATCCTTCCCCACCCATCTCCCCTTGAATTGCCCATGCACGTTTTTTCCAAATTACCAAAAATGGTAAAAAATGTACCCTCCCCAGTAACACCCGACCTGGAAAAATGTAAAAAATGTACCCCCCCTCCCTCCCCAGTAACACCTGACCTGGAAAAATGTAAAAAATGTAAAAAATGTACCCCCCCCCTCCCTCCCCAGTAACACCTGACCTGGACCCCCAAAGGTCCCCTGAATACTTGGGGACAGTGATCCCCAAGCTGAAGGAGCAGCGATTACACACAGACAGAGAGACAGACCACATTAGCTTATTAACATAGGATAACAGCTGAGGAGGATCATTGTTCTGTGGCTGTTCCCTTAGTTGTCAACCCACCGGAACATGAGGACCCACCCATACAAGCAACAGCTGCCAAACAGAACAGAGAGAGAGAGAGAGAGAGAGAGGGAGAGAGAGAGAGGGAGAGAGAGAGAGGGAGAGAGAGAGAGAGAGGGAGAGGGAGAGAGAGAGAGAGGGAGAGAGAGAGAGAAAGAGAGAGAGATGTCTACTGAGAATCAGAATCCATAGAATACAAGATGACAGATGATTACTAGTGACTTCACTAAAGCCACACCCCTTTATGAATGAGCATGCTCACTATAAACTACCTAAATCCTCAACCCTTTTGACTAAGCATACTCACTCCAGACTACCGTAAGTTCCCAACCCCTTTGACTGAGCATGCTCACTCCAGACTATCGTAAGTTCCCAACCCCTTTGACTGAGCATGCTCACTCCAGACTACTGTAAGTTCCCAACCCCTTTGACTGAGCATGCTCACTCCAGACTACCGTAAGTTCCCACCACCTTTTGAGTATGCTCACTCCAAACTACCAAAGTCTCCAACCCCTTTAACTGAGCATGCTCACTCCAGACTAGATTACAAACATTTTGTGATTTGGTGTAACTAATTACAAACTTACATCCTCTTTGGAATCAATGAATATCTGATGTCGATGCACATCCAGGCGAAACTTTCGCTTCCTCTTCTCACTATCCTCTCCCTAACATGAATAAATAGACATGATTGCTTGTAATCAAACAAATACCAGAGCAATAACTATACTATACCATTAGGTCAGACCTCTTACCTGAAATTTGGTAAGGGATCATCAACACTGCCAACCCCCCCCCCCTCCAATACCCATGTCAAATCCTCTACACAGCCAGCCGAGCCATCAGAGCAGTGATGCACCTCCACCATACCACCTGTGCCACCATCTTCTCCAAACCAAAAGCAACCAAAGAGTGCCAAGACTGATCAGTTGCAACCCAGATAGTTTAACTGATACTGTCAATTGGTAAAGGGTCAACAAATCTAACAGACTTCCCAAATTTCCAACTACTGAACACAGCTCACCACAAAAGCAATGGAATCACCACAAACTCTACACATTACCTCTAAATGACCTCTGCTATCTCACCAAGAGTTCCAAGACCAACCCCAAGCCATGCTCTACAAAGAAACTAAAAATAAAACAAAAACGTATACCTAACCTTACCAAGTCATGATCCACTAACTCCACTGTGCATGCTCAAGCCAGCCACACACCCACTCATCACACACCACACCACACACCCACTCATCACACACCACACCACACACCCACTCATCACACCACACACAAACCACACCACACACCCACTCTCACACCACACACCCACTCTCACACCACACACCCACTCATCAAACATGCACACCACACCACACACCCACTCATCAACCACACACCCACTCATCACACACGCACACCACACACCCACTCATCACACACGCACACCACACACCCACTCATCACACACGCACACCACACACCCACTCATCACACACGCACACCACACACCCACTCATCACACACGCACACCACACACCCACTCATCACACACGCACACCACACACACACAACACACACACACCCACTCATCACACACGCACACACACACAACACACATACCACACACACACCACACACACACGCACACCACACACAACACCACACACCATTATCAAACACACCATTATCAAACACACCACACCACACACAACACCACACACCATTATCAAACACACCACACCACACACGCACACACAATACCACACACCATTATCAAACACACCACACCACACACGCACACACAACACCACACACCATTATCAACCACTCAAACTACGACCACTAACCAATCAAACCATTCCACACTACCACAGCCTCACCCCCACAAGCATATTACAGCGATCCCTTTCATACTTGTTCATTTTGTTTGCACTAATGAAAGCTCATCTAAAGCATAAACGTGTGCAACATCTTGAATGAAAATTAGAATTTCTGGCAGAGTTTCCTCACGCATTTAGCAAATCTAAGGATGAGCAGGCCCCCCCCCCCCCCTCAGGATGGACCTGAGAAGCAGGAGGTCAGGAGTGAGCTCACACCCGAGGGCTCCAGGGAAGGTGGCACACTGACAGCAGTCAGCACTCGAGGAGTTGTTCTCTGTCACAACACACAAACCACTAGACTGGAAGGAAAATCAGCAGAGGAAGACCACACAGAACTTGTGAAGATCCCACCAGAATAGTTTTGCTCTCTTGAACTGCTGGATACAACATGGGAGAATGTATGAGAGCTGGCTGATGAAGAGAACAATGGTTTCTTTTGGTACAAAGATTTACTGCTCAAGGAGAAAATCTTGGGAGAAGAAAAGTACTTGTCGTGGTTGCTTGACAAACATCCTGATCACATATCCAATCCAAATATCCACACCATTATTAAGACAAATTATATAGACCCATTACCTATGCTAACTTCTTGAGAAACCTCCTCACACTGCACAGTCTAGCAATCCCACAACCTGAGAATCAAGAGCACAGCCAGCTTTCTGACACTCGCACGTTTCTGACACAAGTATGTTCCCATACACCAACCACCCACATGCCCAGGCTCACTGGCTTCCTCACGCAACCATTATAAGTGGTTTCTACATTAATGCCATACCCACCTGATTCTGTGGTTTAGGGGAGTTTGTGGCTTTTTTCTCTCCCCCTCGTCTCCGCACAGCAGAACCATTTCCTTCCGCCTCTGTGCCGACTGTGGTGGGAGTAACCTTCGGCTTGACTTCTATCTTGTCAGCACGAACAAAAAACTTCTCACGAATCAACCTTAACAGAAGAGAAGAAATAATCAAGAAGTGCCAACTATGGGGAAAAGAGGGAGTGGGAGAACTTATGGGTGTGGTTTAACAAGCAGTTTAATGTAATCATGCCATTGATTTAATTCATTATTTACTTCATTAATTAATACCATATATATATATATATATATATATATATATCATGGGGACAACCTCTTACAAAGAAGAAATAAATAAGCAGAAGCTTATCCACTAATCTTGTTAAAAGTCTGGGTGGTCTAGAAGCAGAAACATTATTGGCTGCTGCTGAATAATCGGATACATAATATAACTTCCTTCAAAACAAATATATAGCAAGTAAAATTGACAAACCTAAAATGCTGATATAAGTAGAGAATATTCCATAGTTTGTGATATTTGTTTCTACAAATTGCCAGAGGGTCAGTAAAGAAATTGATTATTGAAGGTGACGTAACCGATGACCATGGTAGGTTGTTATTGTGGATTTATAATCACATAACTAACTCACTACATAAGACACCTACACTGGAATCTGCACACCACATAACATCCACACAACATCCATTTCTTTGCTCACACCAAGTGATTGTCTGCTGGTGCATTGTCTGGCCCTAGAGAAGGAAGGAGGAGCACTTCCAAATGGCAGCCAGCAGGTCACCTGTAGCATGCACAGCAGAAACAGGCTCCAGGCTGTGATGCAACAAAGCTCAGAAGAGATGTGTTTGAATAAATTGAAAATAACAGCAGTGTTGAACAGAGAGTGCTGGTGAAGTCCACCTATTAGTCCTAACACATGAGGGGGCGTGGCATCCCTGGACTGCCATAACAATCTGCTTGGAGAGAATTAATGATTGCACCAAGATAAGGGAGCCATTTTCCCCCATTATAGTTGTTACCAGTAACCGACATAGCGTGTTTTGGTTTGTGCCTCTGGGACCTATTCTGCTAGTATATAATACAGTAGCACCAAAAATATGAATTAATGGTAAAAGGTTGTTAAGTGTGATGTACGCTAACTTATCAGATACAGGGGACGTCCAGACCAACATGATTAATGCATGACGCCAGTCTGACGATGATGCCAGTCTGACGATGATGCCAGTCTGATGATCTCTCGGGTATTGAAAAACTAGTCTACTAGGATCAGCACAGATAAAAACATGGTTGGTAACAACTGTAGAATCAGGGAACATTTCATTGAAAACTTGACAACGCATTGGGAAAACCGACCCATACTTATTCCTAGTTAAAGTCCATAGGTCTAAAATGACCACTAATGACATTCACGATCCTTTAGAGATGCCACAATGCATGGTGATTCTGCTGAATACTCACTCTGTCTATGTTATGCACGATGGCATTCGGTGCTCCACAAGGAAAACAAGCAAGTCACCTAGCATCCATTCCTTGCCTACCATGGAATAGAAGATAGAACCTTAGAACACCCCGTGTTGATAGTGACTGAAAAGAAGAGATAATAAGCAGTCTTTGCAACCTTGACAATAATAGACTTGAATTAGTCGAGGGTTCATGTGTCCGAATAAATAAACTACTTCACTGATCTTTTTATTGGATGATACAAGATACAAACACAGGAACCACTAATTCGACCTCTGTTTCTGCTAGGACTGTCTAAAGCCCTGTCAACACTACAAACAGGTTTGTACCTTTCTCCAGCAATGTCCGGTTCCAAATGATTTTTTTCGTCCACACTGGTATAGTGCTGAACCCGCTCCACATCACCTGCGTGGGCTGAAAAATTGGCTGGGCTGATTAATTGGTTTGTCTCTACTTCAATAGAAACAGGATATTTTATTTCTCGTGTGCTAATTTGTTCTGTTCTTTTCCCTCTGCAATGTCATTGCACAAACGGAGGATAGAGAGGGGGGGAGAGCTGTTAGTAGCTAAACTCCGAATAGCAAATACCAACAATAAAGCCACAGGAATGTTAAATAAATCTGAGCCGCTTTAAGCCTACCCTTCTGTCAGGTGGAACCCATTGGGATGAAACTGGAGTAGTATTGACATGTGGAACCCGTTCCAGACACAGGTAAAACCAGTTAGTGTGCAGTGTGGACAGGCCTTAAGGGTTAGCTCAGGATTGGAGCTCTCCTTCAGCTCACCATAACAGGGCACGAATGCTTTACATAAAGAAAGGAAGGACTGTCAATATTCTGGCAAAATGGCTACTGCATAATGGCCCCACACCTTACTACAATTCAAGAATCGTTTATAGATATGTGTGGACTTTAACTCCTTCCAAACCGCTGGAGGAATCTTCACAAAACTTTCAAGGACTAATTAGAGCACCTCATGCACGTCTTCCTGAAGGTTTAGCTCAGATTGGGCTAAAGCCCGAGCTAGAATTTTGAACAATTGATACAATTAATGGATACAAGTTAGATCACGCAAACACAGTACAATCATTGCAACAAATCTTTTTTAACCAAACAAACATGATGTAATTAATGAACACTAATTAGGTAAAGAGTCCTAATTCTCACCTCACACACTGTTGGATAATATAATAAGTAATTTTTTTTTTTTTTTTTTTAAAGGGAAAAATAAACACTGAATTAATATTACATCAAGATAACAGAACAAGTTTGCTACTCCAGGAGGGCAAAGGTCGACCAAAAAATGCCCATAGAGTGGGGGTATTATTGCTAGTTGACGTTACTCTAACATCCAAAGAATACCATTTGATAGGTTGTTTGCACAGACGACATGTCTGGTGTTAGAAGGTCTACTGTGACATCAAATCAAAGGATGTTTCTGAATCCACTCCAAAACTGAGAGACAGATTTGATACAGCTAAGCTGACAAAGTGATTCTGCAATTCCACAAGTTTGCTTCAGTTTTGTAATAATGCTACTTACAAAAAACCTGCCCTACGGGCGGTTTTTCAGTCAGCCTCTGGCCTGTAAGTACAAACTTATTCAGTTTGCTTGATGTTTTATATAGGGGTGGGGGGGGGTTTGTGGGGTACTTCTTAAGTAAATATTGTGAATGCATCTCTAGTAATTAGTGACCTTTTGAACTCACCTGGGTTATAATTCCTTGTTGTTACATAGGGCAAGGTGGAAGGCATGTGAAGCATTGTCCCTAAAGGAAATATTATGATGCATCTCTAAACTCTAGTCGTCTTGACTTTGCCGCCGGAAGTGAGAGGTTTACAAACAGGAGGACCAGTACCAGCTAAAAGTGACTGCAATTAAATTTTGGGGGATAAGGTATTTGAAGCTTTCCCACCAAACGGCCAAGCACTGAAAAGTCAGATAGCTACAATTCCAACGAAATCTTCCAAGTTCTCCCAAGTTCTCTGTCTTTTTTTTAAAATAATTCTTTGAAGAACCTAGGTCAATACTTGCGTAAGTTGTAGTGTAGTTGTGTTCCCTTTAGGGATACAATAAGCAACTGGGGATTTGCTATAGTTCTATTGCTGGTCCTACTACCAGGGCTCATAATAGACAGATACTTTAATCTGATGGTTTAATCTTGCAACATGACTAAATACAAAACCTCTGTTATGATAAAAGGATAACTGTGTTATTAATTTAGCAATAGGTCAAGAAAATGACTGCAGCTCCAAGGATTTCAATATCTCCTAAAAATGAAATTGGAAAGATGCTTCATAGATGAATGAAACAATATATATTGTGGAGATGGTCAGAGTGTTTTGTTTGTTGTTTGTTGTTTTTTTTTTGGAAAAAAAGAAGAAAGGATGCTTAAACAAAAGCATGACATATCTGATGGATTGTTTGGGGCAACTGGCATATATCAAAAGTGTCTTTCATACAGAGTTCTTGGCTAATGATTAAAAGTTTTTATCATTGATAAAAATGTCACACCACTTCAAGGATTAAAATAAATACAAACTCCTTCAGTAACAAAGCAATACGAAGTATGGTACTTTAGTTTTTGAGAAGGGAAAGATAAATGGAATATTAAATGGAGTCCGGTTCTGTCTGTGGGAACTTCTTCATATTATTGATTTCTCCTACAACAAAGGCAGTAAACGATTCATAATAAACATGATATTATTGAATAATGTGGAGAAAGTTTTGTAGGCACATGGTGAACATTAAAAATGACTATTTTGATAAAGACAGACTAGAAGATATGGTATATGAAATAATTATTGAAGATGAGGATGCTGACAGACATTTAATTGACATGGCACTACAATTATCACAACAAAGTGAAGCTAACAACAGAACCAAATACAACTACAAACTCTCAACACAACTTGACAAATACAATAGAAAACATGGACCCTAACTTTCTCAATATTTCCAATTCCTCATGCCAAAATACTTCCACCATCCGCCACAGCAATCTTCAATGCAGTGTATATAATAAATTGCTTAGTATTTCCTGATGATCCACCCTCAATGTAGTAAGAAATGTTACCTGGCTCTACATCTAACACTCTCAACCTTCTCAGCAATTTCAATGCATTGCACACTTTTCCCAAGAAATTCCATGACAATGCTCTCCAACCATCTCAGCGATCTTCAACACAATGGAAGTTTCCTCAACAGTTCTATATCATAATACCCCCCCCCCACCTCCTCTATGTTCCACAGTTGTCTTCAATGTAATCAACATGTTACCTCAGCAGTTTCACATCACAACCAAGCTTCTATCAATGTCATCCCAGCAGTTTTATAGCACAATGCCCCTCCACCTTCCGTAGTTCTCTTCAATGCAATGAACACAATCTTACCCCATAAGTTCAACATGAAAATTTTAGTCTGCTATCAGGAGTGTGCCATGCTAGCTCCAACAAAATTGATGCTTTGTCACAGCTAAAGCTATTAATATCTATCTAAATAACTTCTGCGTTAAATCTTTGCCACATATTAATATCTGGCTAAATATTTGCTTTGTGCTTCCCTATCTATTGAATGAACCTGGTTGTACAGCACTAGCAAGAAATTAATTGTCTGTACCTCATTTTTTCTCAGAGTTTCTACTTCCCGCCAGTAGGCAAGGGACGATAGTCCAGCTACATTCCTTTGGTCTGAAGAATGCCTGTACTTTCATTATGAACTATACAGCTAAATGCTGATTCCTTCTTCGCAGAGCTTCAGGAGTAACATAGGAAAAAACACCACTTCAGGCGGAGTTGGATGAAATATTGGAAATAAGTAACTATTGAAACTTTTATAGGGATTTTTCGAGCGGCAAAGTCAGAGCAAACGGACTTTAGTACTTAGTGTCAACTTCCTATGAGATCAGATTAGTGTGGTCTGTAAAAACTTCCTGTAGAAATGTCCTTTTGAATTTGAATGGGATCAGATTACACATTCAACTCTGTGGTCATTCATGGAATAGGAAAGTTTATTTAATGGACCTATGCCCTAACCTATGCCCTAACCTAAGCCCCAATCACATTCTCTTTCTTCCCCACCCCACCCCCCCAAACTGGGCCAGTGGTCGTGTGCACAACCCCTGAAAATTTCAGGGTGATTGGTCCAGGTATCTGGGAGGAGATGCATTGCACACAGAAGGACAGTCAGACACACACTACATGAATTATAGTAAGGATGCGATGCGTACCAACAATGCCATCAATTTACTCCCCCCTCCTCCCCCTCTCACCTGCCACCATGATGTATTCACTATTATTGCATGAACAACTTCAAATAATAATCTATACATAAATAGCACTTAATCAGTGTGTGTATGTGTGTGCCCCCGCTATATACTCCTCCAATTTTGAAACTACAGAGTCAAAACAGGCATCAAAAGATCAGAAAACAAGCTCCAAAGGCCATGTTGTGGCTAGTTAAGACTTGTTTTGGGTGTAGCAGACAAAAATGGCATTCAGGCTGAATAATAGGAACCACTGTAAGGAGCTGTGGTTTGGAGCAGCTGCCTTAAGGGAAGAACAGGTTGTGTTGCATTGGTGGTTCAGTGCACACTTTCAATTTAACAAATGGATAAAAAAAAAATTAACTATAGAAAAGGAAAAGTAAGAATATCCCCTTATTAAAAAAATCCACCATGGACTGCAAATTTCAAGGGTGCTAGGAAATTTATTTTGAAGGAAATTTTTTGAAAAAAAATTAGAAGGTTAATTAATTTGTTATTTGGTTCGTGAAATACATGTTTCCAGGTTTTTTAAAGTAATGGTAGCTATGTGTTGGTGGCCCAACCACAATGGCTATTCCTTGAGAATAAAATGGCTCACAGAATACAAATTAACAAAGGAACAAGGAAATGAGCTTTTGTGCATAGGAAAAAGGGCGAGGGGTAAAACCTGAGGAAATCATAGTTGTTTTATTTTCTTATCTCCACAGAATCATCAACAGATCCTCTGATTAAGACAGGAAATGTTGTGCACCTTGAAATTCTTATAAATGATTGATTTACAATTGACTTTTGGGAAATTGACGACTACTCTAATCTTGTAAGAAAGACTGCACAGGGACATCTAGTAATATAAATAAATATAGAAATAATTAAAATAAAATTAAAAAAAAATATATATATATATATATATATATATATATATCACAAAACAAGAACTAGAGCTGTTTTAAAAAAGGAATAATTATATCGGATTGACCTGTGGAAAAATAAAGGAACCAAGACTGTACCTCATGAGTTGGATGACCCTGTTCCAGTTTCAATCAGATACTGCAACATTTGTACTGTTTAAGATTAGTAAATGATTTAGTTTTTAGATTTGAATGGATGAAAGGTCCTCGTAGTTTATGGTCTGCATGGAACAACACTAGTGTCACAGCTATAAAATAAACTTTTTACCCGCGAACTTCAACAAGTTCACAGCATCTAAATGTTTCTTTGTCAGGAATCTTCTTCTTGTTCTTGTTTTGAAACTTCCTCTGACCACAAGTGCTGAGGTCCCTGGTTCAAATCCTGATCATGGTTGAGTTGTTTTCCCTTTTCTTTTTTTTTTATTACCCATGATTACCCATGATTACCCATGATTACCCATGATTACCCATGATTACCCATGATTACCCATGATTACCCATGATTACCCATGATTACCCATGATTAAGTCAAAACATTACATCATAAGTGAGTGGGGTTTTGGCTGGAAATTTCCAGTCTTGTTCCTTGTTCATCTTGTTAATAAACACTTGCAGGTATGGATTCTTACAGCACCAGTGCAGAGTTTGGTGTGTGCATACACTTCAAATACATCCCATTGGATCCTTCACAGGAACATATAAGTGTGGTTGTGACAGACATTCATATATTATTAGTGACCTGTATGTATGCATTAGCAAGTAGCCATTTCACATCTCTTAGTGTGACCAGGAAAAGGTCATAATACATAAAGCTAGACTAGCAAGCGTGATTTCAAATTCAATAGCGTATCAAGAAAACATTTATCTGCCATATCTTTTCCTTTAATCACCATTCAGCATTTATATCTGTAATGGATCAAAGTCAGGCCTTACACTGAATACGCTACACCTTCATGTCCCTGAGGTATAGCAATTCTCACACCTCGCACACTTCCTTTCAACTCTTTCATGGCTGAACAACATCACATTCTTTGTGGGAAACTACCAATGAAACACTGACAGGGCAGGTCTTGTGTTAGGACAGTAGTGATGGAGGTACCACACCTGATCTGGTGATCCATTACTTGAGAGAACACCTATTTGGTCCAAAAGTTTGTTTCCATTTTGTACAATGATCTTCAGATAGGTTTTGTTTGTTTGTTTGTTTGTTTGTTTGTTTGTTTGTTTGTTTGTTTGTTTGTTTGTTGTAGAGTCAGAGAAGGCATTAATTCATAGTTGGACAGACAGAACCTATGTCACACCTCGAGTGATATCATCTGAGCATGGGCCAGAAAAAAACCTCCGAATAATGCACACTGCATTCAGTTAACATCAAACTATACCTACACTACAACTGTTTGAAATATTCCATTGGGTACCCCCTAATCCAAGATTAAGGGGTTCAAGGTGAAAATAGCACTTGAAATGTGAAAGAGGTCTGCCACACATTGCATTCCCATACACTGCAATATTATTGATAGAATGTATTGTTATTTCTTACCATCCACATATCTACAAGCATGTACAGGTGTAATGAATGATTACATGCACACAATTATATACAGGCCTGGAGAGCATCTACATACTAGTCAACAGAAGTGACAATCAACAAGTTACCGGTTCTTTTTCAACCTATGAAAATTAGGGTTTTGTACAGGGGAGGTGTGGCCTGCACTCAGTCCACCCTTTCCTTCCCACAGAAATCAGAACTAAATATTATATTACTTGGTATATTGAATGGGCTAGATTACATTATTATTTTCTATAATTTATTGTTTTTTATTTAAAATATCAAGACCTTCATTGAAACCTACAGCTGCTAATAAAGTGATCATGAAGGATGTGACACCTGTTTGTTGTATAAAGTCAACCACTTGCTTGATATTCTCGGTTTATTTCCATATAATGTGCTCCCTGATCATCACTGAAGGGGCAAGAGAACCAGAAAACCATTCCTTTTCCATCACTATTGTGTGCTCATGTTTGCTGAAGGGTGCTACAGCAAACTCACAAGATCTCTTTAAAGGAAAAGGAAACTGATTTAGAATCCATTCTGCCTTCCACATTCCATACTCAACCAAATAAAGATAAAAATTATATATTTTGCTAACTTTCAGGTGGAATAACATGAGTGTATGGCTAAATATACACACAAGTGGTGTATTCAACATTACACAAAATTAAAATTTAATAAACCAAATGTATGGTTATTCAGTGTTACCACATACTTATATTTACAAGCAAAACACAAATTCATAAATTAATTTTTTACTAATTGCTTCATTGATTGATCAATTATTACTATACTACCACTCTTATTTCTATTACTGCTGCTACTACACCACCTCGAAAATGCACCTTTATATATACTAGAGAAAAACATGACAAGTTTGGGCAGTTTTTTGGCCCACCTTTGGTGGGCTGTAGCACAAAAATATCTACTTTGAAGAGATATGTTGTAGACTTTTAATACATAAGTGAACATGTGATTAGGTCCCAGTGTTTTCAGAAGTACCATTCCTGCCATTTTTAGCCTTACACACAAAGAGGAAGAGTTGTGGCCAGATGGGACCCATCCCATGTTATTTGCAGAGTCAAATTGTGTCTACATACCAAAGTTTATGGCCTGCAGCTCCATTCTTTTTTCCGGCACTAGTACCATTTCTGGCTCTTTTTTTAATACAGAAAGGGTGTGGCCATATAGACATACACAAGACATTCCCCTGGTCCCACTGATTCTAAATATATATATTGGGTTCATGGGTCTGACTTCAATCGTTCAAGCGTGAATCGAGGATACGCAGACAGACAAACAGACAGACTATTCACACATTATATTATTAGTATAGATGCTCTTAAGGAGGACACAAGGCCACAGATGATGCAAACTAAGGACAATGTCATGAGAACTGTTACACACAGGGAACTAACTTGTTACAGTAGTCCACGGCAAAGCTTCTGTTTACAAAGTATGGCTCGTCTGAGTCAGGATTCTCAGGCTCCCTGATCCATTTAGATGCCATGAGGCAGTCCACAGCTTTTGATCCTGTTGGTGACAAAAAAAAAAAAAAAACTTATGGAGGGGACTAGGAAAGGTTACCAAAACATCTTTACAATTCTTAAAGGTTTCATAATTCCATCACACCATCTCTGGGAAGGCGGATTGCATCCCTTGATATATGATTCTTAGAAGGGGGTGGGAGGGGTGGTACAATAAAGGACTTATCAGGGAATTGCTTCTCACAAACTCACAATATTTACATAAGAAGAAACAAAATACAAATTAACGTTTTGAGGTCCTCTGATACAGGAAATGTGATTAAAGGTCAGGATAAATCCCTTGTGGGCACTCTGATGACCTTTTTGACCACACTACAGCTGATGCTTGCTTACCCACACTGCTGCCGTGAGAGTCACCTTTACAATTACCCCCAGGAGTTTAAATAGTAAACTTATTGTGGTAACTATTGACAAAGGCTTGCCAACACTATAAAGGCTAAGGTAGCATTGATTATAAATCCTTCACCTGTGAACACCATAGCAACCAATGGCGTGAAAAATTAATGCTGAACTATTGTGAGATGACTAAAATGGCTAACACTGAAACAGTAGAAACACCAAGATGGTAAAAGTTCCGGTTGGTGGGATTGGTGGGAGAAAAAAAGTAAACAGGCACAACATTCTATTGACCTCTCAACAACTGTTGGGTTAGTCTTTCTGTGGCCAAACCCTTTACCAAATCTATACTGGTAGTAGGGGATATATGAACCTCACCAATTAATCATTTACTGCAGCCTTCACAACAACAAAATGTTGGTGAACATTATACAACAGTGCCATGGTCATGAAAGCTGAAGCTCCTGAAGTCATGTGATATGGCACAGAACTTGAGCCAAGCACCCATATTGCATTGACCCACACTCATTCAGCACAGCCACGGTCAATGACATGACTGCACACAAACACCTTGTAGCATACAACATAGCTTCTTCTTCTGTTTCCAGTTACCAAAGATGTGAAATTTTACAGGTGAACTATAACATTAGACATATATTGTACAACACACTCTCTCTCACACTCTCTCTCTCTCTGTCAGCAACTAGCTGCAAGCCTATCCAGTGTGCAACAACAAAAAAAAAAGTACTCCTCAAGAATTAATGGCAAGATAGTCCTGCCAAATATAAATCTTCACCCTGCCATGCCTGCCCAAAACACACACAAAAGACTCACAAATTGATGGCTCACACATAATAAATACATATGACAGTTATACAATGTAGTCCATCACAGAGCATGTATTCACAAAAGTTGGCACAATTACATCAGTGCTCCTCTAATCTGAAACCATGGAAGTTACAAATCTTTAATCTAGAATATGGAATCAATAAGCACTTGCTTTTAGACGCTAATTTCTGCCACTATCTCCCTGACCTACCTCCCCACCAGCTTACCTGAAAAATACTCCACCTTTCCGCCCTTGATAACAGCAGACCTAATTGGAACATTAAACCGCATATGTTTGGCCACAGCTTCCATTGCTTTCCTCTGTGTTCTGTCCATCTTTCTACAAGCTTTGCAACGTGGAAAAAGAAGAGAGCACACAGTCTAAGAATCTACTCGAAAAAACCAGTCTTCTAATAAGCTCGCGTAACAAAGATACAGTAAGTTTGCACCAACTATAGCCTTTCAGTTTTTCCTACTCAATAATTGTGACTGTGTTTCAGGACAAAGAGGATGAATGGAAATTCAATAGCTATCAAGTGAGAACACTGGATGAACAGAATTCAAATAAACAGCTCAGACACTGGATGAACAGAATTCAAATAAACAGCTCAGACACTGGCAGACACGTGTGAAATAGGCTTCTTTTAGAAACTAAAGTCGACCTTCTTAGGGTGCTCGTTATTTAAGGACATTTCCCGTGTGATTCAACTTTTCCCTTCTTTTCTCCCCCGAAGTAATTCAACTTATTTTTCTGGTTTCGGAAGATGACGGGATGTCTGACAACGTCGAGGATGTGCTAGACAGTTGGGAAGACGCAGACGCCGAGGTCAGACAATTGTAAATTCTGGATGTTTTTATCTCCCCTTTATCTTTCCTTTCTCTCTAATTTTACTTTCTCTCTAATTTTACTTCTTCCTGTGCAATTGTCTTGAAGGTATTGGAGCGCCGAATGGAAGAAAGATTGAAACAACAAGAAAAAGAAAAAAGAAGGTGAAATCATTAAACACATAGCAAAATAACCAGTTTTGAACAGTATCAACAATCCTGATATATTTTGTTCAAGGAACATTTGAAGGGAGCAGCTTCATGTTTCCAAAACCTCCATGCTCAATCAGTTTCCTCCAATTAAACCAGTGTAGTAATGTGGTGAACTGCAATAGGTTAACATGGGGTGTTAATTCAAAGTTTGTTATCAACTTGAAACCAAGACCCTAGGAATTTACTACCAATTGTCCATTAATCCAGTCTTGATCCAGTCTGTTATAGTAACCACTCTCTTTGGCATCTCGTTTGAGCTCATTATGTCTCATTTCAACCTATCTGTTACTTGAGCTTTCACTGTCCACATTTAACATACATGCCCACCAAACAACTTTGTTCCTTGAGATGATCACAGTAGCTGCTACACATACTCACGCACGCAAAATGCAAATTCTCTACCTGCTGTCAATACGGTGACGCACATCTGACAGTCATGTTAGTTCAGGAGCATTACTCGGCCACTCCACACACGCACACACTCTCTCCTCCCCTTCTTCACTCACTCACTCTCTCCCTCACTCACTCTCTCTCTCGCTCACTCATTGACTCTCTCCCTCACCCATTGACTCACTCGCTCTCTCCCTCACCCATTGACTAACTCGCTCTCTCCCTCACTCACTCTCACTCACTCACTCACTCACTCACTCACTCACTCACTCACTCACTCACTCACTCACTCACTCACTCACTCACTCACTCACTCACTCACTCACTCACTCACTCACTCTATCCCTTGTTCACTCACTCACTTCCTCTCTCTCTCACACACACACACACACACACACACACACACACACACACACACACACACACACACACACACACTTGCACCAGAAGGCAAGCTGCTAGTATTGGCATATCTGTCACAGCGTGCACTCACTGTGCTATATCCTCACACTTCTATATGCATGCCTCCTATTAAACTAGGAGAGAGGAACAGAAAATATATCGTGTCAATTAGTAGCTACATGAACTGGCATATTTGAGTGTTCTTTTACTCAAATAATACCACAAAATGTAGCATCAAAAATATTACCACCCACACCATATCCCTCAGGGCCAGCGAGGGCTGTTTATACTGTGTATGTTACTCGTAAATGAGAGTTTATTCCCCTAGAAGCGCAATTCCCACTACGCATGTGTAGTATCAAATATTTGCTTACATGCTTATATTCCGACTGTAGCCACTTGCATTCTTATCTATTCTCCAATTAGGACTCCACTGTTTACAGACATTGAAGTTGCTTGTTTATTGTTTGTTTGTTTGTTTATTTGTTCTTGTAGAAGGATGAAGCAGTTTCAACCCAACACCCCCACAAACAGCATGAAGACGAAGGACGAGGTGTCTGTCACACCATTGGAGGTGCAGACACACCTTCCCCTCCGCACCCAGGACCCCGGCAGGACAGAATATGTTGCACCTGTAAGTTAGGCATGTGATGAGTCCATGAGAACATGCATGTGCATACACACACCCAGTACACAATGTGTGCAACGTACATGCTAGTTAATACATGCATACTAACATACCGTCTTATGTATAACTAGCGGGTATACCCAGCATTGCCTGGGCCTATGGCAACATGAAGCATGATTGAAACCACTCGAGCAATATTTCTAAACCTTGTGGTTTCAATAATTTAAAAAAACGGCAGTTCGTAAGTAGGTGTGCAACCAGCATTGCCTGTTAATTTTTTTTTTTTTTTTTTTTTTTTTTTTTTTTTTTTTGGAAAAGGATATTGATGTGTAAAAATTTAGTGTTTCAGTCCTCACAACTTATGGGGGGAATTTTACTTATGGCAACACTACTCCACATTCTCCAGAGATCAGCCTCCTTTAAATAAGTTGGCTTCCCTCGTTTGGAAATGGCAATATAACATAATAATAAATGATTCAATGATCAATTACCTAATTAAAATTACATGTGTGTGCAAGTATGCTTCCTCCTACTCAGGCCAGTACTCTACATGTAACAAATCAACTCAATAAATAACAATCTTATTCAAATCCCTAATCAATAAGTAACAAAGAAATTCTTTGTAAGCATGTCTGACTATTTTCTATTTAGCCAATAAATTTTCAAATGATTTATTAAAAACATTTGAGCATGTCAGAATTTGAAGGGAAAAGATGGGGGTGGAAAAGGGGGAGGGGGGAATAAAAAAAATGAAGTAAGTGTGTTATCCTATTCCATGCATGTGAAATAGTTGTCTTTATAGTTCCTCCTTTATGTTCCTTGATTATAAGTCATGAAGAAAAAATTTTTTTTCTGTTCACCATTTTAAAAATGGTTTGCTTGTTGTGGACCCTTTATCATGAACACGCAGATGGACAGACGTAGAGATACAACTGTAAAAATGATGATCATCTATTTTAAACCTGAGTTAATAATTATTACTGCATGCAGTGATATTATCATGAAGGCCATCATAAACCACTGACAGTTGAGCCAAATTTTAGGGAAGGAAAAATTCCTCAGGGGAGGAGGTTATGGTCAGAACCTGGTGTCACCTTTGTGGTAGCAGTGATTGCATTAGTTGTGGGCTTGTAATGTCTACCATGGTTTTTATGAGCTGCACATTCTAGTGTTGTACTTGTGTGATGGTCCAAATGGTCTATTCTTGCACGTCATTGGGACTTCCCTTGCTGTCTCTGTCAGGCAATGCATGGCCTTGAACATCAGGTAAAGGGTCTGTCTGCTACAATGGAATGTTATGCTCTATCTCTAAACCAGGCCAGCTGGGCACAACAACAACAAAATAAATAAAATTAAAATGATCAGGAAAAAATTATAGATTGAGGTTCCTCAAAAGAAGTAGGAAAGCAAGAAAAGGTCATTACCCAATTTAATCTTGAAACTAGTCATGAACACTCAATGATTAAATGCCTAATTCTAAATCCTGAAATCATGGCTTTTAAATAAGATTTTAATTTATTCATTTAGTCATGCCTCTGATAGAGAGAAGGGAATGATGGCGTGTTCTCTTGTGTGTGGATGTGTGTGTGGATGTGTACAGATAAAGATATTGAAGCGCATGCCCGACTCTAAAGGACAGCCGTCCACGCCTCAAGGCGCCACAACGTCTACAGTCCAGCGGAAATCTCTGGCAGAGAGAGAGGCGGAATACGCTTCAGCCAGGTAAAGGGTCATCATAACCCTCACTAAGAGTCTGTGTTCCGGTAGTCTTACATTGGTGACTATAATATCATTGAAGGGGTTGGGCTACAAGCCTAACTTAATCATTGCCTAATGAGATATGTTGTTACTTTGTAGCTGCACAGATATAGCTATACTGTATGTACACTATAGTAAAGCTACTATATATAATAGTTGTATATTCCAGTTTTGTGATCCCACAAGTTGTTTTTTTTTTTGGGGGGGGGGGGGGGCATCCCAGGGCTCCCCCACTCCTGTATGAAACACTGCTAATTCAAGAAATGCCCATCTGTCTGTCTATTAGAGCTATTAGAGTGCTATCTCCTTCAGAGTAGCTTGAGCAGCAGCAGTCAAGGTCTGGCATGGTGAGAAGCAGTCTGCCTGATGCAACTACTGAAGCTGTTTAGTGACATACAATACTGCTAAGATACCATCTTTAATTATAAAAACTCCGAAGAATGGCTGAGGCAGCCACTGCTCATTTAGTGCAGCACAACCCCATAGAGTGAAAGGAGAGAACAGCTGCAGCAACTACTATTGTGGGTTGTGGGCATTCCTAAAGTAAGGAAAATTATAAAATGGGCAATACTTTTAAAATTTTCCCTACTTATTTTTTAGTTTATTTTTATTTTGTTGTATTTTTGGAGAGGGGAAGTGGAGTGGGGTGTGTGTGAAATCAACCACCCTTTACTGGAATCTCAGAAAGTGCTGAGAATGCAAAAAAAAAGGCCTGCACTACAATACTTAGACAATGGAAACCAAACTTTTTATCAGACCGTGTGAAGCCAAGCTATAGAGCACCTTCATACAATAGTTCATTGAAATCAGCCCAGGCATGGGGGAGGAGTTCACGGGCAGACAAACACTGGTGATTTATTATCTATATTATATATATATATATGTATATATAGTCTGTATATCTTCCCGTAGCACCTTCAGTTTGCAAGTTAGACCCATGAACCCCCATATATTTTTGGAATCAACGTCTCCAGGAGAACAATTACATTTGATTGGATACTCTCTACTCAGTGTAGTTACTCCCATTCAACCTCTTTCTGGTGGTTTGTGAGGACGAAAATGCCAAAAGTGGTGCTTGGACAACTCTTGGACATAGGCTGGGTCACACTTGGCCACACCACTCTCCTACCAATCAATCCACCATAAAATTATTACCTACGCTTCAGGGTAGGCACATCCTGCACAGTGGATGGTTTTTAGCCACAAAAAAAAAATTGGATCACCTGACCATATCTCTTCCTATGGGCATGACAGGTATAAAAAAATGCCAAAAGTAATGCAATCTATTTATGGTACTTAAGGACGGTCAAACTCATGGACTTAGATACCTAGGAGCATGCAAACAATTTTAATCTGGTGGGGAAATAAGGTTGGGTAACACTAGGCCATATTTTCCTGTGGGCATGTCAATCCCGAGCAAAGCCAAGTATATGCTGCTAGTTAGTGTATAGTTTACTTGTTTGTTGTTGTTTTTGTTTTGTTTTTTTTAATTTTTCCCCACCTCCATCTATCTCCACGTGTACAATTTTTCTGATTTTACTAATCTGAACAGTCGTAGTCCCAGGCTATTCTGGTTGGTGAGGGTCTATGGCATTTATAAACTACTAAAGCTATGAAATGTATGTTATGAATGATCACAGTGATGCAGTCTTAATCACATGATTATGCCTAACGGTTGATATGTGGTCATAGCATCATTGATTTCTTCCTTCTTTCTCAGAGCAAGGATACTCGGTTCGGACTACCAGTCTCCAGACGAGGTACCTGGACCTCAGATCCCCACTTCAAAGTTGAATACTAAGCCACACCCAAGACCACACCCACAACCTGTGCTTGGGTGCAGTACTGAGTCTGTCAATCGCCAGCCAAAGTGAGTGAATAATGTGATGTAGCAGGTTGTGATAATGCTAATGTCTGTTGGTAAAGTGTCTTCAGATATACTCCCCTGCCCAGTGGGGTCCCTTAATATGACCTTTTTGACCCTCTATGGGAAGTAAGCATGTATTTGCTACTCTGGGTACTTTTAAACGGTTTCACCATTTAGATTGGCTTGGTAAACCACTTTACTGCTATATTCATGTGTTCGGCAGGTTTCCTATGTACATTACATCTGGTAAGTGTGGGGTAACCATGCCAACGTTGCCTTCCCATTATTTACCCCTTGTTGGGAATACTCCAGCATGCACCAACAACAACCAAAATAAACAAAAACAGAAATACAATTAACCAAAGGATGAATTAAATGAATGTTTCTCACTGTCCCCAACATTCCATGTGCCTCTTGGGCCATGCTGCCCCACCCCCCCCCCCCCCCTCCCTTATCTGATCAGGATCTGGTCTGCAGTTCACCCCCTCCCCTCACAGACCTCAAGGGCATACATACTAACATCATGTAGAATAGTTGGGGAGGGGCCAGGGCTGTGTCAGCATGTGCAGCAGTTGTTGCTCAGACAAGACACATTCAATGTTAGGATGAACTCGGAACACAGATGTCTCAAAATTAAGTTGTCGAGGGGGTGGGAAGAAGGGAGGATGCAAGATGTGTGTGTTTGAACAGGTAGTGAGTTACTGTCAGGAGGGATGGATAATTGTCATAGAATGCACTCTAAAAAAGGAGTTCTATCACCTTGCAAAATGAAGAGTCTGACTTGAATTGACTATGATTAGACTAGCTCAGTCGGTAGCCCAAGGCTAATGATATACTCCTATACTTTAGGGGTCCTATAGTTTTATATTTCTCTGTAGGGATCCTAATGTTCTATTTTCCTCTGTAGAGGTCCTAATGCTCTATATTCCTCTGTAGAGGTCCTAATGCTCTATAGTCCTCTGTAGGGGTCCTAATGCTCTATATTCCTATGTAGAGGTCCTAATGCTCTATAGTCCTCTGTAGGGGTCCTAATGTTCTATGTTCCTCTGTAGGGGTCCTAATGTTCTATGTTCCTCTGTAGGGGTCCTAATGCTCAATGTTCTATGTTCCTCTGTAGGGGTCCTAATGTTCTATGTTCCTCTGTAGGGGTCCTAACGTTCTATGTTCCTCTGTAAAGGTCCTAATGTTCTATGTTCCTCTGTAGGGGTCCTAATGTTCTATATTCCTCTGTAGGGGTCCTAATGGTACCAAAGGATTCAAGTCAAAAGCAAAGAGCTAGCACACCAGAAAAAGGAATGATTGTTTCTTCTTTTTTCTTTAAATATTTTCATTTTTAAAAGTTATATAGGGTTCTGTGTGTATTGTGATTATGTATGTTATATTTATTGGAACTATTTTACTTTTAATTTATATACTTTCATATACTACTATCATAGCACTATATTATTATACTTTTTATAATTTCTGGTGTCCAATGTTCTCTATGCTGTCATAAGATTGTTGTTTGTTGCCTGTTGTCAGGTTTTTTTCCACCTGTTTTCTGTTTGGATATGTCACTGCTCTCCAAAGGTGATTTTTCTTTTCTTTTTCGTGCATGCAATGGACAGGTGAGGTCTTACTGATATTTCTGTGTCTGGCCATGTCCACAACTAACTTCTCCTCTCTGCTCGATGTAGTGCCCTACTACTGCACTAATCTTTCTCCAGCCATAATCCACGTCAATTTTGTACCCACATCGTAATTTTTATCACATGATACTGCTTTATGGATGATATGCCTTCTTTTGGGGGGGGGGGGGGGGGGTTATCTGTATTTAATATGCCCCAACCCAATGAAACCACACCCAGACAGCACCTTAATGGGGGGGGGGGGGGGGGGGGGGGCCCAATTTGGTATATTTATATTCCAGATTGTGTCAATTTGGTATATTTATATTCCAGATTGTGTCAATTTGGTATTTTTATATACTAGATTGTGTCAATTTGGTATATTTATATACTGGATTGTGTCAATTTGGTATATTTATATACTGGATTGTGTCAATTTGGTATATTTATATACTGGATTGTGTCAATTTGGTATATTTATATTCCAGATTGTGTCCATTTGGTATATTTATATTCCAGATTGTGTCCATTTGGTATATTTATATACTGGATTGTGTCAATTTGGTATATTTATATACTGGATTGTGTCAATTTGGTATATTTATATTCTGGATTGTGTCAATTTGGTATATTTATATTCCAGATTGTGTCAATTAAGTATATTCATATTCCGGATTGTCAATCTGGTATATTTCAGGAGGGATTGGGTATATTTTAGATAGTTGGTCTTTTTATTCATACTTCTCTCACTATCTAAGAAAGTGACACCCAAAATCTTTGTTATAAATGTAGGTAAACAGTTGTTCATCTAACAATATCATTAACTTCTAAATCGAAAACAGAAAACGGGTCTTTGCCTTTATGTGGATGATGATTTAATGTATCATGGCTACAGATTTTTAAACATCACAATCTGCAAGAACTACATTGCCAGTGAGAGGATAGGTTGTCCCACCTTTTTTCTCTTTTATATGAAAATTGTGCATTCAAGCATGCATGGAGACATCAGTAGAATGCAAGCGAACAATTAGATGTCCCCTAAAACAAATAAACAAATCTGCCATCTCATGTTTAATACCCCACACCCTGAGGTACAATTCCAGTGAATACCATTAGTGTATGTAATTTGGTCATTGTGGTATCTTAAAAAATGGTGATGATTTGTGTGTAGGTGTGGTTCACTATTTTCTGTGCGCTCCAAACTGTTAGGGTATTTAATACCCTGGCAGCCAAAACTCAATAGTACTGTTCAAATTATTGTGTGTATCTCTATCCCTATTGGATTTTTGTGTTCTAAACCAGTACTCAACACTAAAATTTCGTAAATTTGACTAGAATTGACTATTTAATGTCTGCCTATTAATATTTGTCTCTAATTTTCAATAGACATACAAAACATAGCTCCCATCACTTTACCATCAAATTAATGCATTGCTTTATGCTGCTGCACCACTAAAATGTGAAAAATCATCTTAATCAATAGCTGTGCAGCTGGTATATATTTGGGGCAAAATTGGTATATTTCTCCTGCATTCGTTATCTACTTATAAATAGGGGTTCTGTGTGTGTATGTCTGTATGAATGAGTTTTCACTGCCAAACTGCTGGACTGATCAAACTGATGTTTGTATGTGGTTTCCAAGTACCCAGGTGAGCCTTATTAACCACAAGTGGGTGTGGTTTTTCCATAGCCACATTCATGGGGAGTTGTGACTGCCAAAAGCTATTTAAAGGACCAATCCAGCTGAAATTGGGCATGTAGTCTCCAAGTACTATGGTGAGAATTATTAACTAAATGTGGGTGTGACAATGGGTATAATTTTGTCATGGCCACACCCAGAAAGTATTAATAACCTGTGAGTGTGTCTTGCCGCACCTATAAGACCTGTGGCAAATAATCACTAATATTTATTAAGTCATGGTGTTTTAGACAAGGCAAATAATTGTTTAGAACACTCAAGATGAGGTTGAAATTTTTGGGTCTCTAAACAGTAAAAATACTTCATTTTAACCACAGGGTTTCCATACAGTAAAAGCACTTGGTTGTAACCAATTCATCATAACAACAAACTTTGGTCTTTCTAAAAACAACTACTTTTAAAAAATCCATTCTTTAGCAAAACTTATGGATATATCCCCTCCCCCTTACCACCACCATTCCAAGTGTTCCTAGATCTGTGTGCCACAGGTAAAAATGTGATCATTGGAAAGTATGAGTTGTAATACAAATTTTAAAGCTGGGATGCAAAGAAATACATACATACATACATACATACATACATACATACATACATACATACATACATACATACATACATACATACATACATACATACATACATACATACACACTCATGCATGCATGTTACCCCTCCTTTCCCCCCCCCCCCCCCTTTTTCCCCTTCGCTGGATGCCCAGTTTGTCCATTCAATATGTTAAAAGTTGTTTTCTGTTCAAAACACAAGAATCCACAGGTTATTTATATGGCAACTAAGAGATACTGGTAATTAAATAGCTTCTTCGCAGAAACAGAAAATAAAATAAGTAAAATTGGGAATAATTGGGGGTGGGGGGTTTCTCATGTTCACCCCAGCTGGTTGGAGTCAAATCAAGTATTATGAAATAGCGCCTCCTGTAGTTACAAACTTGTTCAGTTGCTTAATGTTTTATATAGAGAGTGGGGGGCTTGTGGGGCAATTTAAAAGTAAATATAATATTATGAGTGCATCTCTAGTAATTAGTTCCCTTTTGAACTCACCTGGATTATAATTCCTTGCTGCCACACAGGTGGGGGGGGGGGGGGGGGTTGTGGGGTATTACCCTATTTTTTTAAGTATTATGAATGCACCTCAAATAATTAGCATCTTGAACTTTCTGTGTGATTTATTAACACAACTTCCTCCAGAAATGTCCTTTTGAATACAAATTCAGATTACAATGTTTTGGTAACTGATAAACAGGAAAGTTCATTTAGTGGCCCTACGCCCTAGCCATAACTACATTCTCCCCAAACCAGGGGGTCCTATGAACAACCCCTGAAAATTTTAGGGTGATTGGTCCAGACATCTGGGAGGAGATGCGTTACCAAGGACAGACAGACGCACATGACATGAACTATAGTATGATTCATTCATTTCAATAAACACACCAGCACAATCCTTGTACTGACTGCAGGATGCCCAGAGTATCACAGGGTCTGAAGGCAACTCTCCCCCAAACTATTCCACTCAATCCACCACTTGTATTCTACATCACTCCACACCACACAGCAAGTGATTTTTCTACCCATAGCAATGCAAATAATCTAGTTAATGTCAACCATAATACAAGAAAGTAGAAACTTGATAACCTAGAAGACAAATTTCAGTCTGGCCTCCTGAAATTCTTTGAACAGGCCAAGTATGCCTAAATATACCAGTTGAGGCATCAATTTGTGTTTGCCTTCTCCTACATTTTTTTTTTTTTTTTACTCTAAAAGCAGTTAGACCTTGGTCTAACCTGAGTGCTGACTGGTGAGTCCAAGTCTCACTAGCCGACCCTTTACCTACTGGGAAAGTTCGCTCGATCACTATGGGGGAATCCCTACATAGTGGGGGCAAGAATTTGGGACTGTCCGGGATGCTTTCGTTGGCAGGTAGGGGAGAATCGTCGTGTGCTATAATTATAAGTTAGACCATGATCAGGATTGGTTGGGTTGTCGCCCGTGTTGGGCGCCTCTCAAGCTGTCAGCGACAGCAGTCCACCTCAACAACGCCTGTTAAATCTGTTAGTAGCAGGTATGAAGTAGTAATTGTTGGTGGAGGTATCATTGGCTGCTCATCAGCTTTTTTTCTAGCCAAAAGGATGCCTGCAAGCTCCATTTGCATTGTGGAGAAAGATCCCACAGTAAGCATGCACACATCTTCCTTAAATTCGTTCTGGTATGAGGGTGTAAAAAAGAAAAGAAAGAATATATATATATATATATATTCTTTCTTTTTTTTTAATATATATATATATATATATATATATATATATATATATATATATCTGGGTTCATAAAGAGAGGGGGCCCTGTAACTCCCCTTTCCCCCCCCCCCACCCAAGCAATAGTTCCCATATCAACTATCTCATAGTCTGACCTTTTGCTAAAATGATGCATTTATCAAATATTATGAATAATGAAAAAAATAATTTTAATTATTTTTAGTCAAGATGATGGAAGAGTTTTTACTGGCTATGGTCAACCATGATGCTTGGAGGGCTCCATGATTTCACAAGTTGTTAACTTAGTTTTGAAACTATTTCACATCAAGATTAGCAGTTGCCAGTTGCAATAGTCAACAAGTACCCCTAGAGTACAAGGGCATGCTAGGGCTACATTTACAGCAGTAGTGCTTCAAATATACCCCTAGCTTGCCCTAGTACCCTAGGGGTGTGTGATAGCTAGTCCTACCAGTACTCAATATCTTTAAAATGATCTGTCTTCTATTTAGTATTTCCCCCCTTAAGTTTGTAATCTCTTATTTCATTTAATTTTCCAATAGTCACATTATTTTTTAAAACTTTTGTTTTTAATGTGAAGGGTCAGACTATAAGTCAGTTGATCCAAGTTTCCCTCCCCCCAAAAAGTTACCCCACTCCCACAGAATTCTGGAAAATTTTTATATCACTAATAGCATATGTCAATATTCAGAATTGAATCCTGAATTGAATCCTGCAATTTTTCTCTTTAAAAACGTTCAAAACTTCATGAAAATCAACTGCTGCAAGTTCAAGTCCCTCAATGGAAATTCTCACAGGGTGACCTAAAATTTTGATCACCAACATAGAGGTAAAAGATCTTTCAACTGAAGCTGTTCCCACTGGAAGGACAAGAATGATGTTCAACAGTTTAAATGTTTCTGGAAATATCCCGTGTAAGCTCCAGTACACTCCATGTTCACCTTGACTTCCCACGTAGGTGGCACTTCTGTAATTTTCTTTCTTTCCATTAATAATACTGTTTCTTGCTTCAATGCTCTTTTGAATACTGCTACTCTCTTATAACGTCATCCTTGTCAAGGAGAGGATGGGGAAGTGTAGGTCTCACCATCATAGGACACTGTTGCTTCACTTACATAAAATTGAGCCAATGCTTTAATTTCTCCTTTTCCATACTGAGAAAATCCTTCTTCTTCTGATGGCAACAATGCTGGGTTGAAAATGGAAGAAGAAACAAGGAGCTTTCATACTTTATAGCATAGATGCCAAATTTCAGGTATAGTTTAGGTATTCCATCTCACCAAACCACACCCATTGACAAAACCACACCCATAAACATCCACTCTGAACGAAACTTTTTGCCAGGACGTGCAGTGACTGCCCTAATTAATCCCTCAAAGTTTCATACCTCCAGCAGTTTGGGAGCACTTAGAGTCTGCACCTGCACAGACTGACTGACCTACCAACTGACTGCCAACCTACCCACCAACCTACCTACTGACAGACTGACCGACAAACTGACCAACAGACTGACTGACCGACAGACTGACCGACAGACTGACCGACAGACTGACCGACAGACTGACCAACCAACCAACAGACTGACCAACCAACCAACAGACCGACCAAAAGACTGACTATTCACAAACTGTGGTTATGAATAATGGGATCCGGTAGTCATTATTTTCTAACCCAAACTCCTGTACTTTCTGTTCCCATTCCTCAACTGAACATTATGCTTTTTCCTCTCTGCACCTTGTGACTTATGTCAAATAGTGAACCATTTCATTATGCGTTTCTCTGCAGTACAGGCAGGCTTCCACTGTTCTGTCCGTGGGTTCCTTTCGCCAGCAGTTCTCTATCAGAGGCAACATCCTTATGTCTCAACGCTCAAGCCAATTCTTTCATGAGGCATCCTCCATACTCCAAGTTGAGGGAGAAGAGCCACCACATATCCAATTGGTGGATAGAAGATATCTTTTCCTGGCGACCAAGGATGGGGAGGAGGTGCTCAGAGATAACCATGAGCTGCAGAGGAGTGTTGGAGTCCAAGTGGAGTTACTAGACTCGAGTGCCCTGGCCAGAAGGTTCACATGGCTGAATATAACAGATATAAGTCTTGGCTCTCTTGGTAAAACTTTAAGCTTAGCACTTGCCAATGTTCCTGTCAATCAGGAAAAGGGATTGGTCATAGCAATTGTAATATGTAGCTATATTCTGACTTAAGCCCCTCCCCCCATAGCTTCCACATATTATGGACTTCTTTATCATGCAAATAACTATAGTTAGTGATATTTACCATATAATTCAAAAAAAAATTTTTTTTACTTGCATAAAAACTCAATTAAAATTATGTGGTTAATAGTTACTGTATCCAAATAGATAGTTGTGTTTGACATTTTATAACTGAAGTCTTATATATCGTAAGGTATTCCTCTTTTTACAAAGTTCAGTGCATGGATAAGCAAGTAGAACTTCTGAATAATTTCTTTAATGCACTTAAAGTTTTGTGTGTGAGTGCATGTGTTGTCTTGGTCAGTATGTCATTTGTGACATTCATACCACTTAAGAGACAGAGAGGCAGCTGGGGTGTGAGACAGAGAGGCAGCTGGGGTGTGAGACAGAGAGGCAGCTGGGGTGTGAGACAGAGAGGCAGCTGGGGTGTGAGGCAGAGAGGCAGCTGGGGTGTGAGACAGAGAGGCAGCTGGGGTGTGAGGCAGAGAGGCAGCTGGGGTGTGAGGCAGAGAGGCAGCTGGGGTGTGAGACAGAGAGGCAGCTGGGGTGTGAGCCAGAGAGGCAGCTGGGGTGTGAGGCAGAGAGGCAGCTGGGGTGTGAGACAGAGAGGCAGCTGGGGTGTGAGCCAGAGAGGCAGCTGGGGTGTGAGCCAGAGAGGCAGCTGGGGTGTGAGGCAGAGAGGCAGCTGGGGTGTGAGGCAGAGAGGCAGCTGGGGTGTGAGACAGAGAGGCAGCTGGGGTGTGAGGCAGAGAGGCAGCTGGGGTGTAAGAATAGCTTTTTTTTACCAGTGGCACAGAGGTCTAGGAACACTGAATGGTAAGGGTCGCTGGGGGGGGGGGGGGGGGGGGGATACATCCATAAGTGTTGCTCAAGAATGGATTCTTAACTGTTGACTATTTGGAAACACTAAAGTTTGTTACAACTAATTTGTTGCAACCAAATGTTTTTACTGTATAGAAACCCTGTGGTTACAACTAAGTATTTTACCATATAGAAACCCAAAAGTTGTGAATCTTACCACAGCTTTAACCTCATCGTAAGTGTTCCAAACAATTATTTTTCCTGATCTAAATAATATGTATTAATAAATATTAAGTGATTATTTGCCACAAGTCTTAGTGCAGGACTGCTTTTGTTTTCCTTTAAAATGTGCCATTGTTGGTTATTCTCCTTTAGAATTTCAACCTTAGCAGTACGTGTAGATTGATTTTAGTAACATTAATACCACAAGAGTTTTGTATGTAAATCTGTGCCATATTTTTCAAAAAGAAATTGTTTATCTTGTATCTATTTTCCATGCATATAAACTATTTGTTACTTTCCCTATACTTTCCACTGCACATGCTCAAAGGCGTGAAGAACGAAGGTTGGTGCGATCCATGGATGCTTCTAAGAGCCTTCAAGAAGAAAGTACTAAGTATGGGAGTCCATTTCATGAATGGAGAGGTTACTGGGGTTACTGTGGAGGACAACGAGGTCAAAGCTGTCCAGGTACAAGAGTTGGTATGGTTACTGCATGATAAATAGGAATTCTCTGTGCTGAAGAATGAATTGGAAAGTTGAGAAGTTCTTGGAAAATATGTCTTTCTCATTTGTTCATCTCATTAAAAAAAATTTTAATTTATTTATTTACGTTGATTATTTTTTATTTATTTTTTATTATTTTATTATTATTATTTTAATTTTTGGTGAACAGGAAGCATGGGGGAGGAATAGTGTCAACTGTAAAATTATCATAAACTGTAAGTGAATGACATATTCTCTGGTTAGGCCGCCCTGGGTGAAGAAGAAGGTAACTTGACTGTTAGCTGCAGCACTCTGGTCAATGCTGGTGGTCCCTGGGCAGGCAAGGTGTCCTCATTGGCAGGAGTCGGAGATGAGTCACATGACAACACCACTCTTCGCATTCCATTGCCTGTAAGGCCACAGAAAAGGTGTGTCTTTGTGGTGAAATGTCCGTCAGGCCCCAAGGACAGATGTCCACTGCTGGTAGACACCTCGGGGATCTACATGAAACCAGAAGGAGATGGAAGTTTGTATCTCTTAGGAACAAGTCCACCAAAGGTATGACATGGGAGTAGTACAAGTACACAGCAACACATCTGACCAAGACAACAACAAGTAACATCTCTGACCAGGACAAGTATACAGCAGCATCTCTGACCAAGACAAGTAAACAGTAACACATCTGACCAAGACAACAAGTACACGGCAACACATCTGACCAAGACAACAGCAAGTACACAGCAACACATCTGACCAAGACAAGTAAACAGTAACACATCAGACCAAGACAACAACAAGTGCACAGCAACATCTCTGACAAAAACAAGTAAACAGCAGCATCTCTAAGACAAGTAAATAGCAACACATCTGACCAAGATAACAAGTACACAGCAACATCTCTGACCAAAACAAGTAAACAGCAGCATCTCTAAAACAAGTAAATAGCAACACATCTGACCAAGACAACAAGTACACAGCAACATCTCTAACCAAGACAAGTACACAGCAACATCTCTGACCAAAACAAGTAAACAGCAACACATCTGACCAAGACAACAAGTACACAGCAACATCTCTGACCAAAACAAGTAAACAGCAACACATCTGACCAAGACAACAACAAGTACACAGCAACATCTCTGACCAAAACAAGTAAACAGTAACACATCTGACCAAGACAACAACAAGTAAACAGCAACATCTCTGACCAAAACAAGTAAACAGCATCATCTCTGACCAAGACAAATAAACAGCAGCACATCTGACGAAGGCAGCTACACCTTTGTGTTTATTGTTTACAGCACCTGGATAATGGGGACCATCTGGAGGTGGACTACTCCATATTTGAAGAGCTGATCTGGCCCAAGATAGCACATCGTGTGCCTGCTTTTGAAAACTCGAAGGTATATCTCAAGATTTTCTTCTTCCTTTCCTTTTTTTCTTTCCTCTCTGGTTATTATTAATGGAAAGCATTGGATCAACATCAGACAGGGTTAGACAGGGATTGTTGAGGTGGATGATGATAGTTCTGTGGGGACATGTATTGGGTCGATATATGCTGGACTTAGTTAAGGCTGGTTAAAGTTGGTTAATAATGTCTAGCCCAACATCACACTGGGTTGAGACAATTTCATGGGGAGAACACACACACAAATGGATGGACACACACACACACACACACACACACACACACACACACACACACACACACACACACACACACACCACCACCACCACCACCACCACCACCACCACCACCACTACCACCACCACCACCACCACCACTACCACCCACACCGGTTAATCCAATGCACAGGTTGTAAATAGTTTAACTGGTGAATTGTTTGTGTGGGTGTCAATAGTTTTTAGATTGCTGTTAGAGTGGATTACCCATTAACACTGTGTTATGTTAGTCTATATTCAATCCCTTGATTGCATATCTATTACACCACACCACCCCTTTTAAGATATCAATTGGAACATAATTATAATAATAACTCTCATGTTTATTCAACATCACAAGTCTTTGTTATTATTTAATTAGTTGCAGAGCGCTTGGGCAGGTTACTATGACTACAACACTCTGGATCAGAATGCAGTCATTGGAGCTCACCCGGTTATTACCAACCTTGTATTTGCAAATGGTTTCAGTGGCCATGGGTTCCAGCAATCACCTGCCATAGGGGAAGCCATCAGTGAAGTCATACTGGATGGAAGGGCACACACTATAGATCTACAGGACTTCTCCTTCAAGAGAATTGTTGAGAATATACCATTGAGGGAGAAGGCAATCATATAGTTATTCAGTCATTAATTTTTTTTTTGTTGTTTTCGTAATTTCTAAAAAAAAAAAAAAAAAAATTTAATTTTATTATTGTTGTACTTAATTATTGTTTTGTTTGTTGGTTGGTTTTTTAAAAATTTTAATATCTTTTTTATTTTTTTTAGAATTTTTAAAAAATTTATTTAAAAAAAATTTTTTTTTGGTCTTATTTCAAGTATGGTCATTCATTGTTTTTTGTTTTTTTTGGTTGTTCATTTTAATTTTTTTTATTGTACTCAATTTTTTGTTGTTTTTTTAATTTTTAGTTATTTGTTCATTTCTTTAAAAAAAATTAGGTCTAATTTTTCAGTATAGTCATTCAATGTTTGTTTTGTTGTTCATTTAATAATTCTTTTATTATTGTTGTACTCGAAATTTTTTTTTGTTTTTGTTTTTTTAATTTTTAGTTGTTTTTTTATTAGAGGCCTTCACGTGGCGTCCCTCGTCAGTACGACCAAATGGACCTCAACACGTGAACTATGCCGTCAGAAGCTAACTCTCTCAACACTGCTACCTCCGCCTCCGCCGGCTGTCATAAACACGGGTCCTTTTCATGGGCCGGCAGTCGGTAGCATCGTATCCTTTAACTGCGAAGGCTACTCTAGTCAGAAAGAGGAACTGATCTCAGATCTATGTGCCAAAAATAACTGTTCTGTTCTCTGTTTACAAGAGACCCACCGTGCCAACGAATCTCAAGCCATTAACATTCAAGGCTATATTTTGGTGTCGGAGATTAAACATGCCAAACATGGCAGTGCGATTCTAGTCAAAGAAAATATATTACCCGAAAGTACCCAAGCAATGGTTCACGATGAAATTGAATTTTTAAGTGTCACACTCAACAATCTGACTGTTACCTCAATCTACAAACCACCACCTGTTAAATTGAGTTTTCCTGACAACTTTTTCAACTTTGACTGTAGCAACATTATCATTGGAGACCTTAACTGTCACAATCATGTATGGGGTTATGACGACTCCGATGACAATGGCATCTACCTTGCGGAGTGGTTGACAGCGAATCAGCTCTCTCACTCATGACCCGAAACAACTGGTGACGTTTAACAGCGGCCAATGGAAAAGAGGATACAACCCCGATCTTGCGATGGTTTCCAACCGCATCCGTGACATGTGTAACCGAACAGTTCTCCCACCGATTCCTCATTCACAACATCGACCACGCGGACTAGTCATCAAGCCTGCGATAACACCGATAGAACAACCTTTCCGCAGACGTTTCAACCTTCAAAAGGCGAAATGGGATGATTTTACAGAAGATCTCGATGTCAAAATTAACACACTCGGCCCTCCTATTTGGCAAAACTATGACAGTTTCGTTAACCTTGTCCTAAAAACTGCACGTAAGCATATACCGCGGGGCTGCCGTATGAGCTACATCCCTGGCCTGACCCCTGATGCCAGCAAACTTCTCGATGAATACCAACGCCTCTACGAGGAAGACCCTTTCAGTGAAGATACTATCCAAGCAGGTCTCGAACTCAATGACCTTATCAAATCTGAACAACAGAAACAGTGGGAAGAAATGGCTGAGAGTATAAACCTAACACACAACAGTAAACGTGGATGGCAGAAACTTTCGAAACTAAAAGGTGAGCCGAAACCAGCCACCTCGTACAATGTCACCCCTGATGCTGTCGCCCACCAGCTACTCCTCAATGGTAAACCTGACCCAAACAGGAATTTTCGAATCTACAAGCCGCAACTCGAACCCCAAAATGACGACGAGACCATTCTGACTAAATTCACAATGTCTGAACTGATCAATGCTACCAAACTACTGTGCAATGGTAAAGCACCCGGACTGGATGGCATCCACAATGAAATGCCAGCAAATACCATCAATGTGGAGAAAATCAAAGGTCGTCGCTCTGCTAAAACTGGGGAAAGACCCTAAAAATCCGAAGAGTTACCGGCCAATATCGCTTCTCTGCACATTATACAAACTTCTGGAACGTATGATACTAACGAGACTACAAACCATCATTGAAGACAAGCTGATACTTCAACAGGCTGGTTTTAGACCTGGTAAATCATGTTGTTCCCAAGTTCTGAATCTGACACAACACATTGAGGACGGTTTTGAACTGGGCCTAATCACAGGTGCGGCTTTTATTGATCTCTCTGCCGCTTATGACACTGTCAACCACCGTCTGCTTCTTACAAAACTGTTTTTGATAACCGGTGACTCCAACCTGACAAAATTCATCCGAACACTTTTATCATGCCAACGTTCTATGCAGAACGAAACGGCTTACCTCAGGGCTCAGTTCTATCACCCACACTTTTCAACATCTACACAAATGATCAGCCTACACCTCCATCAACAAACAGCTTCATCTACGTTGATGACCTCTGCATTACCACTCAAAAACAAACATTCAATGAAATCAAAAAGACTTTGACCAAATCACTTTGTCGCCTGCAAGTTTACTACAGCAACAACCTTCTGCGACCAAACCCAACTAAAACTAAACTCACCACTTTCCATCTCAAAAACAAACATTCAATGAAATCAAAAAGACTTTGACCAAATCACTTTGTCGCCTGCAAGTTTACTACAGCAACAACCTTCTGCGACCAAACCCAACTAAAACTAAACTCACCACTTTCCATCTCAAAAACAAATACGCCAATGTGAGACTGAATGTATCATGGAACGGAGTGAAACTCGAACACATTGACAATACAGTATATTTAGGTGTGTTGTTAGATCACTCTCTTACATACAAGAGCCACTGTGAGAAAACCCACCAAAAAGTATCGACGCGGAAAAACCTACTTCGTAAACTGACTGGTACCAACTGGGGCGCGAATGCCAGCACACTACGAACTACTGCGATGGCGCTGTGTTTTTCCACAGCAGAGTATTGTTGTCCTGTGTGGGAACATTCAGCACACAGTAAAGAAGTAGATGTTGTCTTACACGAGACGTTGCAAATGGTCACCGGGTGTATTCGACGACTCCGATGCAGGACCTATCCACTCTCAGAGGTATCACTCCACCTCATACACGACACAGTGCACTAGCACAAAAAGAGCGACTTAAACAAACCACAGACTCACGACACAATCTCTTCCCTCATGAACCAGTAAAAGCTCGCCTCACATCACGAAAGAGTTTCGTAACAGTTTCGCCACTAACCGACCCTCCTGAAACAGCTCGTATTAATCAATGGACAGACAATTCGAGCGATGAAAATAACAAAAGCAATCTGAAGAAATTCTGTCTAGACCCTATTGAAACACTACCGATTGGAAACAAACTCCCCTGGTGTGTTTGGAGGACCGCCAACCGTGTATGGTCTGGGCATGCAGCAACACCAGCAGTGAAGTATGACTGGGGCTACCAATCAAATGTAAGTTGCCGGTGTGGCACGCAAAGATGTGACATTGACCACCTCATGAATGACTGTGATTATTATGGCACAAGACCGACAATCGACGATATCACCTCAATGAATGACATTGCGATACGATGGATGACGGCTGTAGCAGACAGATATGATGATTATTATTATTATTTTTTTTTTTTTATCATTTTTAAATTTTTTTAGTTCATTTCTTAGTATAGGATTGCCAAATATATTTCTGTATGAAGATCCTCCGAACCTCTTTGCTAGTCAGTTGATGCAATTTTAATGACATTGGTGGAATGAATGGAAAGGAAGGATGATTGACTCAATGATGGGCAAAACTGTAGTGTGTTGCAATCATTTATAAATTAGTATTCATTCAACACTCTGGCACTTTCTTTTCTTTCTTTCTTGGCTGCAGCGTCAATTTCCTGTGGTCACCTGAGTCAGCACACACTTCCACCACACCCACCAGGGGTAGCTCCCCACCAGCTAACCTGGTAGCTCACCCTCAACTAGTGAGGGGAGCACATTTTCCTGAGATAGAATGCTGGGAACCCAGTGCCATTTCCCTAGAGACACCAATGGGAAGGCCATCTAGGTGGCACAGGTGTATGGAAGGCAGCTGACTAGCTGGAAGGAGAGCAAAAAATTTGTACTCAAGGCAGCCCTCCACCTGGACCAAAAGGTGCCCAGCTCAATGCATTGGAGGGTTGGTAGTGCTGGAGAACCAACACTACCACTGAGGACTGTCAGTGGTCCACAGAGTCATGCATTAAGGGGCAAGGATGACCACTTCCCTGAGCACTAGAACCTTTAAATGAGATTATTACTGTTTGATGGCTCAAGCAGTCTAAAAGCTCTGTCTCACCTACAAACTAATATTTAGAGAAGGGGAGGGGTTTGCGTACATGGAGGAAGAGCTAGTCATGCATGATAATGATAATCCCACTCCTGCCTTCTGCAAGAGAGTGCAATTATTACCACATATGCCCCATTTTATCTTCACCATATTCTAGCAAAAGCCTTGCTCTGAATAGTATCCAGATTTTGTTAAGTAGTGAACTTAACAGGTTGAAGTAACTCTGAGTTGAGATATGGTTGAGCTGCCTCTCTTCAAGAAAGTGCAATTAGTAAATTAATAAAAAGTAAGATAATTGGTGCAGACATCAACAGTAGTAATAGTTACAGTAGTTAAAGTGTTGTATACATGGAATTGTATTTGTAAATTAACTCAACTTTATCAACAGCCTCATTACTGACATCTTTATTTTCATATATTATACATCTACACATGGTATTGTGGTGGCACAATTAATGCACAGAAGTCCAGACAATTTACTTGACCCTTATGGTTAAATTAATGCTCACTGCTTTTGTCCTGTGGTATTGATTTCTACCCTTTCCCATGTGCTATTTTAATCATTTTGCTTTATAGTTTTGGGAGGGATTTAGCAGTGAAGCAGGCTATAACAGGGAATCCAACTCATTGCATCTTCCCTACAGTATATCATTTATCACATTCCTAACACCAAACAGTAGGGTCAAATTCTACAATTACAGAGGATAAGATTGAATGATGATTTAATTATTTCCTTTAACACTTGCTGCTTCTTGACAAGGAACAGTATTAGCTATTTCTTCTTTTAGTTGATGAAACTATTTTTTGCTACAGTTGTACTTGCAAAATATGTGAAAAATAAAAAGCAACACAAATTAAATGGGACTAGCTACGCTTGAACATCTGACATCTGACTGTGGTGGATGGTAAGTGCAATTCTTCCCTCTACATGTCACTGGGTAGCAATGCTCAATAGGAATCAGCTTCTCCAGTAGTGCTAATGGCTGGCCAGATATGGTCATTGAATAAAACCTGAATGAATCCTTCCTGATACCACTAGTCATGGTTGCTGGAGACCCAAGTATAGCAGTTTCTCTCCAATATAAATATATATGACATGCAGACTGAACCACCTAGTCCTAAGTGGATGTTTGTTTGTTTGTTTGTTTGTTTTTGTTACAACTTTAGCTGCTACTGAATCTTTCACTGTCATTTTGTGAAAATTTTCAGGTTAAGTTTGAAGGGAATAGCTATGTAGGTTGGGATCTTAAGTTGGTGTGGTGCTGAAGACATACCTGAAGTAACACAGGTTCATTGCTAGCCCTGAAATAATGAGAGGTAAGACAATGATTGATTCTGTGTGGGAGTGATTGTGATGAGTGGTAGTTAGCACACACTAAGGGAAAATCATTGTATTTAGGATGAACAAATTAATATTTCATAAATGCATTTGGTGTGAAAAGACTAATGAATATTCTGGAAAGGTATTTCACATGCTCAATAAATACTAATAAGAGACATTGGTTATGTAACTGCGATAAGAAAACCTGTGTCCAGTGATAACCCAGAGGAAGGGAATCTCTCTGCTGGAAAAAAAAGAAGAAGAAATACAAGTTTTTCAGAAAAAAAAAAACAAAAAGACAACTTCCTGCTCCAGTTTTCCAACAAAAAAACCAAAAAAAAAACAAAAAACAGCAACATGGGCTAAGTCCCATCCGGTACACCTCTTTCTCTGGGAATATCAGGCTAAAAATAGTTTGTGCATATGTATGTTTGTGTGTATCTACTTTCTGACCAAAGCATCGAAACTAAATGAGACCCTTTGCATGGTAGAGAAATCTTACACTGAGGATGTTTTTAAAGATTGAAAAAAAAATTTTTTAAATCAAGTCACCTGGCCACATCTTTCTTGTGGGTGTGTGAGGCTAAAATTGCAATAAAAAGGTACTTCGGATAAACCATTGAACCTTATATTTTAAACTTGGCATGCACACACTCGTCATGATGATTGTGACTCTAGTAGAGGTATGGGCTGGGTCCCACTTGGTCACACTTCGGCCTGTGGAAGTGTCAGGCTAAAAATTTCAAAAATGGTGCTTGAGATAGGCTGGGTCATATTTAGCCACACCTCTTCATATGGGTGCATTGTATCCCTGGTAACGCCGGGTATGTATGCTAGTATACCATATTTGTGGTCAAAATTGAAAATGATGAAACTAATTTAATGCTTTATCTATGATGTCAATTTCATAGCTTATTGTATGTCCTCAAAGAGAAAAAAATTTTTCTTCCTAAAGGGGTCCTTGTTTTGATGGCTAGAACATCTGGGCCAGGGTGACCAATTTATTGGCTTGCTCAAACTCCCAGCCTGGTTGAAAATGAATAGGGCTTTCAAAAAAATGAAAATGATAGACTTGCCTTAAAATGTTTTCTAAGATCTTTCTTCATTTAATTCAAAATTGGTTCATTTTATTTAACTGTCACACAATTTTAATTGAATTTTTTTAAACTGTCATTTTGAATTTATTAGTTAATAGTCAGTCAAGTATGAATAACTGGCTAAATCCCCAGATGAGTGACTACTGACCATTGACAGTCTGGAATTTACAGATATGGTAAGGTATGAAATTCTCAGTGAAATTGAGGGGGGGGGGGGAATCAACTTTGACGACTGTTGCCCATTTAAGAATGGATGAAGAGACGCAACACAAGCCCTGGGAAACCGAGTATGAACAGAGTTGGTACGTTTTTTAGAGATAAAAACCGTACAAACCTAGTTTAAATATAGCTGCTACATCTGCACTGGCCTAGTTATGCAGAAAGGAGTAGCTGAATATTTGCAGTGACCAATTATTTTGTAACTCTTGAAAATTCAATATCAAAATGTTTCTTTAAGACAAAAAATTTGATGAAAGTACAAAATTGATGCTAACTGTAATAATATGAGGAATGCCACAGGTCTGTACTAGAAATGCAGGCCTCTGACTCCAATGTGAACCAGCCAACCAGGGACAGGCCAGTGGCTTGTCCTTGTGCAGAAATGTTCTACTTTTAAGAAAACCTGGGAGATGTTACTCCTGCATGATTGCAGTTCTTATCAATCATTGCAATATCATAGCAATAGTGTGTGTATGTGGCTTTATTTAAGATGTATTTCTCTTTCTCTCTCCAACTGCAGGGAGGTCCTGCAGGAAGATGCCCATGGCCACTTACAAGGTCTGCAGGAAGATGAAGCTTACAGGATGAAGCGGAGAAGGCAAGACAATGTCTCACTCATGTTGGATAAAGAGGGAGGGGTGCTTTGTTGGGGTGAGATTACGTGAGGGGAGGGGAAGTGATTCTGTTTTAATTCTGAGTGCTGAATAGAAGGTAACTCTTACTTACCTGATGATTTTAGAAACATAATGGGTGGGCCGGAGATAGTGTTGGCTGGGAGGATGGTTGATAGGAATAATTGTGCCGTTGTTGCTGTATCATTAATGACTTATGGGAGTGGCCAAAAAGCTAAAACCAAGGTCCACTTTGATGAAATGGAACATCAATTAAGGGTCACTATATGTGGTAGGGTTTTTAAAATTTTTAAATTTTTTAGAGGCTTCGATGCTTTTCTGAAGATCTGAGAATTTTTTATACTCGTTTATTTTATTTATTATTATTATAATAATTTTAAAAGTTTCATTTTTTTTCTAGGGGGGGCGGGGATACTTTTAACAACTGATTTTGTTGAATTAGGGATAATATTAAGAAGAAGAAGAAATTGAAGTTCTAGTTAATGGATCATTTGATCAATTTTATGGATTTCCATAGAATGATGTGAAAGTTTTTGTAGCTGAATGGAATGTATCTGCAAATTCTATTGACTTTTGTAGTGAAAAAGGTCTCTTCTCGTCAAGTTCGTACTGGGAAACACACGTTCACACACCATGGCATCAGGACCCACACCATGGCATCAGGACCCACACCATGGTATCAGGACCCACACATATAGAGGAGATTGCCATCTGTCCAGCTGGTTATACTTAGGCATCTATGTCATCTCAGCATTTGATCTACCTTCTTTCCTAGCCCCTCTATCCGAACTATTTTTTTCAAACAGCCTATGCAATAGTTTGTCAATCAACAAATAGTCAGCATAGATAGATCACTTGTGAATATTTTCCCTAGTCAGCACTTTTGTCCATCTGAAACCCCCCCCCCCCCCCACACATGGAAACGCCTACAGAAGGATATCTTTGGATATCAGTTTGAATCAACTGTGCCAACTTTATGTCCGGAGACATACTTTTTAACGTTTGCAGCTGATTTTTTTGGTGCTACTGATAACTTGAGAGCTTGGGTTTCAAGAAATTTCCCGTTCAACTATTTCTTCTCCAAATGCCAAATGTTTATGGTGTTGGTGAGAGGGAAACTGAGTTAGGAAAATGTTTGAGCTGCAGTTGCTGGAATGAATGACTGCATCAGAGAAACGTTGTTTTATCTTTGCTTTTGCTGTAACTAATAAAAAAAAAATTTTTAAACACGCTTTGTTTCAATACTACTATTGTTGGTATCTGATGCAACTTCTCACTAGTTTATTTTTTTTGGCTGTCATTTTTTTGGGTTACATTTTAGATGCATGCATGCACCTCATTATGTTGCCATGGTGACAAGATACGCAGTTTCACACTCTGGATGCCAACACTCTCCGATTCGTGGGCCTTTTCATAGCTCTTGATTTTGAGGATTATGGTAGTTAAGATGAAACATTACCATCTTGGTCTGGATCTGTTGGTGTGTTGGTATGTGCAGTTCTTTCCCAAGGATATACTGCTGTGTGTTCTTCCATCCCTCTCATTCCACCACCAGATCAGTATCTGAAGGTGCTGACATGATTAGTGAATTAACAACGACAAACTAGACACAGCTACTGTAACCTGAAGAGAATTTTGAAATTATTTTGTGCTTGTTCAATTAATTGAAGTGTGAATATGATGATGTCATTATTTGAGTACTGAGAGGTTAAAATGTTATCCATGGGACCTTATTATGTTGCTAGGGACCACTTTAACCATCAGTTTGGCATGGGTCCACAAGAAATGTAAAAAGAGCTACATTTGGCCATGTCTATTTTATAATAGTATCATACGTTAATTTTTGTTGGGTGTAGTGTGGTGTGGTGTGGACTAATAGACACCTAGTCATCATTAGGGTCCTCAAATAGTAACTCCCTGCCAATTTATTTCTTGAAGAAAAAAAGAAGAAATCATAGATATTAATTCCTGATACACTTCTCATAGCATTCCATCCTCTCAGAGCATCAGCAACAGAATATGGACACACCATGAACAAACAAAAACAAACAAGCAAAAACAAACAAACCTGTTGTCTTTATTTGATCCCACTGCTCACCATTATAAGTTTGTTGTGTGTTGTTATTTGTTGTGTCCAGGCTGCTTGAAGCTCCCAGCTCTATTCGTCTGGGAATGGTGAGTGGATGATGTACACTGCCATTACAGCTGCTACTGCTGTTAGATGTGGTCATGTGGAATGCTTCAATACCATCTCTTCATTAGACTCCATAGTTACAGTCCTCATAATACACTAGTGGTTAGGGTCATTGGGTACAGCCAAGGGAAGGGTATATGGTTGTGTTAGTGTTAGTCATTATGGTTAGAGTTAGTGTTAGTGCTCCAGCTGGTAATTACGGACAAGTTGTCTTAGTTAGTGACTACTGCACTCCATGCCAACTCTGGGCTAGGCTGGGTGGGGCTAGGGTAGTTATGAGACACCAGAAGATCTCTAGGACTATTTTGGTACTTATCCTGTGTTAAGTTGAATCATTATTTATGATCACCTTTCCAGATGCGTCATCTCTTTGTGGTACTGGATATGTCGAGGAATATGGCGGAGAAAGACCTGAAGCCGTCACGCATGGCATGTGCCATGAAGGTCAGCAGCAGGGCTAGTGTGTTACATGCACACACACACACACACACACACACACACACACACACACACACACACACACACACACACACACACACACACACACACACACACACCATCCATTAACCCCCATTTACCACGTGTCTGCAATGATGTGATCAGAATTCACTGCTGGGATTGGGATGAAATTTGTATTTTGGAATGAGTGCTTGGGGGGGGGGCAGGGGATGTGGATGGTTGGTGCACAATTAAAGTTCAAATTGCCGTATTTTTGTCTATCTCTCTGTCTTTTTTTCTATTTGTGAATAGCCACTGGAATTGACAGAACCTCTGAACCCATTGGTACGAAACTGGGCATGAGCATTTGGGGAGGGTGGGGGGGCGTGGTTCTTACGTTATAAAATTTTAAACTGTGGTATTTTTAGTCTATATCAATCTTTTTCTATATGTGCATAACCACTGGAACTGCTGGGCCGATTAGAATGATGTTTGGCATGAACACTTGGAGGAGGGAGGGTGGATATGGGATGGTTATTACATAGTTAAATTTTAAATTGCCGATCTGCCAGTACATATGTGTGTGTGTATATAATTCTATATCTACATGAGGGAGAATATTTTATTTCAGAGCAAACAGCGGCATTTTCTAGACCTGTGGGGGGGGGGGGGGGGGAAAGAAGCAAAAACGTGTCCATGTGGATAAACAAATGTGATGATACTTTACCATTTAAATATTAATCTGCTAATGGTTTAGATTGGTTGTGCTCTGACTGGTCCAATGGTTCACCACACAATCAATACTATAACTCGGAAGTTATACTAAATGGATTCACATCACAGAGCTAACAGCCATAATAGTAATTTAATTGTATAGAACTCACAGTGCCTTGTGTAGAGAGCTGATCAGAGCAGGCGTGACTGCAGCTGCATTCCTTCATATACCTGAGGGCATTAGTTTATATCACAGGGAATATTGGAGAACACAAAACAACTACACACACACACACACACACACACACACACACACACACACACACACACACACACACACACACACACACACACACACACACACACACACACTTAGAACTTAGAACTTAGAAGCTGCCCATGGTACGAAGTACCATGATGGCAGTGTCCTGGATGAATCCAGGACCAATGGCAATAAACTTAGCTTATGATGGCATTTGTCACAAAGCTGTTCTCTATTACCATTCTCTTGTGCTGAACTTTCTTAACTTTGCAACACCAAAGAAAGTGAACTGCTATCAAAATCTGGACTACTCCACACGATTATAGACAGCTGCTTGTCAAGACTAGCCACAAATGTTTATAACAAATGAGGTACTTGACTAGTTGGTAGGGTTTGTACACACACACACACACACACACACACACACACACACACACACACACACACACACACACACACACACACACACACACACACAATCACTAATTTGACTATTAAAACAACTAATAATCACTAATTGGACCCATAAGTACTCATTAGTTTGACTCTTAAATATTTTCTCTTTTAAAAAGATCAGTACTTAACTCCCTTAAATAATCACTAGTTACAGTCCCTTAAACAATCACTAATTAGACTCCTTAAAGCAATCACTAATTAGACACCTTGAAACAATCACTGATTAGACTCCTTTAAACAAGCACTGATTATACTCCTTGAAACAATCACTAATTAATTGACATTATTCACTTGTGGCTGTCAATTTGGCATTCAGATCTTAGAGATGTTCATAGCTGAATTTTTCGACCAGAATCCAATATCACAGCTCGGCATTATCACTACTAGAAATGGCCGTGCAGAGAAGCTGACTGAGCTCAACTGTAAGTCCTTGTCATGGTAACTATCATGCAACCTGAAAGTTTTTTTTTTTTTTTTTTTTTTTTTTTTTCAAATCTGTTGGTGGGTGTGGTTTTATGTTGCTAGGCAACCCAAGGATACACTGCACAGCTCTACATGATGTCAAGGATTGTAGTGGTGAACCCAGTCTGCAGAACTCCCTGGAGATGGCTACACGAGGACTTCAGTACGTGAGACCAACGAGATGGAATGTTTCCTAAATGTGAAGTAGTAAGAATGGGTGTGTACTGTTCCTGACCCACCCACACCTCCAGTCCCCTCCTCCTCATGTTCCTCACCCACCCACACCTCCAGTCCCCTCCTCCTCATGTTCCTCACCCACCCACACCTCAGTCCCCTCCTCCTCATGTTCCTCACCCACCCACACCTCCAGTCCCCTCCTCCTTATCCACACACTGCAACTTGTTGTGGGGCACTCCCCCGGGGGGGGGGGGGGGTTTAGTGAAACTAAAGATCAAATGAAATTAACCTTGTGATAGGGGCATAGATATATTGTGATGACATTAAATACGGCTATGACTGAGTCTAGTTAATTGATTTGTTTTTTGTTGTTGTTGTTTTGTTTTTTGTTTTTATTTAAAATAATTATCCCTTTCTTATATTTATGGCTGCTGTGAGTAAACTCAAATTATTAGTTTCTATTTTTAAACCGTTACCAACTTTAAACATTTGATTGTATATTGTTTCCCAGGCATGTCCCTAATCACGCCAGCAAGGAAGTGGTTGTCATTATGGGATCTCTCACATCATGTGACCCGGGAAACATATTCAAAGTTGTTGATGTAAGCTCTTCCCCCCCCCCCCCCCAGCCCTCCCTCTCTCCCTAGTAGATCATGTGATCATGTGCGTGTTTTCATCATCATCATCAAATGTATTGGCTAATGGCACAAATATCATTAGCCATCTTGATATAGGCATCTGATGAATTCTGCTTCAATGGTGGAAATACTGATCCCTGCAAGTGTTCAACTTGTTACCAATCCAATAGTTGTTCAAACAACTACAATATCTCTATCTTCAGAGTAATTGGACGCTTTTTAAAATAAATTAACTTCTTATCTTTCAAATTGGAACAGCTATTTTGAATTTGAGTTCAATTTAAAGACTGGTTGTTTTGAAATTGATTTTTCCAGTTTCCAATGAGTTGAGTGCTAGCCATTAGTGTGGTAAGTGCAAGTGTGGACCTGTGGAATACAGGCAGACTACCCAGCATTCCCGGTGAGTCACTTCAGTGCTGCAACATTTTCAGCAAGACGATACTTCAAGCAACCATAATTTTACTATATTTGGAGTAATTAGACAACATTTTTTAATGGACTTGGACTTGTCTTTCGAATTTGAAGGCATTTAGACCAGCCATTTTGAATTATTGAGTTTCATCCACTAGAGTCAAAAACATGAAAAGAAAGGTAAAGTTTATCCTAACATTTCTCAAATTAGAGTTTTTGATTGCACAGAAAAAAAATTCATCATAGAATGTCGCAAGAAAACATTAAAATTTACGATTTGAATTGGTAAAGGGTCTTGTGCACGAGACTTTGGTATTCTACAAGAGAAAATGAGAAAGTGGTGTTTTTTTTATTTTAACAAATGACAAAGTTGGATTGGTGTGTAAAAATTAAAGAAAACTAACCTGTTTAGTGTAGTACACAATATAAGAACTTTTTACCGATTTACGTTAGCTCGTTGCTTTTTTTGGCTGATGCTGTGCAGTATGTGTGCAATGATTGACTAAACTGATTGTATTGGTACAGGACAATACTGTCAATGATGACTCAGGTTTAATCACTACTGCAATCACTGATCAAATCAGATCAATTCAGTTAAATTCTAAAACTTTGTTACTTAATGGTTTGTTAGTTTTTATTGATTCTAGACTATAAATTGAAAAAGATGATTGATATACAGCAGATGTAGTAAATATTGATCCAACATATATATTTCGATCACAGCATTCGGGCAAAATCATGAGTCAAGAAAAACAGCAAACATTTGCCTTTTTACTGATTTGACTTTCCTCAATTTTTGATGTTTTTTAATCATCACAATGGTACCAGCAGAACTCATTTATGAGAATACCGGCAGTGTGATGTCCATGACCCTGTCTAGATTCAGCTGAGAAGTGGACATGGAATTCAATAGCGGCGAAGAATCTGAAGATTTCAATTCTGCCATTTTCATTCTTTATGTTCACAGTGGTTGGGAGACTGCAGCCATCCCTATTCAGCCTGTGCACCAGCTCACCACCATCATCGGCAACATAACTTCTATTGTGGAGGACTAGAAGACCATCACTCAGTTGGCCAGGCACAAATCCATCCAAGAATCCTCCTTTCGGATTAACCAGACATCCAGTTCTATTTTGGTTGATAGAACATAATTCGTAGAATCTCTCAATAGAGGTCTTTACCCAAGCACCAGTTCTGGAGCTTCTAATGGAAGTACCAGAGATGTGAATTAAAATGTAAGACCTCATTGGTTCCTTAGCTTCTTTGGAGAAGCTACAGCCTTGCACAACACATGTGGATTATGTTCTTGCTTAGAAGGAGAACAAATACCTTATCTTGCATCTTGCCAGTGTGTCAAGGAATCGAATATCTGATGCACGCACTGCTGCCCAATAGCCGCATGTGATGATGGGGTTTAATGCTGGGGATGATGTCTGGAGTAGAATTGAGTTCTGGTCCCATCTTAGGATACCTGGAATACAGGGCACCTTACAAGTGAAGCCCAAGGTCCAGAAGGCATAATCACACAGTCCTTCAGTTCCATAGACCTGAGGAGTTGCAGGGTTGAGATTAACCAGCAGACCATTCTTAAACTGCCGAATGAGGCCCTTGGTTGAACTCGAAAGCCAGGATGAAACCGTCTTTCTTTCCTCCTGGAATAGTTGAGGTAAATAGAGAGGTGTAAGAGCTCATGCTTCATGAAGACCCGATATTGGACATATCTCCCTGACAGAACACAGCAAGTGGCTTTCCTTGGGGCTAACATTTTGCAATTGTGCATACAAACACACTGCAATCACGATTAGACATTTGCTTGGAGAACTTGCAAGTGAATTTATTTTCACATTACAAGGGGTAGCTGGGTTTTGCATCTGCCATTCTTCTTGAAAGAACTGAACCAAGGTGATTATGACCATCACACTTATGAGGAGATGTTCCAATACAGGGAATCGTAGAGTCTTAGAACTAATTTTTCTTCATCGAAGGATATTTGGACTAATATCCAATGATTGAGAACATGAACCAGGGTAAGGATTTGTTGGAAGTCGAAGATGTCTACCTTTCTTGTCATACCATGGGGCTTTGTGGGATAGCCTCCTTCTTGGCTGGCTTCTGCTCATCACAAGGCTGTGTAGATGACGGAGGAGAAACGGAGTGTCCTCTTTGGATCCAACTTCATGAGTGAGGACAAATAGACATTGATTATCTTGTCTTGTATGAACTGTTTGGAACTCACCCAGCCTTGACGGCTCCATGCAGTGGTGGCAAGCATATAATTCTCTGACTGCATTCCTGCAGTCTAGCAAGCCAAGTGTAATATCCTCTTCCAGATCTAAATTTTGTTATAATTGCTTTTTGGTAAAGGTTGTATTTTCACCAAACTTGATTTCCACCACTGAATTTCTTGCTGAAGTCTTGCAGTCAAAAGAGAAGTCGTGTGAGAGGAAAGATGTCTTGATATTGCTTGGCCTATGCAAAGCCTTTCTAGGTTGAACCAATGAAGACCTTTTACTTTGATGCTGTCTTTTTTCTCTTTTTTTACTTGACTCATTGGTAATCTGAAATTGCTGCCTTTTAGAGACACGATTCAGCCTTCTTCTCTTTGATGCAGGAGACAGAGCTGCACACATTTAGTTCAATATTTCTGCCTCCTCCACCCCTCCCTCCCTCCCTCCCTCCCTCCCTCCCTCCCTCCCTCCCTCCCTGGCTGTGGGGCCTGGAGACTGGGCAGTATGTCTTTTTGTCTCTTCATCTTTACATCAGCTTGTTTTTCTGGCCGCAGCACATGGGGGGTGAGCTGGACGTCTTCATTTCTTCCTCTCTCTCTCCATTAGCAAGCATCTCTTGTGTCTTTGTAACTTGATATTCTGTAGCATGACTTTTTCTCATCTGCTCTGTATTTGCAAGCTTCTCTCCATTTTTTTTTTTTTTTTTTTTTTTTTTTTTTTTTTTTTTAACTGGGAGATTGAGCATATCTCCCTCTCTTTTTTTTTTTTGTGTCTCTATCTTCCGAGCCAGTCATTCTGGAAGAGCAACTCCCTTCCTTTTACAGCTCAGTCTTCATTGTCCTCAGAAGAATCACTAGATAAATCCATTTTGTAAGTCTGGAAGAGTGCACACGGTAAATATATATACCAAGAGAGAGAGAGAGCATCAGAGGTACTACAGACAGCTCCTTGGTTCCACCATTTAATATCACTTACCTTTCAAAATGGAGCCCATTGGCCCCAATAGTAGCATTAACACACACAGACATGCAAATACACAACCAAAGATAATGATCAGGTATTTAAATCTGATCAAAAATGTTTTGCATCTAGTAAAAATGGTAAAGGATTAACAATGACTAGTAACTACCCAGGATGACTCAGTAGGGAGCGAAAATATATAATTCAGCGAAATATCTTCACTCACAAAACTCAATCCCCTTGTACCAAGACACCTGAAGCTTGGCATGCTTATAGAACTGGACTCTGCCAGTGACATGGGCTGGGTCTTACCTGCCACACCTCCTCCTGTGAGAGTGTCAGGCTTAGAATGGTGAAATTATCTCACGTAGATATCACAAGCATGGCTGCTATGGTTCTGTTTGTTGGATAACCAGTGTCTTGATTAAATACTGCAAGTGAAGTTGCAACTGGACCAGCCTCTGGTATAAATGTAGTGTCTCTCTATTTATGGACCAAAGTATGTCTACTTTCTATTTAAGCCAAAAATATTTATATTTATAGAAACTAATATCTCTAGCCCTAGTTCCTCTCAGTCTGATATACTTCATCTCTTCCGATAATCTCGAATACATGTATTTCTATTTATACAATCTAGTTATCTAATTGTAGACTCGAGTATGTCAATTTATAGACCACATTATCTTTCATCTATATTTCATGTTTCTTTGCCATATGTTTTACCTGTAAATGCAAGTATCTTCATTAATAAATCTTGTCTCTATTTATTGCCCTCCATTATCTTAAGCAAACGTTGCCTCTTAAATATCTAGTATTTGTTCTATGCAGACCCTGAAGGCACAGTTTGTACGCTGCTCTATAGTTGGCCTCGTGGCAGAAGTCCGTCTCTGCAAGACAATCTGTCAGAGTACACAGGGTAAGTTGATATGCTCTGAGGTTGATGTTGATACATCCAACATGTTGCTCTGAGGTTGATATTGATACATCCAACATGTTGCTCTGAGGTTAATGTTGGTGGATGCTTTGGAGTGCTTTAGAAATGATGAACCCTTATCCTGTTGTTGTTGTTGTTGTTGTTGTTGTTGTGTTTTGAGATGCTATCATAAAGCTGTTGAATGTGGAGGAGTATAGCGTGAAGTAGTACAAGGAAATTGAGACATGCCAATGAGGAGGGATGACGGAGAGGAAATGAAGAAGAGGAAGTAGGAGGAATGAGGAAATATTAGGAGTCAGAAGAGGAAAGAGATTTGAGGGAAGAAATTGATCGTGTTTAAAAAACAATAAATCAAAGAGCTCAATCACACACAGCCCTATCTATCCCTCTCCCTCACTTGTAGGCAGATGCCTTCATAATGGAAGAGAATCTGTCCATCAGAATAATAATAATATCTGAAGCCTTATCTACCTGCTTACTGCTACACCTGATGGATGGATGAATGTCCTTGCCTTTCTGGTGTGAGGAGATGTTCCTGTTGTACTAGTGAGTGTGCAGTCAAGTAGAGGGAGAGCAGTGAGAGGGAATGGAGGGGGGGGGGGGGGAGGGAGGGTTGGAGTAAAGAGAGAGGGAGGAGACGAGAGAAGGATGGGAAATGTGTTGAACACTTAAAATAAAATAAACCTGTTCCACTGGCCTTCCACTTTGATGCTAAGGACCTTATTTTTATTCTTTTAATTTAGCTGGCAGTGATTGGGTTTTGCAAACAATGAAGTGGGCCAACATTGGCCATCTTCCCTTGTGGGTGAACTCATGAGAATTTATTTTTTCTTGTAGTAAGAAGTGGGAGAGGGAACAATGGAAGAACTTACTCTGTTTCTATTTTGAGAGTGAAAGTGGGTGCAGGCAACAGAGCATGACGTAATCTAGCCCTACAGACTGCTATGACCACATGTGGTGGCTAATTATGGCTGGTTTGCATGAGTGGGTGGTACAGCCATTGGGGGGGGGGGGGGGGGGGGGGGAGAGAGTTGTCAATCATTACTACACTCACTATGATCAGGTCAGGTCCATTTTATTACATTATACTTGGGTCATAGTGATAGGAAATCAAATCACCAGAAAGGCAAATAGCAAGAGTTCAGGCAAGTTCTCCCTCCACCTTTCTCCCAAACTAAAGAATAAACAATCAAATCCCAGAAAGCACTAAAGCAGGCACAAAAAAGAATCTATAGCCACCGCAATTCCTACCACCACTACTAACCAGACAATCAACTTTACAAAATACTCCTTTATCAGTGGTGGATCAAGGGGGGGGGGGGGAGGGGAAGGAAGGTAGGGCACAGGCAAGTGCCCTAGCCCTAGCCCTAGCCCACCTTTAAATCAAAATTTTAAAAAATGACTAGCAAATCCTAGAAAGAACAAAAATAGTCAAGAAATTCCACACCAGCAGCAATTTCTATCACCAATACTAACCAAACAGACAACTTTTCTTGTGCAGCTGAAAACTCAGAAATAGCTGGATTGAGGTCTTAAAACGAATTTTCATGGGGAGGAAACCTTAGCAATCACTCTAAGGCAGAGAGAGAACTGGTTACACAAGAGTTACTTGCAATGGATGATTTAGAAAATATGTATGTATGTATGTATGTATGTATGTATGTATGTATGTATGTATGTATGTATGTATGTATGTATGTATGTATGTATGTATATAATTCTATGCTAAACTTTCAAAAACTTCATTATTCAGCAGAATATATCAAGCTAGGTGCTAGCTCACCCCAGGCTCCTTGAAATTTGTTCAAAGCTACCTCTCTGCTACTTTGTGGATTCCGTAATTATTCAACTGTAACTATTTTAAGGTATTTATTCCAAGGTAATTATTCCATGGTAATTATTCTAAGCTAGTGAAATAGTTATCTTCATAGTTCCTCCATTAATCTTCTTGGTGGTAAGTCAGAAACTTTTTTCCCCCTTTCTATTCTCCATTTTAAAAACAGGGTGTTTGTGTTGACCCTTTACCATGAACACATGGACATGCAGAAGGACAGACAGCCGTAGAAATACAAGCATGGGAATAATGGTCAGGTATTTCAAACCTGAGTCAATAGGAATGAGTTAGTTGGTTTTGAAAATATAAGCTTATCAGACGTGGCTGACGATATCAGTCAGTAATGGTGATATAATCTGTGGAGACCAAGCACATCTGCTGATGCACCTTGTACCCAGCCTGACACTTTCTCCATCTTGTTCTTCAATTTGTCTGTAAGTAATCATCCTAACTCATGTCTCTGGTGTGAAATATCTCTCTCTCTCTGTGGACTATCACACCTGATGATATATAGGAGTCTTTATTGCAACTATGAGCTGAACCAGAAGTGCTCTGTCATTGGAGTCCTAATACAACCCTTACCAGTCATGAGATCTTCTCATACTTGCCTGCTGTCAATCTTGAGGCTGTGTCATGTGATCTCCCGTCCACGCTAGAGGGAGAGGGTCTATCTAGATGCAATCTTGATCCACACCTGCCTACCCGCCTGCTGTCAATCCTGATTTGTGCTGTATCCCATCCACACTAGAGCATGGAGTCGTCCACATCTGGTCTAGAGAAGTCCTGTCCTACTGATGGCAATGAGCAACTACTTGAGAAGTGCTCATCTCTCGTGACACCCCATGGACACACCTGAGCAGCTGGTTGGCCTCCATGTTTCACCAGCTACCAGTGATGAGCTACAGACTATGGAGGTGGATATATACTTCTCTTGGTGATGTCTGTTCTCTAGTTTTCACCCTTGCTCAGCCACATCAGCAGAACAGGCAAAGAAGGGGAAGAAGACAGATGATGGGGTGACAGAAGAGAACTCACATGAGGAGCCAATTCAAGTCGGAGAATCTTTACACGTCAACAATTGATCAAATGAGAATTCACATTCTAGTAATGTCTGTGCAACTCCAATACCCCAAACAGTATCAGTTTCTTCATAGAATGAGAATGTGACCCTCCATTTTCCTGGCACAGAGAAACTGAGTTTAATAATTCCAACAATGTGTTCCTAGAAGCATAATCATTACAAAGTTTTATGTTTGCTTTTCTTTGGGTTTTTAAAAAAATATTTACAGCTAATTATCTCATACACCAGTTAAGGAAAAGGTAAGGAAACCCCAAAGGGATTTAATTGATACACAGTATTTTAAAACGTTACCTTCCTAATTATACCAATGAATGCACACACACACGCGCGCACGCACAAGCATAATCATTACTAAATAATGTGTTTCTGTTTGTTGTTGTTGTTGTTTTTTAATATACAACTAATTAACTCATACACCAACTAAGGAAAAAGGAAAGAAACACCAAAACTATTTAATTGATATACAGTGTTTTGAAAGGTTGCCTTCCTAATTGTACCAATGGGTGTGTGTGTGTGTGTGTGTGTGTCTTTGTGTCTTTGTGTATAACATTTGGGATTACTAGAGATCCTGGCAAAACCTTCTGGGGGTGTTCCTGTGACCTCTATGGGGGAATTGCATGACAAATATTCACATAATTCAATTTTTGTTATGGAAAACTGTAGGACATCTACTGAATGAGTACTTCAGCCACTGAGTGTGTGTTTGTAGTGTGTGTGATGTGTATGTGTGTGCCTATTCATTGTGTGATCTGTTCTTCATCATCCTCAGGATTGTATGCTGTAATTCTTGATGAAGCCCACTTCAGGGATGTGCTCTTGCAACATTGTCGACCTCCACCAGCTAAGGTGGGTGCTGGTGGGTGCTGGTGTGTGCACACACACACACACACACACACACACACACACACACACACACACACACACACACACACACACACACACACACACACACACACACCTTGAACCTGGAAGGTGCCTGTCCATAGTACAGTGTACCATGGGCAGCGGTGGTGTGTGGGTGAATACAGGACCAATGTCAATAAATGTTTTCTATGAAAGCATTACTCAGAAATGCTTGACATAGACAATGTTCTCTCTCAAGGTACAATCACAAGTAGAAGTCTGAGAGTATAAATGGCCATCCAAGGGTTGTCTATTTCATTTTGGAATATTCAATTGAGTATAATAGCTACTACTTCATAGAACAACCATAACTTGCTATTAGTGGGTGTGGTCTGGGAATTATATAATGGATTGTACATGTAAAATTTCCTCAAGCAGCTTCTCTCTTAGCTGTTTATTTGCCTTGGGACGTGTGTGTGTGTGTCCATGTAGATGTGTATGGACGTGTAGGTGGGAAAGTGGGTTAGTTAGAGACAAGGACTTAGATGTCTCTCAGGTACAATATCTGCAGAGATCAGCTGTTTCCTGCTGTGTTGAAATAGTGATTAACCAGAACCCCCCTCCCTCCCTCCCCCACTGGTGGGTTGTGGACACAAAGGGTACTAGAATTTTGTTCAGAAATGGTGGTGCAAAGGTTCATTAAGAAGTATTCTGGGTCTGGATTCACTTTTTTATTACCTAATCAGTAGAGATACAAATTTAGAATCTATTTATAGTTGAATTAGCACACCCACCAACCAGATTAGTAGTAGCCAGTGCTGTTTAGTTGTTGGGGGGTTTCCCACACTTGATTTGGTAGAGCTGGTTTCACCATATGATGAGAACCAAATGAACTACTAATCATTGCGGTTTTTTGCTTATGGTCAAGCCTGAGGCAACTTACAACTGTGGAAGAAGTTTCCCAGCAGTTTAGACCATTCCGAGTTTCTGCTGCTGCTACTACAGCACTACAGTTTGCTACCACTGTGGTTTTCACCAGACCATAAACAATGGAGGACCACACTAGGAGCTCACAGTGCTCTCCCACTCCTGCTATATAACCTCGTGATATGACATGTACTAATCCAATAATAGCAGCTAATAAATTGCAGCTGCTATGGTAACAAAATATTGTGCTTCTTACTCCTTTTCACAGTAATTTTTTTATTAGTTTTCACACTCTTAAAAGATCTTCAGCATATTTTTCACCTTTTTGTCAAACTTAAATTTTTTTGGTTGGTAGTTCCCACTATTTCCTGAAACATTGCACCCTGTACTTGCACCCTGCACCCTGTACTTGCACCCTAACTCAGTTCTACACTTTTGTTCACTCTTTAGAGGTTTCCAGCCTCCACTCTCTCAGACCTATGCAACTAATAGGGGACACAAGAATGTAGTTACTATATTAGGATTGTCTATAATTAGAACATTTAAATATTAAAATAAAAAGCCTTTATATTATCTGGCAAACCAGATTGTCTAAATTATGCAGGAACTGTAGTCCAGTATGTTTGATGTTTTCTTATCTGATACCATATTTGGCCGTTTGTGTCTGTGGTTGAAGCTGGCCCTGTTGTTGTGGGTGTACACGTAGCCACACCTCCTGGTGGTTGCCAGGGAGATTAAAGAGGTAGGGTGTGTTTAGTGCATACCACAAGACATGTGGACAATTTGCTGATGCAAATTCGAGTGTTTTGGATTTGGTTATTTCCATATTTGGTATATTTCCCTAATTGTAGCACCTGATAAAACACAACTATTTAGACTACTTCTAATGGCTTGAAGAAAAAAAATTTAAAGAAAAAAATTTAAAGAAAAAAAATCACTCAGTATCATCCAGTTTCTTTCACTTTGCAGGCAGAAGTGAAAGGTTTGAACACAGGATGACCAGTACCAGCCAAAAGTAACAGAAATTAAATCTTTGGGGTTTTTAAGTATTTGGAGCTATTTCTGCTTCAACCCCAAATAACTGCAACTACAAACTAAACAAAAGTATCTCAATTCCATCTCTAAATATATATTTTTTAAATTCCTAAAGGAATATTTTCCCAACACTTAATGCGTATTGCAAGCATAGTAGTGTTTTATTACACATTCAGCTCAACAAATATAACAACTTGCAGAGAGCAACTGAGACTTTGCTGTGGCTGTATTGCTGCCCATTGATATCCCCAGGTTCATAGTAGAAGTAAACTCGCGCAACATAATTCAATGCAAAGCCTCTTAATGTAATACACTAGTTGAAGGAGTTTTAAGTTTATATCTGAAATGATTAATTTTAGATCTTTTTTTTACATTTTAACCACAGATAGGGAAATGTTGTGTTCCATCCCATTATCTCATTTCATTTATATGTTTTGCCGGCAACCATTTTATATGCCCCATCCTGATAGCCCAAGTCTTGTCATGAGTTACACCTGCACCAAATTAACATGGAGACTTAAGTTCCTCTACGTCCCAGCATGTAAGAGGGAACCAATGATTATTGAAGAGAGTAATGGCTATGGAGACGAAGATGAGGATGACTTATTGGATGGTGATACTGTGACTGATCACCGTCACAACTCTTGACACCAAATGTCTGATATTTGCTCTCTCACTGTAGCTGGCCTGTGCAAACATCTGCCACCTTCTGCCACCACACAATGTAACTACCTAACTACTAGTTTCTGAACCAGAATGACCACTACTGATAGCATACTCCTGAATATTCATACTTCAATTTCTTTGCCTCACACACCAAAACACAAGGCTTGGTCTTCTCCACAGTCCAGAGAAGAGATGAGTCTCCTTCAAATAGGTGAGCTTCCCTCCAATGGAGATGTGTAACTATGACACTTTCAATGATCCATTATCTAATTACCTAATTACTAATACATGTACACCTCCATTAAAAACTCTGGTAGGCACAACAAATCATCTCTTCAAATATCACATTAATTTCATCACCAGTCTACACATATCAGTCAATTCAGGTCCATAATCAAATCTGACCAAATATTAATGTCATAATATTCACTTGTGGATGGACAATGACACAGCAATACAGCTGCAACATGATGGTCAGTACAAGCTCTTGAAGCCACTCTGTATATAGAAAGCATGGATCCTACTATTTCTCAAATATGTTGTACACTCTGCACCCTCCTCAATCCCTTCCATGGCCAAATAAACTAAAATTACATGATTTTCAAATTATCTATTGAGTCATCTTTCCTCATGACCACACTGGGCCAGCCAGCATTATTCATGGGGGGAGGTTAATGGGTGTAGGTCTGTAAGTATTACAAGCCTCCAAGGCTACATTGCCCCAAATAAATAATTAACCCAGAGCTTATGTTAATATTGAATTAACTTGTTGCTCTGAATAGCCAGCATCGTAAGGCCTTTGGTGGTGGAGTTACTAAGAAGAACTTTGGGTAGACAAACATACCAGTAAGGTTTAATTGATCTGCACAAGAGATTCTGTGGATGTGGTGAATGTGGTTGGAGTGTGCCCTTAAAAATCAACGAAATAATTAAACACAGTTACAATGTGGGAAAAAAGAAGATATGTTGTGTCCTCTGACATTATAAGCACCTGTTGAGTGTGTAGTGCATCATGTGTACAATGCACTTTCCATAAGTAAACTACATCTTGTACTGTACAATTAAATTATGAGATGCACATGTTCTTGCTTAACAACACATGTCTAGACTATGTCTAGGGCGGAGTGTCAGACATTGAATGGCATTGATATTCAGTTTCATTGTGTGTTTTAAGATTAGAGGGATCACCTGTAGCACAATCATGCCATTGTGTCATTGCTGTGTGATGAAAGGCTGAGATGATGTGGTGCTGTGTGATGAAAGGCTGAGATGATGTGGTGTTGTTTGTTTTGTTACTATATCCAGGAGAACAGTGAGGCCACCATGATAAGAATGGGTAAGTTTCTTTACAGATCTTTGAGTGCTAGCTCATCTGTTACAAGACGTTGCCCTACACCAAATGTGTTCACACAACCATGGGGGCTAGGGTTTGAGCAATTCCTTAATAATAAGTGTATTATCCTTTTAAAGGGGAAAGGTTTTTAACCACCTAGTAAAAGGGCTTTATTACATGATCGTGCAGTATAGATAGCATGACTATGTCATCACATATGTTGTTGGGAGTAATGGTTAATATTATACTTATTGCAGAGTGTGTGCATGTAGAACAGAATGTGTTTGTCTTCCATCCAAAAAAGCCTTCTCTTTACTCCAAACTCTCTTTTCTCTGTCCCTTTCTTTCCCTCTCCCTCTATCCCCTTCTTTCCCTCTCCCTCTCTTTCCCCTTATCTCCCACTCTCTCCCCTCACTCTTTCCCTTTCTCTCTCCCTCTCTCTTTAGGAAATGACGTCTGAACTATAGCTCACCTAACCTCAGAATACTTTATTGGCTTGTGTAGGCATTGTTGCTCCTTCCTCCTCCTCGTTTATCTCCTTGAGGCTAATGTTTCCTTGTTAAGTGGGTCATAATAGCCTATGTTGATCTGGTCATATATGCTATAGGACTTGAAACAGAATCTACATTTGTAATACAAATTTATTCTGAAGATTGGAGGATATCCAAGCATGGTCTTGTACTGGCAATTATGGCAGCGGAAATTTTCATGGGAAAGACAAATCTGTGTGTAGGGCTGATGAGTTCATGTGGAGGGTGCCCTTTAGATTGTCTGGTTTACACTCTCATGCCCTTGTGGTGTGTTTCTCTGAGTAGAATTTAACCTTCTTGAAAGCTTTAAACAAGTATCAGAATCAAAGTTGTCTCTCCTGAAACAATGTGGATAGCAACCATCCTTTGACATGCATAACAACCATTGTAGGATGTGGTCTGAGGTGATGAATACATGTATTCATTACCATATCCTGGAAAGGACATTCTCCTGCCTAGCCCTAGTGGTGGTCAAGTGTTGTTTTTTTTTAAATTCACTTGAGTTCCTGTAAACCATTATTTGGGCTTGCTCTAGTAGTGTTGTTGTTTTCTTGTAGTTTTTTTTTTAATGATTACATAAAATTCATTTAGAATGATTTTTTATTAGACTAGAGAAGCCTTTGCAGCTTTCCTGCAAGATTGGACTATTCCTTAAATTATTTTAGACTCATAATTTCCCTAAGCTGAGTCAATAAACATGATAATTAATCGAACAATTTTTTTATAATTTCACAGCACACATTTCATATCGTTTGATCCGAGCATCTGTAGTTGAGAAGGGATACCATCTCTGGATGTAACCACATAGAGAGTTGCCCATGGGTAGTAACTCCTTCCTCCAACCAAGCTCCCACTTCCTCAGGGTCCAACCTGTCTTCTTTACTTCTCTCTCCCCCTTTTCTGTGTACAAAAAAAAAAAAAAAAAAAAAAAAAAAAAAAAAAAAAAAAAAAAAAAAAAAAAAAAAAAAAAAAAAAAAAACTTCATTTCATGTACCACCAACACACAACCACTTATCCACTCCAGTAAATCTGGAAATGTATATTTCATTAACCAAAAAACAAAACAAAATTACATGCCTTTTTCTTTCTTTTTTTCTTTCTTTTTTTCTTTCTTTTTTTTCTTTCTTTCTTTCTTTCTTTCTTTTTTTTATTTTTTAAAATTCCCTTTAAAATGGATATGTACCTGCTCCCATGCAATTTTGCAGTCTGGAGTAAAATGATGCTAATGAGGAAATATTTGCATGTCAAGATGTCGATGAGGTGCTACATTCTTCTACCCCTCCTCTCTCTCTCTCATCTTTTCTGCAGTTACTTTTTGCTTTCCTATATTAAACTGGAAATAGATTGAGCATTGAACTGAGCAAGTATTCAACAGAACTTTTTCATCCTTTCCAGCTTTTCAATACAGCTGCTCCCCATTTGTCAGCTGCACCCAGATTAATTAAAATTAACTAACCACACCATAGCACTGATACCTGTCTTGACTGCACTTTCAAAGTTGAATGAATGTATACAAGCAGACACACAAAATTGGAACCATATATATTATATTGATAGGATTATCTCATTTCTTGAATTGGGTTCTTTTTTCTCTGTGGTATCCTTCCAAGGCTAACATTTTAACCATAATACCAGCATACTGAAACTGCTGCTCATAATTGAATATGTTCACCTGTAATTAGTTTTTGTTTAATGTACAAAGCACTTCCTTTTTCTGTGCACTTTGCCTCTCTCATAGGTTTCCCTAAGCACCTTAACAACGGCCCACTCTCAGCTTGTTTGTGGTAAGTTCACCATTCACCAGACATGTATCTTAGTATGTTACCTTCATTTCACCCCTCTCCCCCTGTTTTGTGTAATTCCTATTGTATATGCCCTAGAATTTCCCAGGGAATTGTAAAGGATCTTGTTATTTTTTTAAATGTAAATTTTATTGCTATCGTTCGTGTGTATTTGCAGATATTATATTTTTAGGTATATATCCATTTAACTTGTAGTGTTTCTGCTATTATATGTGGAGGTGTGCATGTGTTGTTTTTTTTTATATGGTCTACTTTTGGCTTCTATTGTAGCCATCTGGAACAGAGAAATCCTGATAAGATAACTTCTTCAGGATATTTCTGCCCTCGTGTGAGTTGTTCTGGAGGGGATATGTGTATGTGGTCATTTGGTTTGACGTTGTGTGTTCCCCACAGAGCTATTGTCAACCTACTTCAACCTGCCTTAATCCAGTGTGGTGTTGGTCCAGTGTGTGTCCCCATAGAGCTATTGTCAACCTACTTCAACCTGCCTCAACCCAGTGTGGTGTTGGTCCAGTGTGTGTTCCTACAAGCTAATACCACCTTGCCTCAACCATATATGACTCAATCATTACTCCCTGTTTGGGGGGGGGGGGGAAGGGAAGGTAGTTCTTAGAAGAGTTTACGTCAAATGACACCACATTAAGGTGGTCAAACTTAGTAGTTTCCTAGTCACACTGTATGTACTGCTAAAGTCTAAAAGTCAGAGTACAGCTTCAGTAGTGTATTCCCTTTTGGTGCTGTAGTCAGTCAATCCATATGGCCCACACCAAAGATAGCACAGGCACTAATAGGTGACTTCCATTTTAATAAATGTATTTCACTGCATGGAGCCGAATCAGGCAGTATTAGCAGCTGTCTGTAGTAATGTGGTTTGTTGAAGCCCATGAGGGTATCTATATTATGAACTCTATCTGTTATTGTTTGTGTGTTTGAGCACATGACAAGCTAACTCCAGTTTAAAAGGAAAGGTGTTCTAATAAGCGTATGTAGTGTACATCCCAGGGTAGCAATCCACCATAAATAATTGCTCGGGCCTTGCCCCTGGGTAACCAGCCACCATAAATGGTTGCCAGTTGCTAGGGCCATGCCTTTTAGTCAGTGGGGAATGTGTAAACATTGGAGCCACACATGTCTGAGTGTCATAGTCATGTGACACCCTGAGCGTTGGCTAGACATGTGATGAAAATATCTCATTTATATTTTTTAATTTATTTATTAATTCATTTACAGGATTCTTCTCTTTTTTTTTAATTTTAAGAGGTGGAAATTTTTTTTATTGATTAAAATGTGTGGCTTTTAATTGATGATTTTGTAAAAACCATTAGGAAAACCTATTGAAACAGGCTTTATTTTGGTTCTGATTGGCCATGTTTGTAGGAGCACACTGCACACATGCACAAGCGCTCTAAGGTGACCTTGCTGTTGTCATAATTATGCTAACCATACATCTGTAATGAGAGACAACCCACAGAGAGCTTCATCTCCTGCAAAACACCATCTTCGTGTTCTGCATATCTTGTCCCTCAAACTGCTTATCTCATCTCAGTCTACATGTTGGCATGTCTGGTCTGCATCTTAGCAACACAGTCACACTTCACACCACATGCCATACTCTGAATTAGTTGGAATAGGTCCCATTTTGAGCAGGGACAAAGAATTGCACCCACTTTAACTTTTTCCACACCTTTTTCTTGTAAAACCATGCCTGATGGATCATTGCTAGTGGCTGTCCTGCTACTTTCAGTTGGACCAAAACCAAACAGCCTGCAGCCAGAGACTGTAGCCACTCTAGTGCAGTTCAAGACATACAGGTAGCAGCAGTTGTATCTGTTGCTGCAGTAATATTGTGGACATGGACAGTTGTCATGGGCAAACAACACCGGGACATGTGAGTGTTGTTCACATGTACAGCTGTGGTGGAGTGGAGTGACAAGTACTGGCTCTCCATGGCTGCTTCTGGGGGTTCTATTCTTCTTGACTTGCTTCCATTTCAGATTTCTCCCAAACAGAGAGAGAGAAAGAGTGTGTGTGTGGTTGATATTAAGACAAATTTCTTTGAGGGTAAAATGGAGTAATTAATTTTATTACTTCAGAAGAGGGGCTGAATATCTGCTAGTTGTTTACTATTTCTTAGTGTGTTTATTGGCATCCCAGAGAATACGAAACCTTGAGAACACACTTAGCACACTTGTATGATGGACTGTTAATTATGTGTCAATGTGTTGAGAGTTAATTATGTGTATTTAGACTTGTCTACACATTTTTATTATGTATTCTGATTGATTTATTGATTGGTGCAGATTAAAATTGTGTGGTATTATGCTAATCTGTGTGTAGACTAGAGCGTGTAGCCATTCTGACTATATAGGTCTCTCAGCCGAGGAGTCCGAATATAGGAGTCAGCCTGTGAGATCTAGGATTATAGGACGAACATTTATTGTAAATTGTTGACCTGATAGAAGAGTATTTCTACTTTTTAACTTTTTTTTTTCAATCTTGGGTCCATATTAGGTGTTGTGTTAACCTCACACAACCTCTTGTGTAATGCTTCTCTGGCAGAGTGGCCAACACCTGCTCTGGTGTGTGTGAGGTGTGTTGATTGGCCCAAGTATTCGTGCTTCACATTCCCAATTAGCAGCAGCTAAGTGCCAAACACTGTGCCCCAACACATCAAAAGCAGCTGCCATGAGAGAGAAATTGTCTAATCCACTTGATGGTTGAAACCTGTTGGGGACTGTCAATTTATGATTTGGCTTTTCTCTATTCCTACATCAAAGGGATGTGGTCAGCTTATCCTCCTCTGCTAATTACTTTATACACTTACTTTGACCAGGAGGTTGCCAAACTGTTGGTTGCATTCTGGCACCTCTCTCTTCCCTTCTCTCCAGAGAATGCATGCCAAGCATGACAACACCTTCTGAAATGTTGCTCCCACTCCTCCCTCACTTCTGTGGTATCTCCACTTCAACTATCTGATTTTTTACCCCCCCCCCCCCCATTACCTCCCTTCTTGTGGTGCAAGAGCCCCCCAAGAGCCTCTGCATTCCCTCTCTCTCCATCTCTTCCAATATGGCAGACTTTTTAATCTTGTACTATCAAACCAAGCTTCTGGTATGTTTTCTTCCATTAACTACCACCTATAATTAGTTTTTATTGGTTTGTGACAGGACAAACTCCAAGACAAACAGAATTTTTTTTTTTGTTTTTTTTTCTAGTTATTCCCTTTAATTTACTTGTTATTGCAGCTGTTATACTACACTCAGGACTCAATGTGTATGCTCTTAACAATCAGATAAATAAATTATATTCAATAGCCTTAGTAACAGTTGTGTGTATGCATAACTTAGGACATGTTGTTTGGTTTTTTTTAAATTTAAAACCTACCAACAGAAATAGCAATAATATTTTTTAGGATGAATGTTTTCTTTCCAAAGAGAGCTTGGAATAACTGATCTAAATTAGATTAAAATCTGGAGAAAAACTCTGTTAATTTAATTTTAATGTGATCGAAATGTTCTATGTGTCATGATGTTGTTCGCTTTGTTGTTTGTTTTTTTTGGTTGTTCTTTTTTTTATTATTTGGTTTGGTTGCTAGCACATCCATCATCACCCAACAATGTGTTACACTTCGTTATGCACCTAGAAACTTAAAGAACATGTAATAATGTGGTCTTTCTTTTTAATCAGGTGTTTATAGCTATGGGCCTACATAGAATGGCAGTTAACACATTGTAAATATTCCAGCCTATTTCAGCACCTGCGGACTTCTACACGATCAAGCAATTCACAAGGGTTTGAGTTAAGTGGGTAAGGTATTCTTCTTACATTAATAAACAGAATCGTGTGAGCCAAAGAGGAAGCTACAACAACCATGAAGGGATAGAATCACTGTCTCTCTATGATGCTCCAGTAACATACCATCTTGAATTAATACACTCTCTTTTCTCTCTCTTTCTCTCCCTCTCTCTCTCTGAAACATTGGATTTTGTGACCACAACAACCTTCATGAATTGCAGGAGCCATCAATCATTCAGTTTATTTAGTACATTGGTAATGGTTTAGTGCATGTGGAGCCAGTCCACATACATGTCCTTGAATGATACACACACATAACAACAACAAAAGATATTCTTTGATCATTGATAAGTTGATCTTAAATGACAAGATATTTATTTCCTATTAGTAGACATGGCAAGTAAGTATAGCTGGTGTAAGATTTACCAAACCAATTGCCCGGCTCATTATTGCCTAATCAATCACTCACACTATAGTGAAGCTAAAGCACCTCCTTCCTAAGACCTGAAGAAGCCATGCCAGAACCTCCAGGAAGACTGGAGGTGAGTAAGAACATCAAGGTCAACCAACAATCACAAGTGAAATTGATACTTTTCCCTTTGCCATAGTTACTCTATGATAGCAGTTTGTTTTTCTCATGCATATTTTATGGAGCTATTTGTTCTCCTTCCTCCCCCCTCCCCCTCCTGTTACGTTGCATTATGCTGGATGGTTTTGTGGAGGATTAATTGGTCAATTAGCTGAGATTCTTACTATGCAAGCTGAAGTATCCTGTGATATATTGACTACACTCTCCTATAGCATGGAGGACCTTTATTAATCCTCAGTCTCTCATACTAACAGCAATGGTGATTTTTCAGGGTTTTTTTCAATGAAAACACTCCCTGTGGGTGTGGTTTCAGGCCTTTAACTTCATGATATTATCTCCTGTGACCTCACATGGTTTCCCCACTTTGTATTCTGGCATACTGAAGTGTACCATCCTTTATATATATTTTAAGTAGCTTATCAGTAAGGATTTTTGAGAGTAGAGGTTATATTTGTACCAACAAATTCTTTATGAGTGCTCACCAGATGATCCTCATCATGGAGTGAGGTACTATCTCATCTGACACTTTTTTGTGGGAAATCACTTATAAATATTAAATGGATTAATGGATTAACACAGTTGCATGCACTTAGCATTAGCACCAGATGGTTTGTTTGTGTGTGCCCTGGCTCTTTGATAGGGAAGATTTTTCATCCATATGTACATGTATACATACATGTACATGCATGCATTGACCATACTAATGAGATCAGCGCACCATTAGCAATTAGCAGTGATTGAGTGTTATTAAATAATTTTACAAACAATCAAATTATTGATTCTGTTAATATCTAATTACATCAATGCACTACCAATGTCAATTGCTAATGGGTGTAGTTGCTAGTGGGTGCTCTACGGGACAACCACAGCAGTGACATGTGACTACAGCAATGATCATGTGACTACAGCAGTGATCATGTGACTGTAATGGCAAGAGCATCGGCCCAGCTCTTTAGTGATGCTTTAACTTTTTGGTGGGCTTCCATCCATGTTTAAGCTAATGCCAAACAATATGGATCTGGTTGCCCTGACAACTGTATGTAATATTTGAGATGTGCTGTATGCATATGAGTTGGAGCAAAGAGAGAATGTGGCTGGGCAGTTGTGGTTTGAGAAGAACTCCCGTGAGACTGTAGCAGTTGTGACAGCATTGAAAACTTGTAAATATTCCTTAAAGTTTTGTGACCTTTGTACTCTATGTGTAAGACAGATACACAGGCGATATTTTACTAAGCAAAACAATATTCTCTAACTTTAATCATTCTCTGATACTCGGGGAGGCCTTCAGCTTAGTCAGAGATTAGCTACTAGTAGATATGCTTAATTATACGAGTTACCAGAGTAACGAATGCATTCAAATTCTGAACCTTACTTAACCACAATGAGCATCCAGTTGTTTGTCGAATGGGAGAGCCATTCACTTGTCTTTTTTTCTTTTTCTTTTCAGCAATATTGCTGCCTGCATGTCACAACTGGTCAGATGGTGGGTAAGGAGAGGTCAGCCATGCTGTAACCATCTCCCCATTCAGTCTGTGTAAGTGTTTGTTTGTTGTTCAGCTCTTGATGTTGAGCGTGCACCAGTTTGGGGCTAGTGTTATTGCCCATGGAGGCTGGAGGATTGGCTGCCAATGAAAAAAAACAGTCAATAATTGAACATAGATAGAGAAATATAGTTAAAAGAAATCAAATTTAGAGGATTCTCTCTCTCTTTTTTTGGAAAGGTGGGGGTGATCCAGGAAGGGTGGGCATGACCTGGGAATTCTCTACCCTTTGAGCTCTTTCAATGCATATCAATTCCTTGAATTTTTTCAGTTACCAGTGTGTCAGTAAACAGATCAAATGGGGAGGGGGGTTTCTTCATTTTTTCCATTTTTTTTTTGGTGATTTTTAACTCTAAAGATCTATATACAGACAGATTCATGCCTCGATAATAAAGAAGTAGATGCTATTTTCCCACTAATGACTTGATTAACTCCGTGTTCTACTGAGCATGTGCACAAAATGCACCATTTCAAAGCAATCTGGATAAGTACCTGACTTTTCCATACCCTTCCTCTCTCTCTGTGTTAAATATCATCCAACTCAGTCGTGTGACTCCAATGTTGCTGCTGTTTAGATGGCCAAGGCAGGAGCAGCTGTTGATTGCATTTAACACTACCACTATTTGGCAGATGACTTATAAATAGCACACATTATGTAGAAATGTTTGAAAAATGGTGTTATATAATGTCATATTCATATGACTTGCTTGGCGGCTGAGTAACGAAGGGAGAGGGAGGAGTGGAATGTAGTGTTAGATTCTAACAAACCTTTGTGGATGTAACGTGATTCTTACATGCAATGTTAGAACTTTTGCAGCTGCTGAGTGGAATGACGCTAATTGGGTGTTGTCTATGCAGGCTTCAAAGAGAATAATTGGAAATATTTTGTTGTTTATATTTTGTTTGCTCTTTGTTATCAATATTGATTAAGGAATTAAGTGGCTAGGCAAAATATAGAAATTCCCACTAACACATGAATTATGTGTGTTCTATCTTCAGTACCACCTGCACCTGATTGGGCGTCACAAGGCCCTTGCATTTCTGATCTGTAATCCTTTCCTTCTTGGTTGCCCGGGCTAAATTTGCATTAATAACTCTAGCTATCTGGTATTCAGACCAATCAAAAGAAAAAAGGAGAGATAGCTTATCCATAAATCCTGGATGATGTTACACAAGTGTGTGAAGCCGATTCATTCCATGTCTAATCTTTGTCTTCCTTTGGCTATCTCATGCCAAATTAACTTTGACCACTGACTTGATTAATTTTGACAATTTGAGGTGGAAGAAACAGTTGAATTGTAATTGTATTAAATCATTCTTGTATGAATTCCTAGTGTGCATATCTGGTGAAAGTTCATGATCAAAGTATACCATTATGAATTACGGTAGCCTAAACGACGCACTAGCAGCTGTTGCTGTCATCTGTAAGATAGGGAATGGAAAGAAAATATGACTAGTAAGGCCTTCAATCATCCTTCACAAGTGAAGACCTCATAGCAACCCCAATTCTGGAAGTTACACTTTCTGTTGCCAGAGGGAAACTGCTTGAATGGACACTCAAGAGGAAGTGTGTTAGGGTTAGGGTAAGGTTGCTTTTCTTTATTTTTTATGCACACACACACACACACACACACACACACACACACACACACACACACACACACACACACACACACCACACAGGTTCCCCTCAGTCTCTCCTCTTTTGTCTTACCCTGTGCTATCCCTTCACAATCTTCAGTCACACCTGAAAACAGAGTTCCCAGTTTAATTTCTGGACAATACTTTTGAACTAACCGATGTTTAAAGGAACTGATGCTTTTGAAGGAGCCTGATACTATCTTTGCAGCAGTGTTTGTCTGGTAAAACATAAAACAAGCTGGAAGTTTAATTATGTTAGCTCTGAGGTGATTTGTAGGTGTAGGTGGATAAATAACTCCATTCAGTCTTGCCTTCCTGGAACTTTCATCTTCGATACTTTGTGTCTGCAATTACTAGCTATCCCATCGCAGGAGACATTACAATCACAAGTGTGTCTTGTGTGAAAAATTCAGCAGGAGAAAGTACTGCAGAGTCCTGAAATACAAACTGGGGCATTTCCATCCTCTGAAGACTTCTCTGTGTTATTTATACCTCTCCTAAAACTAGTTTGTGCTCAGATGGTCCCAATAAGAGGCTTGTACGCCCAAAGTAGAGGAAGAGGCTGACATGGTCGATATTAAAGTTGAGCTCGGATTATCCTTTACTTGATTGCATGGCTTGAACCAGACACCCTACTTGCTACTTTCTATAGTAGTGTAGTCTATCTCAAAAGAGCCACTTTGGAAATGAAATGTTGTGTGTCATCCCTACAGACAACGGTGAGTCGTGCAGCTAGGCAACTCACATGAGCAGCTGTCGTGAGTAATCGAGTGAAGGATCAAATCACCAAATATCATTCAATTACTCGTTCATATTTCCTGTAATGCAATAAACCTCCATGTCACTTCTGCTTTCATCCTCACAAATTAACACTACCTGATCATTTCAAAGATGGAAGACAGGATGTCTCTAATTATTTCCGTGGTTAAGTCATCCAACATCATGAAGGTAAGCACGGGATCAATTTGGAGATTTGTGTCTTGGATACGTCCAAGAGATTCTACACAATATTAAGTGGCCTAGACTTGGTAATAAAATAATATGAAGACATTCCTTGTTCTGTGTGTATACTGATCTACTTCTGCTTCAGTACTGGCTCCTTTGAATAGGCTGCCCGTCATCTGCCCAGTCATGTGATGTGGTGACTGACTGAGTACTGTGATGATAGTGTACAATAGATACAAGTAACATATAGTCACGCTAACACAATACAATCACTGAACACTAATCATTGTAATCAAACATACACAATACAATTATTGACCACCGTGATTCCTGTAATGTCAATAAGGAGTCATAATTCCCGCTTGTTCTTCAGCCGAGTCATCTGCGTGTTGTTGGGGTTCTCTTAGTACCAGGAACTCCTCAATAATAGTGTGCCTGTCGGTGATAAGAAAGAAGAATAGAAATTGTGTCTATCACATGTAGCCGTTTTGTTGGTCTTTTACTTTAGCTGTGTCATTGGTTTGACTGGTTATCTTCTTCTAGCAGCAGCTTTTAATCCACTTCAGAAGCAGAGTCTCCCCTTAGCTCTACAAGTTTTCCTTCTCCCTAAAATTGTACTTGCAAATGGCATGATCTTTTTATGCTGCTGCATTTTTTTTTATCAAAGGGACTAGCAGAAAACCCGCCCTTTGGACGACGGTTTTAAGTCGGCCACCTGCAGAAACAAACTTATTTAGTTTGCTTTATGTCACATGTAGATGATTATTGACACTAATCTCATTAAGCAAACAAACATGATTTAATTTATAAGCATGCCAAGTTTCTGTGATTGTTAGTCCTCCATGTCACCAAACCACACCCATTAACAAAACCACACCCCTAGCCACCCAATTTAACTTAAACTTTCACCAGGATATGCAGTAGGTGCCCTAATCAATCACTGAAATTTTTGCAAAGATCCCTCCAGCGGTTTGGGAGGAGTTATGATCTGTACATACAGATAGACAGACACGTAGACAAACTAATTGTGAATTATAGTAAGATAAAGATATAATCCAAATTATAAAGATGATTAATTATAACATGTAATAAAATATTACAATGTATTGTATTCACCATGGAAACATCATACAAAGGAGTTCTGTTTCCTCAATTAGAACAGTATATCATTTGTTCAGCTCATCTTATTAGAGAGTGCACTAATATTCTCTAATTAGGGTTGACCCGACCATTTCCATTGGCAAAATACAAAACTAATTCATACTTTACCAAGCTTCTAGATAATAATAATCCAAAACAATTTTCATGTTATGTTCAAGAGCCTCTAAGAAAGGTCATGTCAAATTTCTAATCCAAAGAGCTCCCCCAAAAATAAGTAGTAGGAAGGAAAAAAAATTTAATTTCTCCTAATTCTCCATTAACATCTTCCTTATGAGCCAGGCTACAGACAATTTGGAAGCCCCAGCACTTGTGCTAATACCATGATCCGACAGAGTTTCAACTGGTATACGTCCATGACCCATCAGTGTTCTTCATTAGCTTAATCACATATGAAGTCATATCAGGATGGACCGTCGACACCCACTGTCATGGACGCCATTTTAATTTCATTCTAAATACTGATTATGCGCGTGAAAACTTGCTAAACCCTCCTCTGAACATAGTCTCACTTACCAGACCCTCTACACCAATGCCACATACTGATTATATAGTATGGATCTTCAGTTCTTCCTGACTGGGAAGAGTGAATATTTTTTCACTGCTATCTTATAGCGAAATGAATTTTGTTCAGGTAAGATTTCATATATTTGGTTCAATTCCTTTTTATACAGTGCAATTAATTGCATGCATTAATTTATGTTACACTTAACTCCTGCAATGAAGGTATATCTATGACATTCTCTGTTATGGAAGCCATGTGTAGTTCTATCTCACAAATGCATGCCCTAGTACTACCAAATTTCAGATTGCTGACATTCATCAATTGATTAGTTAACTGAGTGCTTGTTGACTGAGCGTTACCTTATAGCTGTAACTTCTGATACTTAAAATAATTATTGGCAAGACTGTAAATGTCCAGCCATAAACCCGCTCACTCATAAGCTCTTTATAGATGGCATAATATATGTAACTGTTCCTGAGGAAGTTTCCTAAGAAGAACAAGAACCAGCAAGATCAACAACGAAGTAACATTTAGACTTTGCGACACATGCGTACAAAAATATCAAGTTATAAAGTCTGGAGGCAGTGATTTAGGAATGTAGAATTAGGCACATGATAATAAATCTTCTTTTTTTTTTAAATTTATTAATGTTATTATTACTAGTGGTTTGTATCATTTTTACAAATATGGATGCTTGTTATTATTATTACTACTACCTACTCCTGAGTAGTAGTAATATAATCTGAAGATTATTTTCATCTTTTTTTATCCAAGTTATTTAATTCATTGTGGTTGTTATTGTAGTCAGTATTAATAACAGTACAATGTAAAGAGCAGTTCCCCCCCCCCCCCTTGGAGGGGGGGGGGGGGGGGGGGGGGATTAGTTAACCTCTGTGTAAGCTGTGTAAGCATTAATAGTACTGTCTTTGCTGGTGCACTTTTATCATTGTTTGCATCTATATTATTATTGTTTGTGCTGACTCCATGTGTGCCTGCGTGCATACCTGTGCGACTGTCAGGAAGGAATCTTTTAAGCAGCAAATCCCACGACTGCCAGTTTGAGTTTTATTCTACTCTACTACTCCCCACATAGTCCTGTCCCATCAGAAGGTCTTGGAATTTTCTAAAAAATAAAACAAACAAATTATGGGCAAGCTAAAACCAATAGTTGCTCGCTTATGATTTAATGTTTTGGCTTAATAATGGCTTAAAATGTTGACTTCCAAATCTGCTGAATTTCCATTGGAAAAAGAAAGATAGTAGAACTGGAGACCTTAACACTATCTGGTAAAAAAAAAATATCTGAGGATGTGTCAAAAACAACAGCAACAAAGTAACCTTAAGACCCTGTGAGCTCCTGTGGAGCTTGCGGGTGAAAATCAACAAATAAACAAAAACAACATTTATTGGTGTTTGAAATATGTGCAGCGTGATCCAAATAATGAACCTGTCAACATAACAAATGCCTGACACACCCATTCCCTATTTAGTATTTATAGTTCTGTTGTCTATAATCAAATCAACACTACACACAAATATATAACATAATTATATCTACAACTTAGTTAAGCTATTTAGCAACCTAATATTTCAGTATCCTTTTCAGTTGAGGGTTTTTAATTGTTCTAATCAAATCTTTGTTCATTGGAAGTAATTACGACAGCAATGGTGTGGCCATGATTTGTTTCATGTAGGCCAGTGTGGCTCGATCGTGTAGTAATTGCCTGGCTCCAGTGGTCCACAGTCATCCTCCCATTGTGTTCTGCCACTATACTAGTTGGTGGTTTTCACAAAAAATTAATTTGTGGTGTATAAGTGACGTAGACATGTGGTCTATCAATGCAGATGATGATGTGAATATAATTTAATGTTGATGAAACATGAGATTGTGTTCATATTTTTGGGTAAAAACCTTGAGCCTTATTTGTTATAAGTCTTAATTTCTAAAATATTTTTGTTATTCACAGGACAATACACAAGTCTAACTGATACTAACTTCTTTTCCCCTCAAAATCACAGCTTTAAGTAGGTTATAGAGACCTGATGAATGGAGACATTTGTGTGGACTGTTCTAGAGGAATAGCCTGGGTGAGTGGGAGCAGGTGGTGGTTGTCATGGTGAAGGCAAAGGGTCACTTAAATTATTCCTTTTGTGTTGGTTTTTCTTCCACATTTTGCTAATAATTTGTTTCTTTGACTTTTCGACCCTTTCTTCTCTCATTTTCATTTCAAAGACTTTTCCTGCTGCTACTGTGAAGTAGCTCAAGTATCTTATATATTATTCTCACCAACTCTCTTCTGTGTGTGCCTGTGTAACTGTCAGGAAAAAAGTTTGAAGTACAGGTCATAGGAACACCATTCAAACTTTATTCTGCTCCCTAAGTGGTCCTACCCCTGTAGAAGGTCTTCAGACTTCTTTAAAATGTCTGTTAAAATGTTATGAGGGACCTAAAAAATTTAATTTTGGCAAATAGTGAACTCGGAAGTAGGTTAAAGGTCAACCAAAGTAGGTTAAAGGTCAACCGAATACCCACCCAAGTTCTCCGCTTTTAAAACGGCTGACAGTTTTTTAAATGGCTGACAGAAAGGGAAAAAAATTGAAGAAAAGTAATTTAAGTCGTATTCTCTCTCCCTCCCTTCCTTCCACCTTTATCAGTTGAAAAACAATTTTTCAAGCATGGGGGGGGGGGGGTGAGAGAACAGCTGCAGTGGCAATTTTCTGGGTTGCAGGAATGTATATATTAATGGGAAATTATAAAGTTGGCAGAATGTAGTTGAAATATTGAAACAAAAAGTTACATTACAAAAAAAAGGTAAAGAAATAGTTTGAAAAATCTTCCTCCAATTCATATGGATTATTGACCAGAAGAATACTAAATTACCATCACCAATTAATAAATTTTAAACAAGTAATAATATTTATATAAGTAAAATAAAAAATACATATAAATAAATAGAAGAAAAAAACTACAAGTAAGAATGTTAGGTAGTGTAATTACACCCATTCATTTCTGTTCACAAAAAAAAAAAAAAAAAAAAAAAAAAAAAAAAAATCCAAGCATACTGGAGAGCACACAAGACAAATTTCAGCTTCATTTCACCACCAGTTGTGCAACATTTCAAAAACCAATCTGAGCATGGGAAGTTGGGAGGGGGGGGGGGAGTGGGGAGATAGTGTGGACAGTAACCCCTCCCATAGTGGATACATAGAGGTATCAGGTGAGGAAACTGCTCCCCACCACACACACACACACACACACACACACACACACACACACACACACACACACACACACACACACACACACACACAAATTGGACCTGCAGTTTGACAATATTTAGAAAATGAAAAACCTTCCCCCCACCATGAGCAGTGTCTCCAGGACTGGAGACATGAGAACATTAAAAAAAAATTTTTAAAAACAACAACCAAAAAAAAAAAAGACATCAATAGTTGAAACTAACAGAACTGGAGACATTCACAATTGATGAGGAAGAGAACAGTTGTAGAAGTTATTTACTCAACACATTCAATCACTGTCAAGCAGAAAAATTATCTTAAAACTCTTCCAATGCCCTTTTTGAAAATGTTTAGGATATTTGTTGGATAAACAGTTCATGGGTCATTACAATCAAAACTGCAAATGGGCCTCTGGTATTTAACAATATGCTCTGTGTGAGTGTGTGTGTGTGGAGGGGGGGGGGGGGGGGGTGAACATAACCACACACCTGTGGTGAGTGAACCCCCCCCTCCCAAATAATAAAAAGAAGTTCTCTTCTTTGTTAATGATTTTGCATAAGTAGTTGGGAATCATCTCAAATCTTAATAAGTACTATTTCCAAATAAACAGTCATTTTAGCTAACGACAGGGGGTGTTTGTTGTAACCATGACACTGTTAAGTATGGATAGGAAGAAAATCATCTCAAAGACTTCTCTGTGGCCACTCCATTGGTGTCATCCACCACAGGAGGTATTCACAGCAGTGACCAGGAGAACAGCTCATTAGGATGATGCCTATTAAATCAACTCCTCAAAAACACAAATGCTTCATTTCATTCAATACTGTATTCACAGGAGCTATTGACAACACTACAAGGAGAACAGCTCATCAGAACGATACCTGTTAAATCAACTTCTCAAAAACACAAATGTTTTATTTCATTCAATGCCATATTCACAGGAGCTATTGACAACACTACAGGAGAACAGCTCATTAGAACGGTACCTGTTAAATCAACTCCTCAAAAACACAAATGCTTTATTTCATTCAGTGCCATATTCACAGGAGCTATTGACAACACTGCAGGAGAACGACTCATTAGAACGACTCATTAGAACAATACCTGTCGAATCAACTCCTCAAAAACCAAATGCTTTATTTCATTCAATGCCATATTCACAGGAGCTATTGACAACACTACAAGGAGAACAGCTCATTAGAGCGATACCTGTTAAATCAACTCCTCAAAAACCGAATGCCTTATTTCATTCCATACCATATCCACAGGAGCTAGTGACAACACTGCAGGAGAACGACTCATTAGAACGATACCAATCGAATCAACTCCTCAAAAACCAAATGCTTTATTTCATTCAATGCCATGTCTACAGGAGTTATTGACAACATTTACAAGGATAAAGGTGCAATAGGATGATTCACATGAAGTATATCCCTCTAAACCAAATGCTATATTTTATTCAGCGCCATATTTTATCCAATTACAGTTCAGACATCTCCATTGGCATGCAGTTTGAGCTCTAGAGTGATTGGTGTACTTTACTGCTGTATTTCTAAGCTACACCCCGTGTGTGTGTGTGTGTGTGTGTGTGTGTGTGTGTCATGGTGTTGCACATGACCCAGTATTATTCACCTCTGAGATGATGCCCTTCCCCCCCCCCCACAACCATTTTATTTTTAATTCTTTATTTATTTATTGTACACACCCTATAGGCTCAAATTAAGAGTAAAATTTTCACATTTAGTGCATCTGAAAATTTTTTTTAATATATTTATTTTTTCTTTCATTTTTAAGCCCTTGGATACTCATCAACTAATATGACT
>OZ017791.1:5673834-5967211 GCA_963969325.1 Lycopodina hypogea | reverse complement strand
GCCTAGCTAAATACATAACCAGATCATCAGCAATTAACATGAGAGTGCAACTAATTTTGGAAGTTCTTTTCTCACTGTAAATCAATATTTTAATATTGCATTTAGTTCAGTTCCTCAAATTTTCAGTCTAAATGCTCTCAAAAGAAATCAGAGCAATTTTTTCCAAGAAGAGGAGCAGCTTCTTTTTGGTCATTATGTGTGCAGCATTTGGCTGTGCACCTAGCAAGCAAGATTTGCAGTGAACTGAAATAATTCTTGTTGGAATTCTTTCAATCAAATCTGCTTCAGCTCAAAATAGGTATAGAAAAACAGTGTATTTCACTTTAGCAGCATTGTAAGCTCCAATTTTCCTGAGATAATTTAGAAACACAAGCTAACTAGCTCAGTAGGAGAAAACATTAGTTTTTGAAACTCACCAGGTAATCCGCTGCACTTCGGGCTTCCTCGGTCATCATCATCTTCAGGTCTTTCTTACGCAATTAAAATAAAAGATACCGGTGGAATCAGAAAATCGGTTGAGCTCAGACTACAACTGTTAGTCAATTTTCACTCCTGAACTACTGGGACCGCAAGAACACTGAATGATTTCCCTGGGAACTGGCGCTCTTATGCAGCGGGAGTAGCGGAATGGGAAGTGGGGGGAGTCCCCGGTAACTCTTACGCAGCTGCTTACTTCCCTTCCGTCTGGTGACGGACTGCCGACCTAAATATTGGATGTATCGAGTTAGTTCCCACAATGGAGTCCGTGACCATTTTCATTGGACCAAGGTTTGATGGTGTAGTTTGAAGGATTTGAAAGTGAAGGCGTAACTATGGCTTCTGAACACTCTTGCTACAGCATCTTGAAATTCACCCTCATATCTGTGTGTAGATGAAGAAGATGGTTATGTCTCCTTCAGTATTTCACATTCATAGTCTAGGGGACCCTCTGTCAACAAATTCCAACATCTGTGCCTTAAGCACAATCACTTCAGCACCTTGAATCCCTACCCTACATCTGTGAGTATATGTTGAAGATAATTTATTCCTCTTCAGGGTCATGAGAGCCTTCAAAGCCAACCATCTCACACCTGTTGACAAATTCCAAAACATCTTTGTCCTCACATCAATCAATTAATTAATTCAGCATAGGAATTCCCCCCCCCCCCCCCCCCCCCTACACATCTGTGAGTAGATGTAGAAGATAGTTTTGTTTGCTTCAGCATTTTATATCCGAAATCAACCATTCTCTCACCTGTTGACAAATTCTAACAATATCTGATGGAATAAATTATGTGACCTGGCACTATTGTAAACTAATACATTTTAATAGTTATCACCCCAGAAAACTCAATTTAGACTCCATGAACACCTTTTTGACAAGAAAAGGCGAGAAATGGTATTCTTGGAGTCTGACTGCTATTAAATTGTATATGTTTACAATAGTGATCACAATTTATTCAAGAACTGCTTTTTCTATGAAGGAAGAACTATTGCTCTCATCCATGGAAACTCATAAAAAAAGTGATTTGGGATTAGAAGTTAGTTCTCCTTAGGAATAGATAGCAACGACTAATTAACCTATGTGTGTTTGCTTTGTATTGTATTGAAACATACATGTTTGTGCATATCAGTGCCACAGTTCCCAGAGTGGGAGTCCATGCCTCCAAAAAACTAAAATGACCATGGTGATACAGTTGCAGTGATCTTGATTAAGATGTTGGCTATCTTGAAGTATTGATGACTTTTTGTGATTGGTCTAGTTACTATAAAAAAAACAAAACAAAACAAAAAAAAACAAAAACAAAAAATGAAACAAAACTTTTTCTTAAAATGTCAATTTCAGTAGAAGCTTTCTCTGATTTTGAGTGCCTCAAATTAATTTTTATCCTCAGAAATGGATTCTTAAACTTCGATAACATACATTTTCACACACAAATTTCTTTGTTAGCTTGAAGCCAAGGAATACTGATTTTATAATTTGGGTATGGTTTTCTTTTATTTTGGAACTAAAATATCAAGGAAAGCAGTTCATGTGATCGTAGCCAAAACATATTCATGCACAGAGTTGAGAAATTGATTCTGTAACTGAATAAATATACATCTAGAATTGAACTGATGTAAAGTACAACACCTTCAAACCAAACCTTGGTCCAATGGCTAATATTGTGGGCACTAGCATTCCAGTGGTCCCACCTCTAGAAAAAAACAAAAAAACAAACAAAAAAAAACAAACAACTTGTTATGACTTCACTCTCCCCTAGGGCATTCTGGAGTGTGGAGTTGTTACAGCATATTCGATAGTGAACCCCCTCCACCCAGCCTGATACAGCATCTATGAATTATGTACAACAGTTGTAGTTTTGAAACTGCAACACCACAAAATTAAACGAAATTTATGAGTGAAGGAAGTTGACTGTACTTGCTCAGTGTGCCTGACTAAAAGACTAGTGTCTGCTGAGGATCAGTACCTATTTTTTATCATCCTCTGTCTCCCTCGTGGATGAAGTCACACAGCCTAACAAGGCAAGGACAAGATTACTCCAAATATATTAAAATGAAGTACATGTCCCTAGTCCTACGTGTACATGTACTAGTTCAAATTTCGGTCCAATATCGAATGAAATTTTGCATGGTTCTTGAGCATGCTCAGTTGTAGTATATGACCACAACCAGTAACTCATACACCCAACATTGACCGGTTTTACTTTATATGGAAATTATGGGAAATAAGAACAATGTTATTTGCACCATATAAAAGGACTTTAATTAGTGCCTCAATTAGAGGTAATTTGTATGTGTGAAGTTTTGTGTTTTGAGACATTCCAGGTGATTAAGCAAACAAAAACAGCAAAAAATTCCCTTGGGGTATTTCAAGGTCTGTAAATCATATCAGTTTGAGTTCTTGTTCTGTTGAACTGAAAGAAACCACCACCAATGCAGTCAGTCCACCAAGAAACAGATTATATATCACAAGAGTCTTCTCAACATGACCACAAGATAAAAACGTAATGGTGCTGTGTTCTATTAGTCTCAAATGGAAGAGCTTATTGATACATGTATTAAGCAATATCAGTTAAAGAGACAAAGTGATATATAATATTATACTCTAAACAACAGGTTCAAGGAACTGTAAATATTTTGAAATAAAAAATCTATTCCGTTGTTTTACTTTTCTAATTTCCATGCGGTAAGACCAGAAAATCTTGATCCAAATAGGACACAGTACCAGAAAGAATACTACAGCAAACAAAAACAAAGGAATAACATAGTAAACAAAGTAGTCACATGCATGTCTACATATCTTAATATGTACTCACACAAACATACATACATCAAGTAAATTGTATATAGTTTTTGAACATTAACTTGTTACCAGTGTAATGTAATAATAAAAATAAATAATAAAACAAAAACATTTATATAAATTTTTTCTTTTAAAGCAACAAAAAAAACCCACCATTGGAAAAAGCAAGTTACAGTGTGGATATTATTGGAAACATCGGTCCATTCACTCCAGCTAGGAGAATATGGAGCTAACCATTTAGTGATGAGACTAACTATTGAGGAAATACTTTAATAATAAAAAAAAACACAACAAGAATCCCTGAAATTACATTTAGTCCAGACTCCTTTAGACAAGAAAATTAATGTTTATAGTGCGGACAATGCAAGGCCAAGGGGTTGGGCACAGTGTGGCATGCACTAAACATTCATGGAACATAATGCTGCTACAGTATATTACCTGGGAATAACACTGCAAGGAACTTTGCTATTGAAGCTAATTCTCTGTGTTGGTTATCAATAGCGTTGTTCATTGTAACATCTTAATAAACATAACTTGTAAAACAGCAGAACAAGAACAAGTTAAGCTGAAGACAGACGTGAGGCAATCAGCCGTATAAATGCAAACACAGTGACACAATGTTACATAATGTGTGTGAGTTAGCAGATTGTTCCATGGCTGATGAAGCATGAACTAGCAGGCCAGAAGTGAAGACCCAACATGTGCTAATGGCAGGAATATGTCTATGATAAAGCTCTGATCTCTGCATAGTTGTAGAAAATGATAGCGTAATAAGTTTCATTGTCAAGACAGCACTAGGCTCTGGGTTACATGGAGTAATTACATATGATACACACGCAAAGAGATTAAGTGATGATTGTGTTACACTTCTACATCAGACAAATTTATAATATCTTCCATAAGTCCTTGATGAAGGTTAAAATACAACAAACAAGAAATTAAACGTAGCTTATATTAAAAAGAAAAAAAAGAAAAAAAAGGATGCTTTTGGACTCAAAGCTAGATGAGTCATAATGCATAAATGAGACCATAATTAGAGGGGATAGTAAATGAAAAGGCCACTAATCAAGGACTACTATTTGACTGAGGATAGTAAATTAACAAGTTCCAGCAAAGAGAGATTACAAAGTCAAGAGTTCCAATCTATTGCTCTAAATTACAGTATTGAATGATTATATTCATGATTACTTCATCACTACCCCTACCCGAGACTAAGGCCACATCAAATATTTTCTGTTTGACATTCTACCCTGGTCTTTTTATCATCAAATGAGCAGGGGAAAAAAAGCCAAAAACAAAACAAAACCAAAAAACAACAACAATAAATAACCAAAACACACACATACACACTAGAAAATAGATAAAGGAATACCTTTCCTAAAAATGAAAAGCACCGAGTGAATATTTTCTAGCCAGCAATTTGGCAGACCCTTTTAAACATTGTCTGGTCATTTCCTTTACTTTTTTTATATTAGTTTTCACAGCTTCCCTAGCCCATCACTTTTTGAAACTCAAGCAATGTCGAACAGGAAATCTATTTGGTGTGGCCCAACTGCCCTTTGTGGGGCAGCTAAGGTAACCCATCGTGCACTTTTTGATAAAAGCACCAAATTTGGTACACATATATAAATTATATAATAAATAAATTAAGATATTGGGGCATCTTAGATTTGACTTTTGGTGACCTATAGGTGCTAATTTATGTGTGAAACAAGTACGTTTTCTCATTGTATAATGTACTACTGAGCAACTGTATAATGTTTGATATCAAATGAAAGCTCTCATTGCATGGAGCAATATGAAACTTGAATCAGGTTTAAATCTTTTTCTATCATAAAGTTACAGCTGTTTTTATAATGTGGTTATGAGTATAGTATATTTTAAAGATAATTAAGGAAGAATGAGACATTGGATGGTAGCAGGATCAGTGGTTTCCAGGCTAATTGAACAGTTCCAAGATAAACAGCAACTTGACAGACCTGAATATATATGGCACCATGACCAGCAAGCAAGTGTGCAGATTTCCTTCATGAAATATTTACAATCCCTGGTCGGGGTCATTAATGGTTTTGGCAACTCTTTTGAAGAAGAAAGCCAGGACCTACTTGTCCTAGACAGGAAGGAAATTGCAACACTTACAGCCCTGGAAGCTCTTGTGGAGCTTTCGAGATGGGTAAGTTACAAGAGACAGACTGATGGAAAGAACAAGCCCATTAATGAGCATATTCAAAGAAACAAGTTAAAGAGCTTTGGTCAGTCCAACTAAAGAGCAGCAGGAAAAGGCAAACTGCTTATAAAATCGCTGAAGAAGATGTGGGGCTCTTCTTTCCGCTCGGCTGCCAGTACAGGGATGGGAATCTAGAAGAGTTCTTACAACATGAAAACCAAACATGTCTCCCTGCACTCTCAGATGGCAGTTACATCTCACTCAGTGCCACAAATCAACTTTTTTCAAGTTAAGAAGACCTCGCTGAGCCCACAGCTGAGGTCCACCTACAAGCAGTATTGTCATAGTTGGGGAGTCATCATCCATTTGCTGTCTGGCTAGAGCAAAGAATTTTCAAAAATATGCACAGCATATTTTCGTATCCATGACAGCGAAACTTCAGCATACCACTAGTCTAGATCTGGTGTGGAAAGCTAATATACAAATTCTCTGAAGGGTACAGCCAGAGTAAAGCCTTGGAAAGGGGTGAAAAGTAAGGTAGTAGATTGTGCATCAATCCCAGATAACTGGGCCAGCATTCATAGAGTCCATGCCAAAAAGACAGAGCTGTTCAACTTTCTTTCTTGTGCTCTCTAAGGCTTGTTCAACTATGGAGACACACAGCTGACCATCACTGATGGAGATACAGTCGTAGGCAAGCCACTAGTACTGTCAGATTCTTTAGCATTGCCTCTGTGCTGCCATGAAGAAGCTGACAGCCGCATGATGCTACATGCACCCCACACAGCTCACAGAGACTAAAAAAAGATTTTTATGTGCACAGTCAACACAGATGTTGGGCTGTGGCTCTAGTATGCACCCGGGGTGAAGATGATGAAGTGTAATCTTTTGGCACTTGCAAGGCATTCCAGTTCTTGGCATGCCTTGAGATGGCAAGCACTTTGGGCACAGAAAAAGGCATTACTGATTTTTCATGCATTGGCAGGCTGTGAAATCTCTCCTGCTTTTCCCAACATGTCAAGAGGTCAGCTAGGACCTTTTGGAGTGCATTTCCTCAGCTAACCCAGATCCAGAATAACCTCTTCACTGCACCAACTCACATTGATGAAGAAGACTTATAAATCATTGAGACGTTCATCATCTTGCAAAGAAGAACAACATTCAGTTGGCTCCCCCAACAAGAGGAGCCCTTGGGCAACATGTCAAAAGAGCTGTCTACCAGGGCAGGCACGTCTGGGATCAGGCTCTGGTACCCACTCCGCTGCCAACACTGCCTCCACCAAGTCAGTGGGGCTTGGTAAGGGACATAGATGGTCTGTACCAACCCAACTGGACAACACTTCCTAAGGCATTGAAGGCCTGCCTAGAGCGCATCTCATGCAAGGACCAAAAGGGATGCATAAAAAGGTGCAAGTGCAGGAAGACCAGACTAGAGCGCACAGGACTTTGTGTTTATGATGTAAATTGATTATTCTCTAAACTGAACATTCTATAAAATCAATAAGAAAGTGTCATCCATTACAAATAGTGCTTGTGCCTGGATAATTTTAATTATCATTATAATTACTATTGTCCAAGTAATTAAAATGGTATATTAATTTCATGAGTAGTGTCCTTCTACATGTGACCAGAGTCTGTACACTTGTTACAAATGAGCAATTTTATTACCTTTTAATCATAGCACCGACATACTGTATTGTGATTAACAACAGTAATTACAAAAACAGCTGTAACTTTATAACAGAAACACACATATATATATCAAATGAATGCAATGAGAGCATTCATTCGATAACAAACATGATACACTTGCTCAATAGTGCATTATACAGTGAGACAACAAACTTGTTTCATACGTAAATTAGCAACTAGAGGTTGAGAAAGGTCAAATCTAAGATGGCCCAATATCCAAATATGTTTGTTATATAATTTTATACATGTGTACCAAATTTGATACTTTTAAAAAAAAAGTGCACGATTGGTTTGAATATCCTGTCTTAACTGCCCCACTACTTTACAATAACCAGCCCTATGTTTTATTCAGGGAGAGAGAGAAGAGAGAGAAGAGAGAGAGAGAGCTGTTGCCCTGGAGCAGTTGATATTTTATCATCTACAAACTGCCAGAAATACAGAAGAATTTATCTCATGGCACAGAATTTTAGAAAATTTCTTGGGTAAATCAAGTTCCCACATTGAAAAGGACCTTTTGCACCCATAACTTTTCCATATCAAAATCCTTACCCCCCCCCCCCCCCCCTCACCCTAGGAAAACAGTCTGTATTCAGACTTTCAGCTTCACTATTCTCCTTCAAACTTTACCGGCCAGTTAACCAATAGACTGCAGGAGCTGAACAGTACAGAGGTGAGAGTACAGAGGTGAGGAAACGACTCTCTAGGGACCTCCATGAGAAAGAAACCATAGCTAAGCTGAGAAGCCCACAAACTGTCGAAGGTCAAGGCAATCTAAATTATGACATAAGAGATAGAGAAGAGCTGCACCACATCAACTTGTGTTTGGTCAGCCTTTAATGCCTCCAATGTCAACCTCTGTATAATGGTGTGGTGAAGGCTAGCAGGGACACACACGCACGCGCACACACACACACACACACACACACACACACACACTGTCACAGGTCAGCTAATAGCTTAACTGTGGAAGATGAGGTGCTCTCATGAAATCATACACTTATATACTTGAACTGCCAACATTCCCTTTGTTGAGGTACCTCTCAATTAATCAACTAATTCATACACATTCAAGAGAAACACTACCATCGCCATGACCATAGGACAACATCACCCAGACCAAATCAGAAGTAATCTTTAATGGCATCTTCCAGAGCAGGAAGACAGAATAAACAATGGTGTCTTGGCACCCTCAGTGCCTAAAATATGACACTCTGGAAAGGATTTTGGACTTCCTTGCGCTGTATTAGTAATTTAGCATGTCACACAGCACACGTTGACTCACGGCGTCTCTTTCATGCTACTTTGTGGCTTATAGAACTCATAAATAGGGTGCCAATTTTTCTTTGTCTAATGCAAGGACATCTTTGATATAGTAAGGAAGGAAACTCAGAAGGACTTGGATAGAATTCTTTCAAGATTCGGATTTCAATCAAATTTCTAAGTTTAAAAAATTCAATAGTTCAACATTGGCTTCTGAATATGTTGTCAAGATGGATGCCCTTGTACTCAGTAGTGATGGCATCAGTGTATCCCGTTAGTACCTATTCAGAATCCCAGAATCCTTCTAGCTGTGTGGAAGAGATATGGTGCAGATATTACATGACAAACTGTCACATGCATGTACTTCAGATGGAGAACAACCATTTAATGCAGGCAAAGGTATTAAAAACAGGATTTTCTATTTGCCTTATGGTCAGTGTCTTCTGGTCGTGTCTTCTTTGCATTTGGTGGCATAAAGAACCTGAAGAGGAATGAACTTACCGAGTGCAGTATATGCCAGTCACAAGTAGACACACTGGCATGTAATTAGTTCTAAGGTTGCTGATGAAAAATTTCTATATCCACTTCTCCCCATACTAGCAAAGTTTCACCTGATCATTTTAATCAAATGCTAATAGTTGACTACAAATGCAGAGCGGGTGTGTTCAGCCACATGGGTGGACACACAAGTAAGTGTTGACACCAAACTGTATCACTTAAACAGCAACGTAACATCAAAGAACATATTTTACCTTTCAAGTCAACCACACAGAGGTGGCTGAGGTGTAGAAATTAAATTACTCCAATTAGTGACTCATCGTCATACTACTATTGTGTTTTATTGCATTAATTTTTCTCCCCAACACATGTTTGCGAATGTGTAAGTGTGTTTGTGCATACATATAATTGTAGTGTGGACTTTTGTGTTTCATAAAAATCTCGGGAATTTATAGAGAATTTCTTAGTGAATTAATATTAGGATTTTAATGAGTTTTGTTTGGATAATTACTAACTAGTGTTGGCAGTCGTGCTTAAGACAGCACCAAAGGAAGGCCTATCACTACGAGATAGCATGCACCAGCAAATTTTAATGGAGAGATAAAGATTACATTACCCATTAAAGGAGGGGGGGGGGAGTTAATTACTGACAACTCTTTATGACACCCATGCTTGGAGGCTATTGTGTTTTTCATCAATGCAGCTGAGAAGTAAATTAAGGCTGACTATGCCAGAGTAGTCCATGCCTGAAGGCTACTTAGGTGACCCTGCCCAGACACAGTATATTCATGTTTGCACATAAGGATGCATTCTTATTAAGTTATCAAACTAACCACTTTAATTTAATTTCTTTCAAGAAAATTAAGGATAATTAGGGACACGAAACCAAATGAAAACAAAGAATCATCATTGGCTAATCCATTGAACACACAAACACTCATCCGACCACAATCCTTAGTGGTGTCTGATGTGGGATGTCTGCAGCATTCAAAGGAAAGGAAGGGTGTGAGTTTCCTATAGTCTTGTTCATTCCTATTGTTTTGAAGACAACCAATAGTCTATGGGTACGAAATAACTTGATACAAAGATCAGTGTCTATTCATTGATGCTACAGAACCGGTTGGTAAATTCATAAAGTTCAGTATTACCAGAGAGAGGTGTTTGGGAAGAAGACCAAGAATGTCATGGGGAGGGAGGGGGAACAGCAGAATAATAATTCCTATCGGTCACATTGACAAATCAAGCTGTGGTTTAACATGGCAGTTAGAACTAACAACCCACAGAAGCCATTCTACTGCTCCAGCCACTTTATGCTTCAGGCACTTGGACTCCTTGTAAATCAAAAACAGCTGTAGTCTATGTTTAGCATGGACTGTATTAATATCAGCTGGGTGCCACAACCATCTTCAACTCTAGCAGCTGCATTAGTGCCTGTACTTTTTTCCTATATAATGACAGATACAAATGGAGATACAAGTCTGGGATGCTGAATGGTGCAAATTATGCTCACACCCTTAAAGTTTGAATCAAATGGTTTGTACTTAACCATAAATAGTGAAACATCATCTGTACGTCTCAGTGTATGGATTACCTTTGTCAGGTGTGATAATTAATGGTCTAAATAAACCAACCTAACCCAAGATTCAATCAAGTACATAATCCATTCATAAGTGTATGATTAAAATGCACTGATGAAAAATATTAAAAAAAAAAAAAAAAAAAAAGCAAGACCCATCCAATACAAATTCAATACACTTCATTACACAATACAAATTTGCAACTGGAAAGGATTGGAGTACTCATCAAGATGCTGTAGCATTGGCCTAAAATGAAGTATTATTCTATTACAAAAATTCCCAAATGACGTACTATTCAAATGAACATTTACTATTCAAACGTAGTACTCAAACAAATTTGGCTATTCAGTTACTATAGCACTGAAAGGGTTGGCTCTTCAGCTACATCCTTGGGGGCATGCATTAGTACATCTTGCATTGTAAATACTAATCATGTCACTTTATGCAGATTTGGACTACACACCATTGTAAATATAGGCCTCAGGGCATAAAACAGTTTGTAACACACATACACACAAGCATTCATACACATACAACACAAACACTCACACAGACATGTTCATGAACATTAGAAGATAATTATGATTGATATCTGAGATATGATATTATGGAATGAGGATGGGTGGAATGGAATTGAAACAAAGCAGAACTACACCGACACCACTCTCGATGTCAAAGCTGATGATGCTGCAGATGAAGGCTCACATTAGAGCAGCCATTGTGCTGCCTGCCATATCTGCAAATAGGACAATGCCTTTGCATATAGAAAGAGAGAAAGACTCCCCACCAAGACACTACTATCTCACACAATTAAGGATTATATTTTCTCTTTTCTTTACTCCATCACTCTTCTATAGAGGTTTAATTTAAGACTTGATTGGCTCAGTATAGTTTTGAAATATGAGACTAATAATGTGTACGCTGACATTGTGGCCACTCTAAAGATTCACGAGGCTGCAAGTTTGCCTAGATCCACACAATCACACGGAAATACCAATTTTGGAATAATACCTACGATACTAAGACCATTTAGTGACAAAAGATGACCAAAATGAGCAAGTTATGACAATCTAAACCCCCACCCCTCACCCTTCCCCGAATTAGCTAGAACCAACACCCACACGTCAAAACAATTATTTACTTTCAGGGTCATTATTGATGTAAAAAATTATGATGCGAAATAGGCTGATTGTAGATCCCAAAGCTGTTGCACTTTCAACTTTGAGTCATCAAAGGTTCGAAAAACAACAACATTCTGTTAGCAATGAATTACAGAGAAAGAAGCTACTAGATGGTTATAAATATGGCGCCAGTTATGATCTCACTCAAGTGTGGCACCTTTCACCCTTCTCCGAATTAGCTAGAACCAACACCCACACGTCAAAACAATTGAATACTTTCAGGGTCTTTATTGATGCAAAAAGAAAGGAAGATGCGAAACAGGCCGATTGTAGATCTCAAAGCTGTTGCACTTTCAACTTTGAGTCATCAAAGGTTCGAGAAAGAAGCCACTTAGTCGGTTATAACCTCACCCAAGTGTGGCTAAAAGTCTCTCTAGCCCAATCTTTGTAAATTGAAATCCCCATCTCTTACACTCCCCTTCTCTGTATGTCTGTATGAGTATAATACACTACCTCTGTTAGTATAGATCATCAGTTAAGTAAGTCTATTTGGGGGGGAAATTTTCATTCAAATGCAGTTGTCTCACACCCACATAACCCTCCCCCCCCCCCCCCCCCACCCCCAACATATGCATACAAGAACTTGCATAGAGCATCGTGACTCCATCTAAAATACGCATTCCACAAATTGTGGAGAGACCATCCCCCTCGTCCATAATCACTGCCCATCAGTGTGTCAGAGGCCGTAAGGCAGAAAGTGTAGGGGTCACTACACTCCCTGACTGGCCTATATGTAGGTAAGTAAGTATGTATGTAGGTGAGTCTATGTAGGTGAGTCTATGTAGGTGAGTCTGAGTAACTATTTGTCAAGGGTGTGAGAAACCTGATAAAGTTTCCTCAGCAAAAAATTACCTAATAATTACCCAATAACTACTCAATTACCACAGACTCAGTGTGTGCCAGTAATAGCTCGGGAGGGGGGGGGGGGGGTAAGATGGAAAAAGAAAGAAAGAAAGAATTTAACAAAAATGGCTCTCTCGTAGTATTGGAGGAAGGAGTAGTAGGCATGTATGTTGTGTGCACGTATGAACTCCATATGTAAAGAAATAAGATGTTTCTTGGCACTAAGCTACACACAGCATGCTATCTAACAAAAAATAGAAAGCTCCGATGATAGTTAATGTTTTCTCTTAGTGCCCAACCGGCCTATTTCTAGAGCATCAATCTCTGAGAGTGAGATCCCCTTAGGTTGGCTGTGATTTTGTGGTCTTCCAGGAAACCTAGAGGCATAACTCGTTCCTCAGAGCAAGTCTGACTCTAGTTCATCTCCATGGCAAACGCTAGGTTACTTGGCCCTTCATGGAGGAGGGTCCTTTATAAACTGTTACATCAACTGAGCTAAGTTCATATAGGTGTACATGCCAGTCTCCACAAGCTCCTGGTATTGTATTTTAGCCCTTCTAATTGATGTTAACAAGCCCTGGATTACACATTCACCAGACATATTATTAGCACATGCTCTCCTAGTAGCTCACAGGATTACAAATTTGTCAGAATCATTTATAGCACTTGTTCCCTTATTAGCTCTGCTGGATAGGTCTGGATTACAAACTCATCAGAGTTGCAAAAGGCTCACACATTATCTTATAAGCTGATATGGTTTGTTCTGGCAAAGCTGCTCTTTATGGCTCTTCCTTTCTTATAAGCCCCACCAGCACTCTGGGTCACAAGCGCATTCGAGCTGTGTATGGGAACATATTCTCTGATGAAGTCAGCCAATTGTTTCATTCTGTTACTGCTTGCATGCACTGCAAATATGCAAGGAAATTATACATGTAATGTACATGTCAATATTAACTCTACTTCTTCATTGTTGCCTTGCTCTAGCTTTTGCCTCTCACTTGCCCCAAGCCAGTAGAGGAGAGAGAACTGGCTGCATAGTCCGTAGAGGAGAGAGAACTAACCACATAGTCAGTGGAGGAGAGAGAACTGGCTGCATAGTCAGTGGAGGAGAGAGAACTGGCTGCATAGCAGTAGAGGAGAGAGAACTGGCTGCATAATCAGCAGAGGAGAGAGAGTTGGCTGCATAGTCAGTAGAGGAGAGAGAACTGTCTGCATTATCAGCAGAGGAGAGAGAGTTGGCTGCATAGCAGTAGAGGAGAGAGAACTGGCTGCATAGTCAGCAGAGGAGAGAGAGTTGGCTGCATAGTCAGTAGAGGAGAGAGGCACAGTAAGTAGAGGAGAGAGAACTGGCAGCACAGTCAGTACAGGAGAGAGGCACAGTCAGTCAGAGGTGAGACATACTTATGCAGAAAAGAGAGGGAGGGCATATTATTGCTGAGAATCTTCTATGCCAGAACAACAACAAAAAATAGGAAAAAATTGTGACTCCTCACTAATTATTCACATTACAGGAATCACAGTGGTCAATAATTGTATTGCGTATGTTTGATTGCAATGATTAGTGTTCAGTGATTGTATTGTGTTAATGTGACTATATGTTACTTGTATCTATTGTGCACTATCATCACAGCACTCAGTCAGTCACCACATCACATGACTGGGCAGATGACGGGCAGCCTATTCAAAGGAGCCAGTCCTGAAGCAAAGTTAAGTCAGCATTGCAGACTGAACCAGAAGTTTCTCCATATTATTATTTTAATACCTTGTCTAGGCAGGCAACTTAATATTTGGTAAATCTCTTGGACATATCCATGGCAACATTATATATTCACCACTACAAGTAATCAGCAAATCAATTAATAACTTTGTCATTTAAACCTTTTAGGATGTGGACACTTCAGTAAGAGGAATCCTTCTTCCTGGTCCAATTCTTATGGTGTGGTTGCTGAAGCCCCAAGCAGTAAAGAGAAAGGATGTTTGTATTTGCACTCAAGTGTAATCCACAATGCCCTTTGTAAGGTAACACTTCAACTATTAGCACACACTTCTGTATTCCCCCAGTGGGTAATGTGTCATCACTTGTGTGGTCATCCTCCACATATTTCGTAGCAAGCTTGTTGGTAGAGCTCATAGAATAGCCCTTATTTGTGCACTTTCTTGATATTCCTAAGGTAAATTAATCATTATAAATATCCCTAGATTCTTTCTTTCTCAAGTTGAAAGAGCTGAAAGGTATTCTAAATAGTACAAAAATTTCTTGCTAGACTATCATGCAATGAATGTGGTGACAGAATAGAACAGGGTGGGGAAAAAAAGCTCCATTAAAAAAACAACAACAACAAACAAACTATATTTTTATATTTTAAAGTTAGTTGGTATCTTAAACAGCTTCAATAGTGGCATCGAACAGATTGTTTTTCACCATGCCAACTTTGGTGGCTGGAGATTTGCCTTAACTGACAGACAGATTATTATGTAATATATCTTATAACCTGCGCAAACCCATGGGCTATCGCCATGCTGACTATGGTGGCTGTAGATCAAGTGTTTTGGAGAAAATAACGCACTAACAGACATATAGACAGACATTTCAGACGTTAATATTGGATGGTACATACACATGGTTTGTAAATGCCCATTCAAAATCCATGTTTCAGTGAGTCCAGTTCCTTCTCTTAGAGGTTCTAGCAAACCCTGTGTAGAAGACAAACATGCTCAGAGTTTCCCAATGAGGTTGCATGATGGCAGATGATTGAAGAAAGAGGGTGCCCTGTAATTCAGTTAAAGATTACTCAGGAAATATGACAATAGGACCAGAAATGACATTCATGGATGGAGTTACACCACATAAGGTCAGCCATAGAGTAGTGAGTTGTGGTGGTCCATATGCAGCAATTGTACTGCATTAAGTACTCGTCTTTCTGATCTCTGTTTGAAATAATTGCAGAAATGGCCACACCAAAGTTAACTGTCTGCAGAAGTCAAGGACCTCAAAGATTTTGAGGTCACAACTACTTGTGGCAGAAGTGTCCTCTCCAATTAGGCAGGCCAGAGGACATGATTGTAGTGGTTACCTGAAACCATATATTCTAACAAAGATATAAATATTTAAATTAACCAAACACAATGTGAATCCCTTCAAGACCTGTGGTTACTTACACCGGCAGTCATAATGTTGCTCATGGACAAAGTGACTCCGTTGTGAAGAGTTGGTAGCCTTTTCATTGCAATAGATTAAGAATGTCAGAGACAGGAAGGGGAGGAAAAAAAAAACAGAAAAAAAAACAAACAACTAATGTAAGGTGTATCATGTATCATTAAAAATCTATTTAAAAGTGATGTCAAACCTACTTGTGGTACTCATTAAAGTTATGGATATTTCAGTAAAAAGATCATCGAGTAAATGGTAACAGTTTTTCTACCTGCTGGTCAGTTTGTCTACTTGAAGAGTGAAGACCACACCCTTGTCTACCTGGACTGCTACACTGGAGTATGCTGGATGGCAGGGGCTGTGAGGAGCACAGCTGTCAGTGGTTGCCCAGTGCAGTCAACTCACTTGATCAAGTGATGAAGGAGAGGAGAGATGGTCACTTTAGGATCTCCTGTAAGACAAAGCATGTCTCCCAATACAAAACCTTCTCATGCTATAGAGTAGGGATTCTCAACCAGGGGAAAACTTACCCCCTGGGGATAAAAAATGATATGGCATAGCGTCAATAATAACATCTCCTTGAATAAATAAACTGGTTGACTCAATGAATCAGCTGGGTTCCAACCGATAAGTTTCCGGTGTTTCTGTTAGAATATTTTTCTTCAGTGATATGAATGGACTATACAATTTCTCTATTTATCAAAGCCTATATTACTACATTTCATGCCAAACCTAGATAATAAATATATTTTCTTCCCTTCTTATTTTTCGGAGCCTTCATGATGGCTATGCATTTTTTGTTGTTGTTGGTATGGTAGTAAGGGGATAACGTCTAAATACTCCGGGCTGAGGGGGCAAATGATGGAGGAATTGTTGAAAATTCCTGTTCTAGAGGCAAGCAGCTGTTCATTACACTACCCACTTGTCTCATAGGGCAATCATATTAATGTGGCTTATGCGTCAAACACAATACATATTTTAATTAACCTCCTTTGTTGTCACGTGACATCATGCATGCCTCTCACTATTTGTCAGCTTCTAAAACCAAACAATGCAGTATTAAGTTAATATTCATTTGCATACTAAAAAAAAAAAATCCAACTGGTCATTATAACATATAATTCACCAAGACAAAGCAAGTTGACTGAGCTGGAGTATAATAAAATGTCTAAGTACATCAAGACACAAAGTGCCTTCATTAGAGTGAAGAGCAATGTAGTTACAAATAAAACATAGAAACATTTGATGACTTAAATTACCCTTTATGAACACCACAGTTTATAAAATAATCTTTACAGGATCAGAATATGCCTCACTATTGGAGTGACAGTTGTACATTCCATAATGCAATAAGAGGTCTTGGGTAGCAAATTACTCCCTTGAATTGTATGGCACCAGCTCTTGTGTGTATGCATGTAGTTGGATTCTGTAGGGATTCCGAGGTGAGATTCCAAGGTGCATAGGAAGTCCAGCCCAATTTGTTGTTACTGAATGTTTGGATATACCAAATACTTCTGTTGCAGTAATTGAGAAATTGATCAGTTCCATATTAGAGGCTGCCCATATAACATTCTTTCTTTTCATGGAACTTCAATCTTCACTAAACACGGCAACTTAGGACGGGATATATCCTGCCTATAGTACATGTCACCGCCCCCCCCTCCTACCCCACCCAAAAACACCTTCCCTCCCCCCCCCCCCCCCCCCCCCCACTCTCCTCTGCATATTTTAAAGACAATCCACTGATGCAAATAGTTGTAGACACAGAATTAAGTGCAGTGGCTCAGTCATGTTCATTAATAATTCTGCCATGAAGGATTGTGATGAGATTTGGGTTTTACAACACTTCTATCTTTGGTGTATAAAATCTAACCTGTAATTAAAATCATCCAAATTTAAACTAATCAATTTATGAAACCCAAGAAACCAAGTAGCACCAACTCTGGCACTTGTGGGGAATCTAATGGAATTGATTAAAAAATTCATGAATTGTGACATTGGATGATGACCTGAACGAACCACTATGCTGGAGGGGGGGGGGGGGGGGCGGATGACAAAGTTACCAGACAAGGAAAAGTTATGATGTAATGGGTATATATATATATATATATATATATATATATATATATATGAAGTAGGTGGAAGCCTGTAATTCATCATTTGTGACTAAAATATATGATGTAATGGGTATACATATATATACACATGCTTGCACACACACACGTGTGTATACTGGTGTATGCAGTGGGTGGAAGCAAGTAATTCTTCAAATTGTGATCAATTTTATTACTGGAGGCAAAAACGTTGCTGACCCAGCACTATTTATTATAGCATGTGTGGGTGTGTTATCACCATCCCACATGAATCTTTCAAATGAATGACCCATGGATCTCCCACTCACATTAAATAGAGAATACCACAAAACCACACCATTCATGTTTAGGGAGTAATCTTTGTTCCATTCTGAGCAACCCACCTCCTCCATGATATCAGTAACACAGTCCAAAAACAGAACCATTATAAGTTTTAATTTGATGAATCACAAAAAAACAAACAACAACCCACAACACACAAATACTTGCATGTGTAGAATACCTGAAACCAAATACTTAAATATTGTGAATTTAAATTAAAGAAGTAACCCCTAAGACTTCAGCTTGTGACATCACACACAAACCAACAGTTATCCTTGGAGTAAGGGTGACTTTAACTAAGTATTGAAAGTGGAGTTTAATGGGCATTACTTATGGTTTTACATGCAGTCTCCAATCTCAATATTAAGATGGACTTAAATGTCTACAAAGCACTAGGAGACCTGGAGCACTCCAGTAGTGGTGTTTTCTATTTTGGGCAAAGGCAGGAAGAGTGAAAAGGACAACTTGTGGTGGTGAAATTTCATTCTACATACTTTTATGGTTTACATATCTGGCAGAGGTCAAGGAAAAGCAGTAAACATCAACCACAGTTTTCCACAGGATAAATAAGGCTGCAGGCCTCCCCACAGAAGCAGACAGGCAGCTATGACAGGACACAGTCTGTTGTGGGTGGGTGGGGGGTGGGGGTGTTTTGCATGTTAGGACTTGGGTAGCAGCTTCACCCAACATGTATTTGACAAGGAGGTTGACACACCCCAGAAGTAGCTCATACTGGACCATAATTGTCATCTTTTTTTCTCTTTCATAGGGTAACATGACCACCACATCCTAATCCCCTCCAGCCAAGTAAGAGGAGTAACAAGGACACATGCTCATCTGTATATTTCAAGCAATGCTTGCAAAAGAAATGATCTCAGCACAAGAACATCAAAGAAGCTTTTCTATCTGCAGACCAAGATAGCTACTAATTCTTCTCTATTTGTATCTCAAGATAGTCATCGATGTTTCTTTAAATCAGAGTATGAAAATGATAGGCTTTACATTTTCATGTAGTTTACCATTCAAGAATTTAAAAAAATTACTGGCTACTACAGACCAAGTGAGATGGCTAAATATATGTGAGATGCAAGAGGTGAGGATTGCATATGTGTTTCATCCCATCTCCTTTCTTAGTCACACAAGTATCAATCCTTCTTTACATGACTCAAATATTATGAAGCTTAAAGCTACACTTGTTAACCCTAACAGCTACAGTCTTAATTAACCCTAACATCTTCACATACACACTTAATATTATAACTCCTGTGGGGTCCTTTCCCTCAAGCAGTTTTCATCTGACCAATTATGACTGATGAACGTCACTTAGGAAACTAATTGGGAGAGAATTTATTGTTCCGGATCAATTAGTAGTACATACAACTAGTGAGTAGAAATAGTAAGCTATCATAAAATACGCCGAACTAACATACAGTTTCATACCTTACCTCAAAGCTGGCATCATTTCAATGCTCACAAATTGAATGCAATAGTAAAGGATATGGGAAAATACTGAAAACGGATAAGACGATAAGGATCTTGTAATAGAGCTGTGACTATGGAAACAAAAATGGTTTCAGATGACCAACATCCAGTAAGAAGGCATTTCCCTATATTTGGAATAATACTTTCATCACGGCATACTAAAGAAAGGAAGGCTGACTTTAGTGAACATCATGTTCATAATGTTAGTTGATGACTAGGGTCCTCAATGCATGAGTGAAGTGTGTGAAGGTGCCTATTTCATGAGAATCATGGAGGGAAAATTGTGAACAATGGAGGGAGAATCATTTAGGGAAGAGATTCATCACTAACCCAGAGAGAAGCTAAAAAACAAAAAAACAACAGTCATTAGCTGCGGCAAGCTGTTGTCACTTCCAAAGTGTTGATTATGTCCCTAATGGTCACGATGTCAGTCTCGGAGTTTCAGGGACTTCTCAAAAACAAAAAAAAATTAAACCAACAGTCATCAGTGAAGCTAGCGGAAAGGTTGCCACCGCAAAAAGTGTCGATTATGTCCTGAATAGCTGGAGGCTTAATCCAAGAGTCTCATGGACTTCTCCCAAAGATGAAACCAGCCCTAATGGAGGAAAAATGGAAGATGAATGTGTTACAGAACACGCACTTGAAGAAAAAATGCAGACACTCACAGCAAAGATGAATGAGAAGCTGTGCTTGGACAAGATGGATGAAGAAAGAACAAAATGGCTAGTGCTCCTCCATCAGTCTGGAAGACTGGATGCAAGCTGTTGATGAGCATGCAGTGAAGTTGATCATTACCCAATAAGGCAGTCAATGTTGCAACACAGAGTGGCTTCAACAATGTTGCACCATAGCGGCTTCAACAATGTTGCACCATAGCAACTTCAACAATGTTGCATCAGAGTGGATCAAACAATTTTGGACCACAGAGTGGACCCAATGTCATCTGGTTTGCTGCAAGTTCACTACAAGCTCATGCACAGCCACTCAGATTGAAACAAGCCCAAGACAAATCTTGGAACTGGAAACAAATCTGGCTGCACTGTACTGCATGTGATGCTGGAGGTAACCATAGCAACTCACAAGACTGAAGCCAACCAAGGGCAAATAAATAAAGATGACTATACCACAGCAATGCAGAGAATACACTTTCCAAGTATAGTCTCAGAAGGTCACCAGAGAGTGAGTGAGCGTGTGAAAACCTCCCCGGAGTATCAGGAGACTACTGTTACATTGTCGACCATGCCGGGTGCAAAGGTCTGTGGTTGGACCAGGAAGAACCTTCTTAGGGAAATGATCACACCGTAAAAAGATAGAGCCATGGAAATGCATCCTGCCATACAACTTGCAACAGAAGGTGAACTTGAAGCAGGATAGTAAGATAAGCATCTTACTAAAAAAACACACAGAGTGTCGATACAAAATGTGGAATTGCGTTTACCTATACTGGCACATAGGTAGCAACTTAGAAGACCTGTTCCGGATATGTTTTGAGTAGCGCAGAGGTATTCATTCCAATCAATGAAACCAGTTGGGGTTTTTTCTAGAGTTGCACCTGATATCAAAAGTTGATCAAAAACGATGTCAAGTTAACAAACCTGATGAAAAAAAAAAAAAAAAAATTACAAGAAAAGAAAACCTAAAAAGCTGATTATATCTGCTCATGTGCTTCATTAAAATATAATTTTTTTTAAATTAGAAAGTGGAAAATCTACATATCATAAGGGAAGGAAACCCTTAGCAACGATCATCATGAATGTCCGAAAACATCCTGCATGAATTTGATAGTGTTGGCAGAGAAAGTGACCCCATCATTGGCATGTAATGACTTACTGAAGTGTATGAGGAAGATAGAGCCCACAATCTTCCAAAGTATTCTTGAAGTTTCATGGGTTCTCAAGTTCTAAAGGTTGTTCTGGAAATTGAGAATAATATAATCTTACAAAGGTTCTCCGAGTTCTTGACAATTCGTCTTGTTCAGGTTTTTATCGGTCCTAAGGTTTCTGATATTCTTCAGTTTTTTTTGAGGTTCTTTGATTCTCTATTTTAATGTTACTTTAGAGTCTTGCTTTTTGCTCTTAAGGAAAGGCTAATTGAGAGTATAAGATACAAGAACAGCTTGCTGCAGTTGTTCTCTTGAACAGAAAGGGCATCTGCATCAGCTTTGAACTGCCTGAGGAGAATTGGCTTATAGGAATAAAATGTCATTAAACTATGATTGGGTATAACATTACTGAATTTAACAGGAAATAGGGAAGCATAAGGTGGACCACTATTAAATTGACAGATGGAGAATTGTCTGCACTCAGCAATTTACCGGGAGGGGGAGAATACCATGCCAAAACCAAAAATGGACCAAGAATGCATCAATAAACAATTGTGGGTCACCACAATGACCTCTTCCCATGGGTGTGGAGGATCTTTGACAAAGGTTGGGAAGGAGGAAAGCTAACACATGCTATACATCTAGACCCCACAAAATGAGTTGGTGCCTACTGCATTAGGTGACTATTGTGTAATCAAAACAGGACCAAGGCGATCCAATATCTGAGGCAGATATCACTGAGGATTAAGAATTGATGACAGCATATATTTTGTCTGTGGAACAACTTAGCAGTTGTGGTCGCAAAATTATCATGCCTTGTGAAATGGGGTGGGAGCTACGTGGGAAAATGGCAGAGTTGCTTGGGGGTTCTGTGTTGGCTCTTCCCCACCAGCTTAATAGGTTGCTGAATCTCTTGTGCACCCCAACATGTGTGGAGCAAAACATGTGACACTACCTGCTGAACCATAGAGATATGGACATACCTAAAATATCAGCATGCATACACTGGCAGCTTGATGTTGCATCTAGCATTTCCCGGGTCACATTTTAGGCAAGTAAACACTCAAACTTTTTTTAAAAGAAGCTGAATTAAAAAAAAAAAAAAAAAAAAAAAAAAAAAAAAAAAAAAAAATACAAACAACTAAACAAACAAACAAAAAAACTATAAATCAACAAGAATGGGCTTCGTAGAGACACTGTAGTGAGTACAAAGGCCAAGTCATCTTTATCTTATATGGACACCATAGAGCTGGACTCATTTAATAGTTATACCAATGGATCTGGAAGAAAGCCATCTTTTTATTCATCCAGGGTATATAGTCAATAAAGATTATCTTCACTCTCTGAAGAAGTATGTGAAAGAGTGTATATGCTGTACTTGCAGCTCCCTTCCCCCCCCCATTTCCTAACTTAGAGGAAGCATTCATTCTCCGTTGAGGTGGTGTTCACTCAAGCACAACCTCAGACCTGAGGTCCAGGGCAAGGTCACGACTAGGGTAAAGGTTATAATTGTTTCCAGGACAACCCAGCATTATCCTTGACCTTTCCAGATCCTCACACAGCATGCCATCAATACTTAAAAAGGCATATTAAATGACCCGAACTGCCTCTCAGGAATCATAAATTTCACATGCAGATGTAATCCTAAACGTCTACAATGACCTAGTTTGGATGAACTTCCAGTGCCTCTATACCAAATATATAATTAATTCTCCAACATGCATACATCATACTTCGGAGTTGTGAAAACTACAGGAAGTTGTGACATTCTCTGCAGTATCTGCATAAGTGTGATAGGAGGAGCATGAGGATCATAACATTCTCTGCAGTCACTGCAAATCATAACATTCTCTGCAGCCATTGCACATGTTTGACAATAGAAATATACGGAGGATCATCACTAAGCCCTGAGACTGAAGAGGCTGAAACATTCCAGTGTGCACATCACAAGTTTTCTTCATTATGTAACTATGGGAATATTCCATGTGGCTTGTGGCATGTCATACACCCTATTGGTGGGTATACGCCTACAAAGTTTAGTTCACAATTAATCCTGATTTTATGAAAACACAGGGGAGGTTCCAAACGTTATCAAATAAACATGCCACATCATAGCATTGATTATACAGTTTCAAATTAGAGTGAAATAGGTATGGTACCATTATGTCCAGTCCGGTTAGTGAAGTTAAGGTCTCAAATGGTTTATGCCAATGAAGCCCTAGCTCTACTGGTTGCCTATATCAGTGGTATGTACAGAGTCAGAAAGTCATTACTAGAGTCTTTTAAGTACTCTAGGAAATCTTGTAAAAGTCCATTAGTTTCATCACAGGGAATGCTTTAGTTTAATTATAGGGAATGTTTTAGAACACAAAACAAATTGAAATCCTTCAGCATAATACACACTACCAAATGTACATTGCTTGAAGTGACTAATTTTGGTCTATGAAGAACTCCATCAACCTGGCGATCTCAGAGATCAATATCACTTACAGTAAAAACTTTTCTATACCCTCAAGTCACCCCTGTATACATAGTTAATGGTTAATTGGCTAACCCTTTGGCCAACCATAGAACAAACTTAAAATTGAGAAAAATTGTATAGACACTATTGATAATTGTTAAATTTCCCTAGAAGTGTTCAAGATTGACACAGGAGAATATGCAACCCTATTCCCATCTAGTGTACTAGCCTTAATAAGAGAACTATCTGAGCCAAGGTATGTGGTTGCCACTTTGTTCATTTTGTTCACATACTTATGAAAAGGAGGCACTCACCAAGCTAACTACATCCAACCCCCTCACATCCTCCTAGATGTACATAAACTGTAGGAGTCTTAGAGATATCATGTACAATTAAATTAGTAATAAAATCTTCAAACCAACCAAGTTTTGCAAGGAAGTCTGGACAGAAGAACACCAGGAAGTTACATGTAGCAACCAAGTAAGCAACAACAAAGAAATTCATGGTAATTCCTTTATGAGAATGTAACATAACATAACTATGCCACACATTTGAACATGTTCCTGAATATGAGCTATATATATATTATATATATATATATATATATACATATATATATACACACACACACACACACATTTTTTCTTTTTTTTATTTTTAATATTTTTATTTTTAATTCTATTTATTTATTTATTTTATTTTTTTTTAATTTTCTTTTTTAGCATGATCTTCTTAAAAAGTAACTAATGCTGAGTACTATCATGATTATGAGATTATACTAAAAACAGACCAGCAACTTCTTGGTATCCCTGATTAATGATGATGTAATAATTAGAGAGAAGTACTTCCACCAAATTGAATAACTGGGTGCCATAAATCTATTAGAATTGCACAAACTATTAATATCTCATTTGTAATAGTATTATGGTCACTACCTCCAGCTGCTAGGTCAGACAAAATGAGAGTTAGTGGAGGAATTGAGAGGAAGGTCCCAGGACTGGCATAAGCCTGTAAGAAGATATCACATTCAATTAATCACATCCAGGTTTTCTCAATTAACTCTACTTGACTTCATCTTGGTGTCTGGTTATCATTGTAACCCCCTATAGGTCATGCCTTTCCTGTTTGGCATGGGGAGGGTGGTGGTGGGGGTTGGTAACACTGGCTGGTAGATGCCCTGGCTGAAGAAACTCTACAGCTTCAGACAGAAATTATAATATCCTCTCTAGACACCACATTCATTGAAGGGTAACACAGTACAGATGCCACTTCTAATATACATAGTGCAATGATGTACAAACTAAAGGACCTTTCACCTTGGCAATTATCAAATGGCTATAAGTGAAAGGATATCTGTGACAATAGTGGGTGCCTCCTTCTTGATTAAAAGACAGGGTTATTACAGCATTAAATGTATCAACCTAACTTGTATATCCATAGTTTTACTATTATCTTGTTCTACTTGAATATTTTAGTAAATATACATGTTGAGTTTCCATGGTTATAATTAAAGTTTCAGTCTCAACCCTGCTTGCCTTGCCTTTTGAAAACCCTTGCCTCTTTTGCTATTTCATTTGCTTACCTGTGGGTGGCCAAGAAGTTAGGGTAAGCACCTAGAGGGTGTCTCGTTACATTAATTCAGTTATACAGGTGGTGGGCTTCATCTTACTTCACACCAACTGGCGATTCTTAGCCCTCTACACCTGCCCCTCTTATTCAACATTTCAGTACCATACACTGACCATGTCTGTGCCACAGAGGTGTGAAATAGAGAAGTGGGGAGTGAAATAATGGCTGATCTTTGTGTGGGTGGTGTGCCTTGGAAGATATCTTACCTCATGAACCTGCAGCAGCTGTTGTGGGTTGTTAAGTACTCTGGCTGCTGCTATTATTAGTTGTTGCTGTAGTGCTGGCAATGTGAGCTATTTCTGTTGCAGCTGCCTAACTAACCATCAGACACTATCTCTTCCTGGCCAATCCTTAATGTGATTCAATCTCTATGCAAGGGGGGGTGGGGGTGGTGGAGTGTGTGTGTGTGTGTGTGTGTGTGTGTGTGTGTGTGTGTGTGTGTGTGTGTGTGTGTGTGTGTGTGTGTGATATCCAGCCTTCAAGAGTGCATCAGTGGGTGAGTGGTGTGTGTGTGTTCTCGCATGCCTTTTCTTGAGCCATGCATTCAGTGTGTGAGTGTGTGTTTCCCAAGTCAAACAAAATAGATGTGATTACATATAAAACACTAAAACATGGCAGGTGTGATTGTATATTGTGTGGAGTGGTCCAGGCAGGGACAGAAGGCAACTTCCTGTGATCTTGCAAATAAAAAAGAATTAGTTGTTTTTGCTTTGTCTTGCTTGTTATTTAAAAATTTTTTCATTTTTTTTTTTTTGCAGTGAAGAAAGGCAAGAAATAGTAGCCAAATGCCTTTTGGTTGATTATTGAATGATAATGACCTAAAGAAGAGTGGGAAGGATGTGAATTAGAAGATTAGGAATAAGAATATAGATCAAAGCAAACTGTCTATAGGTACATGGCATGTTTACTCATTGCTTGTACATAGGTGGAGTGTTTGGATGATGAGAAGATTAGTAGAAATCATCCTGTGAATGCAGGGAAGACAGAGATAATCACGTCCATACCCTAGAAATGTGCACAGGAAGATAGACCTGTTGGTGGGTGAATTGCAGAGATAGGATATACATGGTTGGGATCCAAGAGTGCATAGGTTCACTTTCCTGCCTTCAGGAGCATCTCTGCTCCAAAGTGGTGAGGCGCAGCAAGGAGAGAGTGTGTTGGGATTGCTGGATGAGAAGGCTATAGCTGCATGGAGGGAAACAGGAGAGGCACAGGAGGCAGAGAAATCCAACTGATCATGGTGAGGTTAAAGTGGTCGTGCAAAGGGAAGAAGAAGTATGATGTTTGAAGGGACACGTGTGAGTATATCAGTGGTCTGTGCTTATAATTAAATTCTAAAATGTACTGCCCGAGAAAAAGCTCAAGTTCTAGTCAGACTTGCAAGATACAATTGATAAGATCCGACAGAGTAAAGTGCTGGTCTCGATATGTGCTTTCAATGCTAGAGTGGGCTTGTTAGACTGGGAGGATGGTACCTGGTGAGGGATGATAAGGGAAACATGGTTTGGGTGAGTGCAACTATGCAGGTGAGGACTATCTGGAGTTTCATGCTATGAATCAGCAGTCATCATTGCACTACTTTATCATGAACTCTAACTATCACGGATAGTTTTAAGGTCTGAGACGTGTGTCATATTACAGAGAGAAGGTTCTGGATATATAGGCAGTGTTCAATTAAGTGCTGTGAGAACCACATTATAGTCAGCTTAGTTGCTATATCAACTAATAAACAGAAAATGAAATACAGTGCCAAAGGAGAAACTTGAACCTAAGTGGCCCATACTTAATTTGTCTGGTTGAGATAATCGTGTGAGTGCTATGGAATTTTGAAAACATTAGACACAAAAAAGGGAGGAATAAACCCATACAAGATATGTGTTCCCAGGCACTTATCACCATCCTGGTTCAGGGCGGGGCTAAAATGCCTCACCAAGCTAATAATGAATCTGCTTGAGTAAGAGGCCAGAGACAGGATTACTTCCATGACTAGTGATGTAATGTCTCTCTGACCAGAGGAAATGCCTTGCATTGCCTGTTTAGAACATTCACAACTCTATGGTTGACCACAGACCTTAACCTAATGGTCATCTGACTTCCATTTCGGGAGAGCAACAGGTTTCATCAGCAGATGCCTGACTCCCCAGATATCAACTGACAATAATTCCCTTATAGAATAATTTTGGAGGAATTCAGACCCAAGCCCTCAGAAAGATGGAGGATATAGTAGTTGTGAGAGAGAAGCAATGCCCATTGTCATACGGATTAGTAGAGCAGAAGTCTTAAGTTAATCCATTTAAAATTTACTTATGATAATTTGTACGTTCTCATGTAGCCAGATACATGTGTTTGCTTTGAGTTGTCTTAGGTACAGATCTAACAGTGTCAATGTGTAGACTCAATCAATAGCTAATAGGTTTTGACAACCTTTTTAAAAATTATTTCTAAAATAAGTGTTTTATTGTGAAACATATTCAAGAAAAAATTCTTAAAGCTCCAGGAAAACATGTCATTTCCAGTTTTTATCATATCGGAACATTTTAGTTTGTAGTTATTTGTTTCACACTAAAGTTATTTTTAGTAGCTAGTCCATGATGTAATGCACATTAGGCAAACCACACACCACGACTGTTATGGTAATCCTTCCATCCAGCTGTATGTTCTTCCCATGCCTTGCATGCTACAACACACACACATCCTCTGCAGGAGCCCACAGGGAGACCACATGGGATAGCAGGTTCCTGACTGCCTCATAAGGAATTAATCAAATTATAAGAATTAGATAACAATCACCGAACTAATTAGATTATTGACCTTTCAATCATAGTAGAGTCAAATCAACAAATATCACATTGAAACCCCGAGGTTCAAACATTTGGTGTGTGTGTGTGTGTGTGTGTGTGTGTGTGTGTGTGTGTGTGTGTGTGTGTGTGTGTGTGTGTGTGTGTGTGTGTGTGTGTGTGCATATGTAGAAACAAGGGTATGCATTTACAAGCATTCTCTTGTGGTTCTTTTGCCAGGATTTCCCACAGAGTAATTAAGAGATGAAACATAAGATGGAGACATCGACGACAGCTGAACTTCATACATCTTTAGAAATGAATAGGAATAGCCACATTCATGTGTCATAGAAACTAGGATAAGTACCCATGCTATGCACAGAATACATTTTGCTGGTTTTGGTATCCTGGGATCCAAATTTTTGAAAATCTGTTTGGGCTGAAAACCATCCTTGGTGTAGGATGTGTCTACTCCGAAGAGTGGGTATTATTTTGATATGGTGCTTTAGTGATAAAGTGGACGCACATAAACATGCACATATATGTACAAACTATTTTTAGCCTGACTCGCCCAGAGGAAGAGGTGTGGCCAGGTGAGACCAAACCTATGTCACTCCCAGAGTCAAGTTGTGTAGCACACAAAGTTTTAGGTCTGTAGTTCCAAGGATGTCCGGCCAAAGTGTCATTTTTGGCTTTTTTTGACCTAACGCAAACACAAAACTGGGTGTGGCCATGTAGACATCTTGAAATGTTCATCTGGTGACACTGGTTCCAAATATACATAGATTTGTGGATCTAATCCCTAGGTCCAAGTGTTTTACTGAATACCATTTCTGACATTGTTTAGCCTTACACAACAAGAGGAAGAGGTGTGACTAGATAAGACCCAGCCCATGTTACTCCCAGAGTCAATTTTCGTATGCATACCAAGGTTTAAGTCTGTAGCTCCAAGGGTTTGTCTGGCCAAAGTACTACCTTTGGCTCTCTATTTTTTGAACACAGGAAGGGGTGTAACCATGCATACATACTTAAAATGTTCCCCTGACGACGACAAAGATTCCAAATACATATATATGGGTTTGGAGGACCAATTTGACCGGTTCAAGTGTGAATGATTAACACACGGACAAACAGACTATTTAATCTTTATAGCATAGAGAGCTGAATGAAATATCCTTGGAGAAGTCTAATTTGACAGAGACAACAACATGGCAATGAAGAAAAGAGAGGGAAGTATCTCTGTGAACATGTAGATGCTAATGTCTAGACAAGGAAAGACAGTACAAGGGAGTGGGTGTTTCCTAACAGCTCGATATGTACCGACACCATACACTATCCCATTCAGCTCATATCCCACAGTCATAATACAATCTGGTGGTCAATTCAGACATGTGCTATTCATGTCGTGAGTTATTCAAGAATCCACCAAGAGGTGAGTTCTTAAGATCCCTCTACAAAGTTGGCCTATCAGTAACCAAGGTCAGACCGGGAGTGATATGGCAAAGACGGGAAATCAGCCATGGCCAAGGGCTTCTGCTTACCCACAACTTTATTGCTGACACAATCAAAAAAGGAGACAATAAAATAACAGAAGCAATTTAACAAATAATACTCACGGAAATAATGTATATTTACATGAATTCACATCCAAGCGTACATACCTCCAGCAAACATGGTTGCCACCATGCCCAGCCATAGATTAGTGGCCCATACATGTTGATAAATCCTACTACAATGTCTGTTGTTATTGATAATATTTGTGATAGCACCAGCTTTAATTCAGGGCCAAATTCTGCAGTTTCTTTGCCATCGATTGACTTTAAACCGTGCATACTGGACTTATGAGCACACACGAGGACGCCAAGAAACTGTGCAAGCGTAACATTTGCCCTACAAATCATGTTGCGATTAATCAGTAAACAATTCACGTTCTATTATTTATTTCTTGTCTCTTTCCTTTCCACTGGTTGTAGCGCTTCTTTGGAACTAATGCTCACCACAAACTGCCCAGAGGGTTAGTCAACACCTAGTCCCTCGGGAACATGTTTTATTCTATTACAGAGAGCTGCTGCGTGTCCACCCCCCACCAAGGGAGACACTGAGTCAGTGCATAGATTAATTGCTGGACGAATATATAGTTCATGTGATGGTAAACACCTGCTGTTGGTAATTTCATTTAATTACATTGATAATGTATTTCTGGTCAACACCTTACGTATTCCTTCATGCAACATCAATTAATATAATCTCCACTACAAACACCCATCTCAGTACCCTTAAATCACATGCAGACACATGCCCACCCACCCACACACCATAATAGTACCTTATGATCCATATACCTTGTTTTGAACTGGAATACTTCTAGCTTTTTTTCTAATATGGTGCATATTGCATTTGACAACAGGGAACTTGATTTTGAACTCAACTTCCAAGAAGCTTAACTAATAAAATCAATCAAAATTGTGTAACTAACTAGAAAATAAAATGGAAAAAAATATGCAACACTGAAACAAAAACAACAACACCAAGAGCAGAAAACTATGGAGAATGATATAAAAATAACAACAAAAAAACTCGGAGTCAATGTGGGATTGATGCAGGTTTCTTTAGCACGTCAATATTTTTTCGTATTGTTTAAATCAAAGAGACAATTTGGTTACCACTGGTGCTAATATGATAATGTTGAAAGACTTTCGGGAGTAAAAAACAACAAATATTTGATTTTCCGCACTATTTACACACAGTGGGTTCATGTTGACCCACATACACCCACTTCCACCAAAGTAAACTTACACCCACATAACAAACATCTCTTTAAACCAATCACACATGGAGTGTGAGGTGAGGTGCCTTTGAAGTAGGAGAGGTCTAAATAGGTCAGGAAGGGGAGGGGGTCATCAAGAGAATGCAATGAGTGGAGGTTCTTGATCTGATTTTATTCAAGGCCAGGATGACACACCCACCACACACACTCCACTCGTGAGAATCAGATGACAGGTTCATGAACAGCAACGAAGGTTGAAGCTGGACCATATGATGTCAAAAACTATTTCGTTTGAAATCTCATGATGATTAATCTCTTCATGTTTAAATCCACCATAGAAGTCATGTTACTCTTCACATTTTCTTCAAGAACGTGTGATGTTGAGCGGTGCTAGTTCTAAGACAATAATTGATCGACAGATTAGACATGCATAACTTCCATTGAGATGAAAGTAACAAAATATGCAAGAACGTGTCTCAATTTTAGAAAGAAACTATACATGCAGGTGTGGTTCTACTCATCATTCATTGTTTTTATTGAGCATATTTAAGATAAATTAGCTTCAACTTGAAGAGGTGGCCTCTCCTCAAAACATAAAACAATAAAGAAATGCTTCCACCGTTGGTTCCTCTAAACAGCTAATTAAAGTGAAATTATAAGAATACACTATCTAATTCAGCACACATGACCTTAGAGTATCTATAACGACATTATACATCATGTTGAGTGCATACCACATGAGTAAACATGATGTTGTTCGTATATTTAATCTAAGAACACTATACATTATCTGGAGTATGGGTAATGGTATGTACAGAGGACTAATTATTTCTCTCTACCTAATTAATATGCAAATTTATCAAGTGACAGGTTCAATGATCATGTGATCAGCACAACCACATGAAATCTTTGGTCATAGAGAACAATATAGTCAAATTTTTCCCACATAATTTTGAACCCAGGGAGAAAAGGATGAGAATGTTCTGTCTTCCTACACAAACTGGTGTATGAATTTAGATCCATTAGTATGATTCAGTAGATGTTTCTCTATCTGAATCCAACCCTTCATATGTCAATCACAGGAGAAAGGCACTACTGGAGTGCGATGTGGTGACCTCTTGGGTCCACCATGATGACCAGTAGAGGCCTATACTGTGATGAAACTTTGAGTGAGTTACAGTAACCCTCTGTGTGTGAGTGTGAGTGTGTGTGTGTGTGTGTGTGTGTGTGTGTGTGTGTGTGTGTGCGTGCGCGCGTGGATGGTTCACTATTGAGCACTGCGGTCTAGTTGGGAAGTAGCGTCACAGACACAGTAAACTGCACTCAACTGTGCAGTAGATTGGGTGCCTTAAAAGTTCAGGTCGAAACAGACACAATAAATTTGTCTAATACTAGTCAATATTGTGTAAGTATACACATTTATACACTCGTTGACTATACACAGACCATTAGCTCCACAGAGACACACTCCCAACCTATAATAGATAGCACAAGATGACAGACTGGTTCCTCTTCAATTAATCCATTCATAAATGTCCCATCTTACTTGTTCATGTACAAAACACTTCAGTCTAGTATGTTGACACATGTGCAAGTCCATTAGTGGTCTTGGTGATCATAGTCATGAGAACATGAGAATACATGAACTCAGTGAATAAATAAATATCTATGTCACTCTGTTCGTAACAATTCTAACTAAGGTTTGCTTTCATGTCTGTATCATTATATGTGATGCTCCCTCCACTTGGGAAAACTGCTGTGGGTCCCTCTCTGGGATTCCCTCCATCTGAGCTTTTCATCCAGTCATTTGACACCTGAGTCCTTCCATAAGCTCAGCTTGGACATGCTTTAACACAGAGAAGGCAACCTGTACATGCAGAGGGGGAGAGGAAACCACTTCTACCAGCTGCAATGGGTGTGTCTGCAACAGAGGCCATTCATGGGCAAGCACTGGCATGCTAAGGTCAGCCAATCAACATCTGCACTCATACAGGTGCCTGTGTGTGTGTGTGTGTGTGTGTGTGTGTGTGTGTGTGTGTGTGTGTGTGTGTGTGTGTGTGTGTGTGTGTGTGTGTGTGTGTGTGTGTGTTACCTGCACTCCAGCAGAACCATTAGTGGTTGACTTCAAGAAAACAAATAAATATTTGGTCAACATAATTTCAAAAGAAGCCACAGGCAAGCTCACCACTCAGCCATTAATCAAAGGCATCATGTTGCTAAGGTAAAGTACACCCCCCACATTGACTGGCAGATGTAGTAGCAGTAGTAGTAGTAGTAATAATAATAACAGTAGTAGGAGGGTTTATGAGAATGGTCTTGGAAAAGAAGGGGGTGGGCTGGGAGAGGAAGGGGGTGGAGCCTTCCTGTTAACTTCCAGGTGATACTCTTAATAGATAAGCTTTTTAGTGAGTTATAATCTTATAGTCTACAAGGAATCAAATGGAAAACATTTTAGCAAATGTTGCTAAAAGAGAAAAAAAAGGAAAAGAACAGTGAAGGAATGATTGGCTGGAATTGTAATTAAGAAAAAAAAAGTATTGATTTTGAAATTTGATAGATGTATCAAAATAGAAAAAAAAAAGTGTTCCATATTTTGGAAAACAACAATTTTGAAAAAATGGTGAAATTTTGTCAAAATTTGAAGAAAAAGTTGCACATAAATGATCTGAATTAAAATCAACTATTACTTACCTACTTTTACTAGTGAGGTTAAAGCTATTTATGGAGTGTGTGTGCAAACTACAGCAGTCTTGTTTAGCAGGTTAATTACCTAACTGTTTTAGAGTGTACTTTAAACAACCTTTACCTACTGATAGACAAGATCATAGGGACACCAAAACATAGAACTATGTAATAGAATCTTGTGGGCTCCATAATTGGGTGTGAGGAGAAAAATTGGGAAGATTGAAATTAGTTCCTTCCTTAACAATACTAACTTGATAACACAATTTACTGTCAAAACATTTCCTACTCCAATAACTGATGTGAAGAGTTCTTCTCTCTGCAATACTCTTATAATTTATACTGAAATGATTCCCCCTAATTACTCATCTAATATTTTTTCTTTATATTCTTGATTTACACTGTATCAAAATAGTTTCCTTTCCTTGCCTCCTAAACATTCCTGCTGCTCCTAATATCTCCACTCTCTCTCCCTCCCTCCCTATTCTAAATATGCAGTGCACTACGCTGCCAGTGATTGTAGAGAAGGTATAGTCAGATATGCAGTTTGGGTGCAGAGAAACTGGCCAAGGATATGAACAGCAGAGAAGATATAAATAATCAGATACACAATTTGGGGTGCAGAGAAGCTGGCCAAGGATATGAACAGCAGAGCTTTCATATTATTCAGGAACTCTAGAAGTGCAGCCACTTCTCTCTGGCCAGTCTGGCCTAGGGGCATGTGTGGGACAGACACTGTGCACTCTCAGATAAGACTCTTGGAATCACACAGCCAGTGTCCCATGCCATCCTTGACCCCCACAAGCTACCCAGTCCACATGCTGGAGTCATGCATGTGGTCACACATGTGCGGGTTAGCTGCTGTTGCTATGGCAGCAATGTGTTTAGCTGAGGCTAGAGTTCACATGCAGAAAATATTCAGAGATATGCATTGGAGAGTATGATAATACTTCATATATTGGATTGACTCATAAAAATGGAGGTCAGAAGAGAGAGAGAAAAAAGATTTATAATCTCCTCCATAACTCACACATGGTATGATTTAGCTGCAGATATGATTTCTTCAGGTCTGATACTATTTCCAAGTAGATTCTAAGTGTGCAATTCATTAAGGTGGTTCAAATTAAAATTAAAAAAATATATATATATATATTTAAACAATAGCAACTAAAACACCTCCAAACAAGTGTGGATACCAAAAAGTAGTGAGGTTCAACTTAAGGACCATTGGTCTATATCTCCCTGTCTTCCCCCCCCCCCCCCTCAACTTTTTCAGCAGCTAAAAGTGGTAAGTTCTGGACAAGGCTCCCAATAAAATAATCAATAGAGAAGTGATGGAGATTTGGGGAGAACAAGTCAGTAAGTATTATGAAGTGGAGCAGGATGAGCTGTCCAATGGCAGCAGCCACCTAATCCTCACCCATCCCACCAACCCAGACACACTCCAATCATGTTCAGTTGCCAAGTACTAATTTTTTTTACTTGATATCTATGTAGTCTATCATCCAATTACTTCCAGTTTAGCTAATTGTATATAAAAATAGGGAAAAAACAACAACTTATTCACATGTTATATACTATTAAATTACTAAGAAATATTCATTAGTTAAAATAATAAAATAAATATCTCAGAACTGATTGCCCAGTCAGCATTAACAATACCCTCACCACAGAGGGGACAGAGAGAGAGAGGGGGATGGGGGACAGGCGAATAATAAAGCCAAAACATTTTGCTATCTGTTCTGTCTGTGATAAAAAAAAAAAAAAAAAAAAAAAAAAAAAAAAAAAAAAAAAAAAAAAAAAAAAAAACACCCACAGACATAATTGGCATTCTTCATGTGAAAAGCTTTCAGGCCAAGGCTGACCACTCATGTACAAATTCAATACAAATTATCTGGACAGCTGCTATTAGTACACATTAGCAGCTGCCACTGCAATCACAATTACAGAGAAAATTAATTTAATAATCTGCAAACGAAGTTATCAACTAAATTATAACTACTTTAGTGGTCTGGCCAACAGAAAATCACTCCAACAGCACACACTCACAACCACTCAAACAATTTTGAACAATTGGACATTTTGATTCCAGAAATATTTCAGATGATAAAGTACATATGGGCACTTAGAATAGAAAGTCACTGACTGCTAGTCCCACATGCACTATAATACTAAGCTACAAACTTTAGCAAACACTTCACATAGAAAATGTTGGGGAGAACCTAAGTGCTGCTGGGCCAATAAATTGTCAACATATACTAAATTATGAGGACCCCCACTCTGGAGGAGGGTGCCCATAGTTGTTGGCATTGCCATGGGGACAGCATGAAGCAATTATAAACTAAATACAACCCAAAATCAACAAAGTCTACAATTAGTGTAGCTGGTTAAAAATTCAACTATGAACCTACAATTGGGAACCCACCCACTCTTGGGGCTATTTCCTCTCTTCCTTTGTTTTTCTCACCACATTCACCTGTTTTTACAGGTTCGTGTTGGTGTTGCACTGAGGCATTCACTGGCAGTTCTCATGGTGATGGGGTTATCCACACTGCACCCTAACAGAGACCTGACAGAATCTGTGGATAGCTGAAATCTCTGAATGGTTTGAGACACTAGAGCACCTACCCACACACATACACACATGTGAGTGCAGGTGGGGGTGGGGGCTCAGTTCCAGTCTTTCCTGTTTATGCATGTGGTGAATATGGATGAAGGTGCATTCTTGGAAAGGGTAATCAAGTGTGCCCTTCCATCCACAACTCCCACAGACTTACTTCAATGGGTACAGTTAAAAGGCTGCACAGAATAATGTCTCTGAGGTCCTGATTTGGTATGTTTGTAAAAAAAAAAGGAAAAGAAAAGAATACAACCCAGCTAAGGTCTAATTATTAGCTCACAGTTTAAGGTAATTAACCTTTAAACCTGTGCAGCTGCCATTTAAAAACCCTGTAAAATATTTAACTAGTTAACTATCATGGTTGGTACATAAAAGAAATCCAGTATGTCCTTGGTTCCCTCTCATCAATGTGGACATCTCACAGATCTGGCAGCCATGGGCAAGACAACAGGGACAGAATGGGTTGAGTCATCTGCAATGACCTCCTGACCTCTAAGGATAAGTTTGGTGAGGAAGTGGGAACGGCATTCTCTAAGCTAGGAAAGATGAATGCTAGGAAGGTATATATTAATAGATCCTTAACTCAGTGCAATCAAGTATGATAATTAATTACCAACAGAAGTTGAGTCATGGAGTTCTTGGGCACATAAAGTACAGCTGTATTCACACCTCTCCCACCACTACAGGGACTGACAAAGATCACAACACACCACACAGCCTGATCCAAACCACAAACACAACAAAGAACAAAGAGAAACCATAGATTGTATTTTGACTGTGACAGCAGATAAAACAAACAGAACTTTCATAAACTTTTGCACTGGTGGCAATGAAAGGTCATGTTTACACAGTGATCTGACCTGTTTCCAAACAAAAGGAATACATTTTCTCTGAAGAAAAATTGTGTATGCCCATAGATTAGGTTACCTCATGCACACAATTAATCAGTAAACAATAGGTGGGCATTCCAATTGTATGTCATGAACAATTAACAATTAACAATTGGGGAAAAGAGAGAAGAAAGAACAACACAAATCCAGCTGGTTTATATGCATTAAAAATGGGTGGGGGTGGACTTCTCAATAAGAGCAATTGTTGTAAGAGGAAGATGTGGGGGTGTAAGTGATAAACCTCAGAGCACTGGGTATTGAAAGAATACAGGCCTAGTTAATAATTTCTGACACCCACTGGTTGCTGTAACATTCTGAGACAATGCTGGTGGAAGCACAGGGAACTACATGTCCCACCACAAAGATATAATTACATCCACTAGAAGCATAATTATTGAAAATACAGGCCTTAGAACCATTAAATACTGGTAACCAGCTGCCGCTGCCATTACAGGCTTTGCAACCACTAAGACTGCAACTATGGGGGAGCCATTGGACCACCTCCCATTGCAACAGCAGCTGTAACCACTGGAGCCATAAAGAGCCTGCCAGACTTATCTGCAGCAGTAAGAGTCCACAGGCAATCCACAATTTACTCTGAACTTTGAAACATGTCTATGCATACAAATACCCACCCACACCAGCAAACAACAATAAAATGGAATGTGCTGGCCATCCTGTGGGCAACATGTCCCCTGCAAACTCTTCCACCCACAGAGCCACTACTACGACTACCACTACAATTACTTGCATTGTCCTCTTTAAAATAACCCACCAAAGTCCAGACACCACTGATGATATACATGAGCTAATTATATTCCGTACCTGCATGTCCTGTGTGGTTTGTGAATTACTATACCAATACCACACACACAAATAATTAAAAATTTTTTTTAATAACAACAAAAATTTTTTTTTAAATTAGAAAGCAGTTAAATTGTATTAAGTGTTTCATGACTTCACAATGAGATGATTATCAATACATGGAGTATGGTGTGTCCAAGGTGGCCTCTTTGTTTGAAAAAAAAAACAAACAAAACAGTAACAAGCAGGAACAGAGAGATATACACCCTGGGGGCAGACACTGATGGCACTGACTAATCTTGAAGGATATATTTGCTGCTGGTATGAAAATAAAAATAAAATACAGGGAGAGCAGCTGTAGCTTCAGTTGCCAGGTAAAACCACATTACCAAGGTACATGGCTCTAAAAGGAACAAATGAATGTTGAATCCACTTCAGTTGCCTTTTGGGAGTAGCAGTGTGTATGATTTATAAATCCTCCAATAACCTATGTAGCTGGGACCAAGTTCCATTTCTGTGATGCATAGTGAAGATGGGTAAAAAAAACTTCCATCATCAGTGTGAGTATTCCAACTTTAGAATGCCACTGTTGGCATGGCATAGGTGTAACATCCTATCAATACACTACCTAGTAGCTTGATGCCTCACAGATGTTACTACATACAGAATGCCCAGGGGGTACACAGCATTTTAAAAACCAGGAAAAAAAACCATTAAATAATATGTTTGGATAAATACAGGGGGAAATTGTCAACAGGATTAAATACCTAATACGAATTTGACCACAAATTTGTTATTGGATGGGAGGAATGCAGCTGAAAAGACGTAAACATTCATGGTAATGTTTCAGAGAGACAGGAAGAGCTTTACTCCTCAAAACTACCCAAGTCCATTTTTATAAGAATAAATACCATTGTGCAAGACTGCACAGAGGTGAAGTTACAGCTATGATACCACAAGCTCCACAGAGCAGGTGGCATGCAATGCAATAGAGACACACCCACTCTATGAGTACACCCCAAGGGTGTTTGTTGTTCTTCCCTCCACAATGAACCTACTACTGCATGCAGCGGTTCTCGTGGTATCTTGGCTGAGCCCCCAGGCTATCTATGCAGCTATACATGGAGTGAACTCCATGAAGATATAAGCATATGTACAAAAATTGAAAAGTGGCATTGTAAGGATTGGCCTTGCGCACAAGTGAGATAACATACTGAAGGCTGGAAGGGGAGGAGTTACAAAAGGAACTGTCAGTTTTGGTAAACCAGACGAGTCTCATGCTTCTAACTGTGTTAGAGGTATCAACATGTGTTTATCCTTAGTAGCTTGATTATGCATTAATATCACAAGGTTGATGGATTACTGCAATCATATCTGTCTATCCACCAATATGTAAAAATAAGCTTCTTAATGATTTATTTTTTGAAAACTGAGTTATGACAGACTTTGGTCTACAGATATATGCTACGTAATATATCATTGTCAATATACTAAAGTATACCCATACAATGTACTATAGTACACTACAGTAAATTATAGTATACTACATTATAATTGGGGTGGATATTTGCCTCAGGAAAAAAAATTAAACCAATGACCCTTTTTTAAATTTTTTTATATATATTTTTATAGGTATCATGTGTTTGTCACATGTGATGAATAGATATGGACGGGATATATATTCTGTGTACATACTGTACTGAACAGGTCCATCAACTTCAATACAGCGTTCACTTGAACAATATATATTTGAAAGAGAAAATCAGTGAAGCGATTCAGAAGCAACCTTAAGAAATACTTATTTCACTCCAAGGATAGATACATTATTTGGAAATAGAAAACTGGTTGTTAAGGGGGTATTTCTCAGGGTCAAATGGATATCATATAAGGAACTATTATAACCAATAGAGGTCAATAGCTACCAAGGATTGGGGGGGGGGGTGGTGGTTATGGGCTAGAAGGTGCACCTACAGAACCCCAGGGAAGGCTTCGTAATCTCAGCCAGGGGTTTCTGATGGGGCAACAATTGTCTGATAAATGATATCACAATTTTGTCGTTGTTGATACTAGCAAAGTAAAGGAAACTAGACACAACACTCGTAAATTAAATACTGAGTGTAAATTGACTTGTGAAGCTTAAACATCCGTTATTTTTAAATACCTGTAGAATTACTGCCTTGGGCGGTGGCGGCTAATTAAGTCAGGAACAGGAAGCAATCATAACGATGGGAACTTAGCCCGATAGACAATCCTCGGCCTTAAGAAATCTAGAGTCCATAGAGTTCACCACCCGTAGGCCTGATGGGAAACGGAATCTGTAAGGTTTATGATCACGGGCCTACTTGACTCTACAAGAATCCCTTAATTCTATTTCATGTTTCCAGTCAAATATTTTTCGAAACAAAAAATGTTCTGTCACATCCTGCGGCCATAGGGAACATTCATGCAGAGTTTCATTAAAATTGGTCCACCCTCTAGGAGGAGTTTGTGGACAAACACACAGACATCGGTGTATCATTATAGTGACTTTACATGCAGCAGTATACACGTGCATACATGTGCATACATGTAGAAGGTACATAAAATTAGCGCTGCTTCTCTCTTTCTTTCTGGTGATATAAAAATAGGGAGCTTATAATGGAGGTGATAATCAGGCGGAATGTCCCACAATACAATCTCTATTTCACAGTCCAGTCACTTTCATTCAAACTAGGATAGCTATTGTAATCCACATTCAAATTAATCAGTTAAGGTGGTGCTATAGTTTGTTGTTGTTTATTTACTGTTATTTTTAAAAATCTGGAGCACATACATAATTTTAATTCTTATCACTCTTGCTCTAAAGCAGCAAAAAAAGAAATGCTGTTAGCCATTGGCCATCATGCAAAGTCAGTGAGTGCTCTCGGCCATACTAACACCTCTCCTGTGTGAGGACTGCCCTTGCACTGTACTGGTGTGGTGGGTTGTGCTGAGATGTCGGTCCATGGTACCAGGTAGATGTGAACACCACCTGCCCAGGTAAGGGTGGGTGAGGGTTAGTATTAACAGACTAGCACCTCAGGCAGACGCAAAATTCAAATATTACATTTAGTGAGCGACTTTTCTACTCTAATTAGAGTACCTTTAATTACAGTAAATCCAATAACAGTAACTGAACATATTCAATGTTGTTCATGGTTAATTGAACAGATTTTCTGCCTCCTTTGATAACCTTCCTAAACACACAGCACAAGAGAAAGAAAACACTGGTGCAAGAGATCTTAGAATCCATGACAACACTATTTGACCAGAACAAGACCTAATCACAATCACTTTAATTGAAATAACTTTAATTAAGTTGACTCTAATTATACTAACTCTAACTATAGTACCTCTACTTACACCAACTCTAATTGCAGTACCTCAAATTGAATCACCTATACTGACAGTAACACTAAACTCCCAATATTACACAATATAAGATGCTATGCATTAAGTGAAATAATTGCATAAATTCTTGAACCATGTTTTCTAGAGCTGGTAGTGTTTACTAGTGAGCACTAATAATCTTTAAGTCACATAATCATATGCAAACAAGACCCAATGGAGCCGGTTGTAAACTAGTTTCACTTTATTAGCTCAAATGTCATGATTTGCACTGTATATTGAACACAAAATTGTTAGCTGTTGTTGTCCAAGCAGATTATTAAAAAAAAAGAAGAAATCAATAGCGTCTTTGGTACAGTGAAATACAACCTGATTAATATTAAATTACAAACCAACAAACAGCCCTACTTCCCTACCAATTAAAGCTTCAGCACAGGGCTGGATTCTGTAAATATAATTAACTCCAGGACATAGCAACTGTAAGAGTACAGCCTATATAGCAACAGCCAACAGTGATTCAATGTGAATACACTTGAAGACTAATCAAATATGGAGCCCAAAATGGTAGACATTAGTTGAAGATACACTCAGACTAATTTAGTTAATAGTGCCAGTCTGCACTAATTATTGTAAACACACTTGGATTCAATCTTACGCAAAGTTATGCTGTGAGAGTGCAGGCAAATCTTAACCCAATTTCTTTAATTAATTAATGATTTAAAAAAAGATAGATAAAATAAAGAATAAAAAATCTATTTAAAATATGATGAATTAATTAACTAAAAAAAGAAAGAAAAATAATAAATAGATATATTGATAATAATAATAATAATAGTAATAATAGTAGTAATAGTAATAATAGTAGTAGTAATATAATAACAATAAATTTAAAAAATAATTAACTAAAATTTAATTAATCAATAAATGAATAAATATAACAACAAAAACAACAACAAAATGATAAAATAATAACAATAAAATAATTGGAATAATGATCGAAAAATTATATTAATCATACTTATTTGCATTTATACTTATTTTGGAAATTGTAACTATTGAACTCACTGAAAGTGATGCAGACGAGAACAGCCAGAGTCAAGCAGACATAGTAAATAACTTGTGAGGAGAGACTCTAATAGGAGGGGAGAGGAGGGATGGGAGAGAGGGGGGAAGGAGAGAGGGGGGAAGGAGAGAGGGGGGAAGGAGAGAGGGGGGAAGGAGAGAGGGGGGAAGGAGAGAGGGGGGAAGGAGAGAGGGGGGAAGGAGAGAGGGGGGAAGGAGAGAGGGGGGAAGGAGAGAGGGGGGAAGGAGAGAGGGGGGAAGGAGAGAGGGGGGAAGGAGAGAGGGGGGAAGGAGAGAGGGGGGAAGGAGAGAGGGGGGAAGGAGAGAGGGGGGAAGGAGAGAGGGGGGAAGGAGAGAGGGGGGAAGGAGAGAGGGGGGAAGGAGAGAGGGGGGAAGGAGAGAGGGGGGAAGGAGAGAGGGGGGAAGGAGAGAGGGGGGAAGGAGAGAGGGGGGAAGGAGAGAGGGGGGAAGGAGAGAGGGGGGAAGGAGAGAGGGGGGAAGGAGAGAGGGGGGAAGGAGAGAGGGGGGAAGGAGAGAGGGGGGAAGGAGAGAGGGGGGAAGGAGAGAGGGGGGAAGGAGAGAGGGGGGAAGGAGAGAGGGGGGAAGGAGAGAGGGGGGAAGGAGAGAGGGGGGAAGGAGAGAGGGGGGAAGGAGAGAGGGGGGAAGGAGAGAGGGGGGAAGGAGAGAGGGGGGAAGGAGAGAGGGGGGAAGGAGAGAGGGGGGAAGGAGAGAGGGGGGAAGGAGAGAGGGGGGAAGGAGAGAGGGGGAAGGAGAGAGGGGGGAAGGAGAGAGGGGGGAAGGAGAGAGGGGGGAAGGAGAGAGGGGGGAAGGAGAGAGGGGGGAAGGAGAGAGGGGGGAAGGAGAGAGGGGGGAAGGAGAGAGGGGGGAAGGAGAGAGGGGGGAAGGAGAGAGGGGGGAAGGAGAGAGGGGGGAAGGAGAGAGGGGGGAAGGAGAGAGGGGGGAAGGAGAGAGGGGGGAAGGAGAGAGGGGGGAAGGAGAGAGGGGGGAAGGAGAGAGGGAAGAGAGGGAGGGGAGAGGGAGAGACAGAGAAAGAGGGAGGGGAGAAAAGAGAGAGAGAGAGTGGGAGGAAGAGAAGGAGGAAAAGGGAGGGAGAGAGGAAGAGAAGGAGAGAGAGGGGTAGGCGTGAGACAGGAAGAAAGGGAAAAGGGAGGGAAATAGAAGGGGAAAAGTGAAGTAATGATATGGTAAATGGTTATTGCTCAAATTGATCATTGTAATACAGTTATACAGTGCTTAGAATCTCCAGAAACAACAGCCTTGAAACTTATTGAAAGTGCTGGGTACTATAAAGTGCTGGGTACTATAAGTGTCTTGCATCACATGTCATGTCATGCTAGTGGGCAAAATAGAGTCAAAACAAACTGCCAATGAAACACCACAAATCACGGTTGAAGATACATCAAAGTTCATTAAGTTTTATCGGAGTTCATCTGGATTCAGATTGGAGGACGCAGACATGATAACATGAGAAGGTAACAAGCAACCAAGTCATTAATAAGATGTTGTGTTGGTTACCATAGCACCAACTTTAAATTCACTTATTCATAATTAATTAAAACAATTTTGTTTAAATTCTTAGACAAATTTGTCTAGGACCAAACAAATGGTCAGTTTATGCTCCCATTGGGGGTGGTACTTATTTGAAATCTGATAATTATCTGATATTCCTCCCTCAGATTAATAGTGTACACTCAAACCTTCAGCCGTCCACAAAACACCCCCCCCCCCCCTCCACACGGTTATGACATAATACAAATTAAAACTACATTAATAAATTAATGTCAGGAAGGTATATATGCCGCATACTGTACACCTGTTTTTACTAAGTATTTATAACGAGTTTACAAAAACAAACACACTATCTATTGTTCTACTTGATACTTACCACCATAAATAATAAAGAAAATAGTGTTTACTACAGCCATGCAATCTCTCTCTCTCTCTCTCTCTCTCTCTCTCTCAGTACTAAAGTAACCATTTCAAACAGACTGCAAAAATGGTTGCATCCCTATACTAAGTAAGCTGGTAAAGTTACACCAGTGCAAATGTTCCCATGAAATTTGAGGAAGCTAATCACAGAATCACATCCAATCGGTGGCACTAACATTGACATGGCGGGATGTTGTCCTTTCCTGCAGTCGCGAGGTAATCTTAAGGCAAAACCATTGGTGAGTACTGATTTTAGAGTCTAAATAGGTGTATTTAAATTATAACTATAACATGCCACATAATTCCAGAATACTAGGATAATTAGTCTCTCTATCTTTGGGAGCATACTAAAGGCAAACATTATCTACTTCAATGCTAAGATTACAGACAGGGCTGCATAGTGTGATTAGAATTGGTCAATGAGATTACTATGAACTTCACCAAAAGATATAATCAGATCATAGTTTTCACACTTTACTAAATTGATTCTGTTGTCATTCATACATGTGTATGTTACTAAGCATGCACAGACATCTATACTCAAGGGAGGAGACAGCACATTAAAAGTGGGTGGGGGAGGGTCTGAAGTTTGTTTTACTTCTGAGGATCAATATTTATGAAAGCATAAATAGGTGGGGAATCACTTAAAGTTGAAAAAGTGTTCTTAATATAGAAAAACTTAATAAAAATGAGAATTTACAAGCTATAATTGATAAAAGTTTTACCATCAAACTCAATCTAAAGTTGAAAGTGTTTGTAAAATCTTTGTGAAAGCACTCAATCATTAAGTCTCATCTCTGTCATTGTAGAATGCATAGAAATTAGGACAATTTTTTCAAGAAAAGGACCTTTTTTGATGCTGCAGAGCATAACTAGGATTATTAAATATAGATGAAAGAGCTGGTGTATGGTTGGTAGCATTTGCTTGAATTTATTTTTCATTGCTAGACAAATTTTTTTTTTTTTATTATTGAACTCATTTTCTTTATTTCAAAGTTACACTGTTTGATTCAATTTTGTAAAGTTGGAGGTATTTTGCTGATGCTGACATGTCAACATCTTCATAGCAGAATTTTTTTCAGATTATATTATTTTGTAAAATTGTTTGCCAGCATCAACAGCAGAAAGAGCATCCTGCAAAACCATATCACTTTTTTTGTTTTTTTTTGCAATATGAGGGAAAATTTGCTCTGCTGCAGTAAAATAAAGGTGACTAGTCTCCTTCAAAACAAGGCGATCAACTTCTCCAATGATTGCAATGAACCTTCTGCTTTCAAATCTATTCATCATTCCGTTGAATAGATTCTTTCCAAAGCCTCTAAAAGAAGATCTTCCATGGCAACAGTTCTTGGAGTCCATCTGGTGGGACATAATAATTCCAGTTTAGTTACACCTCTACCAGATTCTTGCTATTTGATTGAAAAGAGATGCAATATTTTGGAGGGGAAAAAATAAGCTTACTAATTTCCTTAACTATTTCAAGAGCATCCTGAATACATGGAAACTGTCTTCCAATATATTGAAGAAAACATTAAATGAATGAGCACAACAATGTACAGCTACTGTAACAGAATTATTTTTCCATTTGCAGCCTTGTCATAAGCCTGTCCTTGACATAATGGCACTAGGAGGTTGCCCTTGTGTCAAGAAGCTTGCACAAACAAACAGAATCCACTCAACATTCTAATTTAAATTCACCCAATGGGTGGACAAATTTAATTGTTCACTGCTGATTACATCCATTGCTCCATCAGCAATTGAAAACCAAAAAGGTATTGTTGTCTTCAACGAGTATCATGTTGCAGATGCAAAGTTACTAAAACTTATTTCGCCTCTGCAAGTTGTATAGCTATAAGTTTACTATTTTTAATGTGATTCTCTATGTATGAATGAAAGGATATTTGTGCATCTGTAACTAAAAGTTCACAATAACTAGGGATTTTCCTAATAATTGATCTTGGACACCAATAATACATGTGGTTTACAGCATTGGTGCAAATTTATTTCAAAAGTATTTGAAAAAAAAAGGTGCTCTGAGTTGGGGGCCTCTGCCCCCTCCCCCTGTTTTCTTCTCCTCTGTATACTATGAAAATCAGAAGATTCAAGCCGATAAACTTTCAGCATTTGGCAATTAAAAATTTGCACCCCATGAAAGATAAGTGTAAAAAAAACAACTTGTATATTCTTGTAATCTCCACCTGGGGCTTGGGTAGCTAGTAAACCACACTTGTATTCTATTGTAATCTCCACCAGAGGCTGGGTGGATGGAGTGTTGTGACTTCACCACAACAGTTGTTATCAACAGGAAAGAGGAACCTGCAATGGCTGAAATATTTCACCACAGAGGACTGACTCCACAACAGGTGGTACTCACACTCACACACCATCATGTCCTGAGGATATCTGGAGGAAAGTACATCACAGCCACAGAGAGCTGTTGTCTTGGGTTTGCATTCCAGCAAGCTGACGTCACCAGATTCAAGCAGCTACACTTTCAACATTTATCTGGCAGTTGGAATCTGAACCGCATGGAAAAATAGATGAAATATAGAGAGAGAGACGGAATTTTTTTTTACAATTTATAAAAGTGAGTTATGATCCTTTGCCAACTGTGGCACTAAATGTATTAAATATTTAAAATTGTATTGTTTTGATTTTAAGAAATGGTCACAGATCTCCATCTAAACCACTGAACTGATCCCCATGAAGAAGGCATTAGTCTGCAAGCGATTTGGAAAAAAAATTTTTCAGGTTGCTGGAGGTGTTCTTCGAGATTGTCACTGAAAATGAACATGATTGGTAAAGTAATGATTCTGGAGACGAACCACTTCTTGGTAAAAGGTCTGTGCTCTTGAGAGAAATTATCAACAAGCCATTGGCAGAAGAACTCAGCTGCTAAAAGAACAAGTCATTCCCACACAGCCAGATTTGTATTTTCCTCAAAGCCCCCTCCCCCCAGGGCTGGGTGGATGGAATGTTGCGACTTCACCACAAGTTGTTATCAACAGGAAGGAGGAACTCCCAATGACTGAACCACTTCCCCACAGAGGACAGACTCCACAACAGGTGGTACTCACACTCACACTCCATCATGTCCTGAGGATATCTGGAGGAAAGAACATCACAGCCACAGAGAGCTGTTCTCTGGGTTTGCATTCCAGCAAGTTGACATCACCAGCAATGTCACCATATCACTACAAGCTATCCACTCTGGGTCAGGAGGTATGAAGTAAAACTGCTTTGATGACTTTCTGTAATAAGATTGGTCAGATTAAGGAGCTGAACTTGCACTTATAGCCGAGCTACAGCTGCAGGGGATTCATGAGCATACATGTGTGGGCATACAAACACACAGCTGTGTGCAAATTGATTGTTTCCTCAAATTCATTTGTAGGAATGGAATGTTTGCATCAGCTATGTAGTGTAAATGGAGGTGTACATACAAACCACACTCCACACATGTGCTTTTAATTATAGTCACATCATTGCTACTCAAATTATAATGAACTTCATTATTAATGAAACGAAAACTCCTTTAAAGGAAAATTGGTAAATATTGCAATGAGACAATCTGAAATCCATTGACAAAGAAGACATTTTTAGGGCATACAGACACACAGCTGTGTGTGTATTGATTGTTTCCTCAAATGGGTTTGTAGGAATGGAATGTTTGCATCAGCTATGCAGTGATGGAGGTGTACATACAAGCCACACTCCACACATGTGCATTAAATCATAGCCATGCTGTCACTCAAATTAAAATTAACTCCATTATTAATGAAATGAAAACTCCTTTAGAGGAAAATCGGTAAATATAGAAATTAGAGTATCTAAAATCCACTGATGGTAGTAGTAAAGCAACAGTTCAATCACTCTTGAACTTGGTATCTGCAAGGTCATCTGAATAACCTGCCCACCAGCAAACACACTCAGCCACACCCTAGCCCTTATTGGAGCAAGCAAAACATTTCCTTCATAGTCACCCACACACACCTTTCCTTCTGATAGCTTTTCTGAATGTCTTTTCTATCCACTGAACTAAATTGACCTCCTGAAGGAGATCCAGACCAGCTCCATATCCACTGAACTGTTCCAGACCATAGTGGACACTAGTCCAATTTTGTTGTGGGGGAAGTTATGGTAATTGGATAATTACAGGAGACAGATTTGACTGGAGTTGATTTAACTATCTCCACATGGAGAAGGGGATTCTTTATTAGTTTTCTGGATAATTCCATTCCCTGGGTTTGTATTGAGTAGCCATCAGATGCAATTAGTATCCAAGGCAGGGGCAATTAGTATCCAAGGCAGGGGCAATTAGTATCCAAGGCAGTGGAATTAGTTTCCATGTAAGAGAAATGTTATCATGTAGAGGAAATTAGTATCCATATATATAGATAGTTAGCATACACTGACTAGGGAGTTCTGGTAACATTCAGTGCAGTGTGACTCAAAGCTACTCTCACGAGGTGAGAGGACAGACAACATACTAGGTCTACCATCAGAGAACACACAGCCTAATGCAGTGGTTCCCAAACTTCTCCCAGCTGAGGCCCCATTTTAGACTGGGACACCATTGGAGGTCCTCCTTCATGTATTGAAAACAAATGACACGTAATAAACCATATTTTACTATTAACTACTACACAGTGTAAATGTAGGACTACATGCTGGCCACAAGATACAGTGAGATGGGCACTACAGGTCTACATGTATACATGTTGTACACGTTATATGCTTATACGCCAGTCCTCCACACAAGTGGTTCTCAACTATGAAATTCTGGCTCCCCCCCCCCCCCCCCCCCAAAATCAACTTCAATGGCTTGAGGCCCCCCTGGACCTGGACTGAGGCCCCGCTGGGGGCCAGGGCCCACAGTTTGAGAACCACTGGTCTATTGGAGATAGATTGCAGTCAGCTAAACTTGGAAATGGTAAACAAAAATGTTTTGATATCAGATAATTGCATGACCACTAAGAATACATAGGTTCCTGCCTGGAGGTATGCTGGCAAATGAGATCACATGATCTAAGTGAATTATCCAGTGATTCATACAGTGAATTACCCCACTAAATAAGTTACTAAGTGGTTGCTCTATTCTGTTTACTAGTGTAAATGCATGTCTGGCGTATAAGCCAAATCGTCAGGACTACCTGTGAGAATCTAGAGGGATGTTCGTTCAGTTATCAAACACAAATCTTTTTTTGTTGTTGTCATAATCTCCTTATATGGAGTTTTGCAGTTATAGCTGAGTGGCCAAAACAAGTCTTGTTGTATCTAAAATAACTGCAGACGCAGGAAGCATCAACAGACATTGAGGCCAGAAATGTCAACTTCATCAGAGGATGATGTTGAAGAAACAATTCACAGCTTGTCTTCAAGAACTTTAAGGGGCAAAGAGAGGATAGGATCAGACATAAGAGGATAAAAAATCATATATGCCTGTGAAGGAGAACTTCATAAGGATGTCTCATGTTAGGGTTACTTTTCTTGTAATTATTCTAACATTAATCATCACAGCAATGCCATTGTAATTATAGCAAGCAAGCTCCTTCCTGGATTGGGTCTTTGTTAGGAGACGCCTAAGGTAGGGGCCCAGGACAATGGCTAGGATTAGGCCCAGGGGCAATGTCTAGGATAAGAATTAGGGCAATGGCTAGGGTTAGCTGGAGGATGTTACCATTCTTAAAAATATGCAGATAGGACATTGACATTGCAATGATTGGGTGATAATTAAATGTTGATAACAAATTTCAAGCTACCATCATGACATGTCATTCAACTCTAAGGGTGCATATCTTTTCAAAAACAACAGTGAACATGACTCCCCCAATATGGTACCAACCAACCTGACTGTCTCATGGCCTATTCAGAAGGAAATAAGAGAGAAAAATAACAATAACAACTTCTACAACTTCTGTGCTCTTGGACACGTTGTATGTGAGTTGTAAAGGACTCTAATTAGTGATTGTTTGCGTGAGGAAGTTTTGTGTTTGGTGTGATTATCTGTGATTAAGCTAATGAATTGCAAGAAGATCCTTTGAGGGGTATGTCTACAACGGTTATTTTCAATTGAATGCAATAATTGAAAAAAAAAGAAAAAAAGAAAAAAAGAAAAAAAAAGAGATATAGCTTGGCTATAGCTATTCTCGTTCATCTTGCAGTACCTTGGCCTCTGCCCTCCTGCAGTTCCCTAATAAATCCCTGAAAGTTTCACAGGATCCCTCCAGTAATTTGGAAGGAGTTAAACCTGGTTCACACAGTGTTCACACCACATGATACAGGGACAAATATTGCAGGTTGAGTAAAATTAGAACTTGGTTCTATCCTCTAGTTACAGACTCTGTCCATAAGATTTTGTGTTCACAGCACACGGAAAAAAAACAACAACGAAGACCTGCGGCTATGACTATGCAGTGCTCCAATTGTGAAGTTACTTTTAGAGTCCAAACATATGGACAGACAGAAGGACAAATTGTCAATTAAAGTAAGATTAATAGTAGTAGCAGTAGTAGTAGAAGTAGCAGTAGTGATGGTGTTGGTAGCAGTAGCGATATTAATTTTATTATTGTTTTTGTTCTTGTTGCCAGCCAATTCGATTCTATCTGTCGCCTGATTATGCACTTGGATCAGCCACAAGCGGACCTACACTTGAAGTATGTTGCCAATGGTCCTCAGGTATGCACTGAAGTGGGTTAGAATCCACTGAGTCGGGTTAGAATCCACACACACACCAACAGACATGAGACATAATGTGAATTATAGTGAGATTATCATTATCACTACCAATTATCATTCCTTATTATTCTTGTTGCTCTTATCATAATAATTATCAATGTGAAAATATTGAAATAACGATGTTAAGGATGTAACTACATCCACTTATGGCTGTCCAGAAATCAGGTCAAGTACACTGGAGACCACACAACATAACCTCCATCCATACAACTACTAAAAAAAACAACAACACCAAACAAACAAAACCAGGGCGTGGGAAGTGGGGGGGGGGGGGGGGGGCAGTGTGGACAGTGACCTCTCCATGAATGAATGCATAGGGGTATCAGTGATGAAAATGTCCCTTCCTACACACAAATTAGACCAGGAGTTTGAAAATATTTGAAAAAAAAACAAAAAAACAAAAAAACAAAAAAAAACCCTGCACCATCATGAGCAGTGTCTAGGGCTGGAGACATTAGAAAATCAATAACTGAAACAAAGAAAACTGGACACATTCACACTAGCTGAGGAAGCACTGTGTGGAAGTCATTTATCCAAAAAATGTAATCACTGCCAAGCAGAAGAATAAACTTCTAACTCTTCAAATGGTTTTTCAATAATGTCTAGGAATATGTTTGTTGGACAAAATGCCTTAATCATTGCAAGGGAAACTGCAATGGGCATCTGGTAATAATCATCAGTGCTAATTTTGATTATTATTCTTATGAACATCTAAAAATTTCAAAAAAATTAAAGCAGAAAAAAAAAATATATATATTTTTTTAATGAAATAAAGTATTGACAAACCAAGAATTCCTCCTGAAGGCAATTATTCAAACTCCTTGGCACTGTGGATGACCACTAGAAGGATAGATTGGCCAGGTAGAATGCTATTAGCCACTGGACTCTTGTGGTGAGGGAGCATAACAAGCACAACCCATTAAGTAGCTGTAGTAACACATAGTGCTGTTGACAGGTGAAACTATTCCAATCATTCACCTTTTCTACATTTATTGATAAATTGAATTACTCCACGTTGGCATAGACCAGAATGGTGGAATTTATGCAAATCCATACCTAACTCAACTTAAGTTAGTCTGTGCCAGGAAAATATCTTTCACTGAATACTTGAATGAAAAACTTCAAGGTGGATAGTTAATGGGGGTGATTTGAGCATGAAAGTATCTTGTGAAATGCTATAACCATTTATGGTTATGTACAATACAGAGCTATTTATTTTACCCACCATACTTACTTAGACATTGAGAAACATGAGCAAGGGGACCACAACAGCTGTGCACATACTATAGAGCTCAACTATCTCCTTCCGTAAAAAAAAAAAAAAAAAAAAAAAAAAAAAAAAAAAAAAAAAAAATTAAAAAAAAAAGAATAAAAAAAAATTTACACATATCATTTAAAAAAATACATACATTAAATCACTTCTCAAATTTCATTCAACAATGCAGTTATAAGAATTCTTTATAATATTTTAATTAGTACAACAGTTTAATATACGTGAGATCCACCATTTATCAGAAAAAGTTAACTTTTTTCTTGTAAACTTAGACATGTGTTAGCTTCAGACTGGAACATGTGGTAGCTTAAGACCACTCCCACTGTGATTACCTTCACCACTCACAGAAACAAATCTCTCCAATTATACACAAGAAAATTTTGACTTGGAGCAGATTGCATACTTCAGCTCAGAGCCTCTTCTACAAGAATTTTACTTAAAGAATATATTTTAAAATATTTTAACATCCTATCCTCACCAGACCCCTTCTCTCCCCCACCCACCATTTTAAGATATTCTGAACTAAAATCCCAAAAATAACAATCTGAAATGTATCTCTTTCAAAATTTCCATCTTCAACAGAGTGGCTAGCATTAGACTACAGCATCATAGCTTAATGTGTCAATGAGAAAAAAAAAAAGAAAAAAAAAAAGTGTGTGTGTGTGTGTGTGTGTGTGTGTGTGTGTGTGTGTGTGTGTGTGTGTGTGTGTGTGTGTGTGTGTGTGTGTGTGTGCGTGTGTGTTATGGGAAAAACAGAAGCACATCTCCATGAACAATTTCATATATTTAGAGGCCAGTCAGTCTCCGCCACATCAAAGGATTGGAAACACACTACAGGGAGTGTTACTGCAATTGAAGCAGTTGACAGAAAAGCTTTGGCTGAAAAGAAGTAGCCAGTGTTAAGTGGAGAAATAAGCTGCTTGTAAAGAGTGGAAGAGAATTGCATTTGGAAGACTATCCACTAGATGGTGCACCAATCTCAGTTACAATAGGTCTGTTGTAATGAGTCCAATAAACTTCATTCTTGAAATACTTCCTTCTCAGTCTGCACAAAACGTTCTAATAAAGCACTCCCCAATGGTGCCAAACTATTTCCATTATTTTAGTAAATATAATTATATTCCAATTATATAATACAAGACAGCTAAGAAGTTGGTATGCAATAATTCATTCAAAATAAAGTAATTATTTGGGATGGATGAAGAGAGAATGGTGATACTGACAGAGTGATGATGCCTGCTGTGTGTGTGTGTGTGTGTGTGTGTGTGTGTGTGTGTGTGTGTGTGTGTGTGTGTGTGTGTGTGTGTGTGTGTGTGTGTGTGTTCCTTAGTGCTTGCAAGTGTGGTGTAGGTCTAGTCTATATATGTATGTGTGGATGCATATGCCGCTCAAGTCAGTATGACATAAGAATATAGAGCAGCTGTGTTCCTGTGTGGAATGCCCCCACAGTTTGATGCAATGTGCCTGAGGGCTGGCTGTACCTGGCCACATACACATCACCTTGAAAGCTTAACCACAAGACATGCTTGGTAAGCCCCTTCCACCTCTTAAGGCCTGTCCACAGTGCACAAAAATGATTAGGAATTAATTCGAATTGAATCCCTGGAGAAAAAAATATTTTTTTTAATACCCAATGCAAATTAATTTGAATCCTAGCATCCACACTAGCACTACTCCAATCCAAGCAAAATTATCCTATACACCTGCTTTGTCTTTATATAATTTATGTGAGAAAGTGTTAGTTGTACAGGGTTCTCAGACTTGCTAACCCCAGACTTCAATAATTTATTCACTGCTTAACTTCCTTTTCAAAATTAATTTTGCTACCCTTTTCATCTTTCAGCACAGCTGCTCCAATGCCATTTATCTTCTTCAGACTGTTTAGCCTGCCTCTCTAGAATAGGTCTTACCAAAATTAACAAACCACACCAAGGACCTCAGAGATTGATTTCTTTCTATTATTACCAGTTTCACTTTGAGCATCAAAATTGAAGGAATCTAGCACCCACCCACCCACCCCCACAACACACATTTAAAAAATTTTATTTTATTTTTATTTTAATTTTTGGATGATTTTTTTCACTATTAAATTTACAGAGCATTTTTTTTTTAATTTAAAAAAAAGGGGAAAATAGTGTGTCAAGGTAGATAAATGGTGGTTTTAAAGCAAATATTGTGGTCGTGCTGGAGAGTTCCCAGCATCTCTGGGTCTTTGTTAATGGTTGGTTATTTGCACTCACAAAGGAAACATTTTTAGCAGAACCTGAAGGGACAGTCCTGCTAATCCTATCAAGCTCTCCGTGTACAGATAGCCCAGAACACAGTTAAGTAATGTAGTGGCCCAAAACACTGATAAGCAACTAAGAAATACTCAGCAGACTTTCAGCAGCAACCAGTTCAAACTACCTGTCCAGGTGGGTCTGATATAATTAGTGTGGACAGGCCTTTATGTTTGTGCCACCAATACATAACCACCTATACCTCTGAACATTTTAATTTCCTTCCAAACAAATTCCCTAACACCCTCAAAATTTGGCCAAAAACTGCAACACAACCTTCTTCCCTTTGGGCTTAGCAATAACAGCTGCTCCAAATCCAGCTGCTCCAAACCCAGCTCTATACATAAAACTTGGCTCTAACACAGCTGCCCATTAGGCTGTGGTACAGCTATTTTTGTTGCTTTTGCTAGCTATATCCAAAATAGGTCTTATCCAAATTTACTTACTTAACACTGTTTGACTTCTGTTCCTCAGTTTTTAATATCTTACTTACTGACTCTCCTACTTCAAAATGGAAAATTTTTGGTTTGTCTTTTTAAAAAAATTTTATTTGGGTATATTTTTTCTATTTTTATTATAGCTAGCTTAAATTTATCTTGTAAACGTTTTCAATTTGATTTTAGTACCTTGTAAGCTGTAGGTAAGTAAGAATAAGTTTTAAAAATCTATAGAATGAATTCATACACTTTCAGTGGTATTATTGTTTCATTGGTTGGTTGTTTGTCTGTTTATGTTCTTGGTGTTTTCTTGTATGTTCTTAATTGGTTTTAGAACTACACTGCTAGTTATATTTACTTATATTTAGTAAGGAGAGAGTTTTTGAAGTATATATGCTTGAGTAGTCCTTTCAACTGCACTGGCCTTGCTAACAAGAATGCTCGAAAATAACTGGCCTTGCCAACACAATGCTCAGCTAATTAGTTCAGAAAATAATTAAATAAATTTTTAGATTAACTAGTTCTTTTCAAATTAGGACACAATTTAATTTGGGTTTTCAAATGGTGGTTTTATTTTTCAATACAGCCATACTCAGGGCATGGGACACAGCTCTATTTGCTTTGAAACCAGCTACAAACACTCAGGGATATTTTCTCTGCCAACAGTACCAAAGATAACAAATTTTAGTGGGAACTGAAGGAGTTCTTACTCCCTAACAAATAAAGAAACACACATAAGGGGAATTTATAAGATTCTTGACATTCTGGGAACCTCCAATTTTCCAAGAAACTGACTAGTTAAAACCAAATTTGGCAGGACCACACTACCAGGCCACTGGGAGTATTGCTGCTGCTTCAATATGACCTTGATTAGGATATTTACATGTAAGGCACATGTACAGCAGCTTAATAGTATAGACTATCAGGTTGACCACACCAGCTGCTATAGAAGTTGCCAATCAAATGGTAAAAATAAAACTTAAGTTCTCCTAACTTGAAGCTATTTTGATCCACCTTTTTTTTAAAATAAAATTTAAGCCAAAATAAAGCTTAAGTTCTCCTAACTTGAAGCTATTTTGATCCACTTTTTTTTTATTTTTATTTATTTTTTTTAAATAAATTTTAAGCCAAAATAAAGCTTAAGTTCTCCTAACTTGAAGCTAATGAAGCTATTTTGATCCTCCCTTTTTTAAAATAAATTTTAATTCCACCTAATTGGTTGATTTAGATATTATTCCACTTGTCACATGACAAGGACTAGAAAGGGATATAGTACATGACCACATAGACTAAGTGTGAAGAAGATATCTTAACTCCATGGTACAGGCATGTCATACCTGCCTTTTTTCCAACAGCAATGGATGGTGACCCCACACTTCTCCTCCCAAGGCCCCACAAGAGAGGAGCTTATTGGATACTGAGTGACACCATGACAGGTAACCACACGCCCAGTGATGGTATTACCTATCCTCGAAGACAATATGTAGACCACAGAGTGTATGAATAGTACTTCACTTGAAAATTAGCCACATTCATTATTCCAGACATGTCAATTAGACATACACACAAATAGTAGTACAATGTTTTGATTGGTTATGCTTTTCTAATCTAAAACAGCTGGTGGGGTACTTGTTTACCAGCTGTAAATGGCTGAACACTAATTGGAGTGCACTAGTAACCAGCCAAATTTAAACTAAAGCCCCCATTATAATCCATAGCTAACTTAATTAACCAACCACACTTGGGGAGGTTTTATAGGAGATGACCTGTCAGACTTCATTTCATGCCATTGCAAAAACATTATGTTAAGTGTTTTTTACAATGTTATTGCCAGTTAAGACTAAAATTTTCCAACCACTAAGCATTCAAATTTCAAAGAACTAATGAACCATCATTGTTGAAGGGTTGTATAAGCCAAAGATAGCCTTTCATATTGTTGGTAGGACAGTCAACAACCCCTTTGTGGCATGATTTTAATTTAATTGACAATATATTGCCTGTATTTAGACCAGCTTGAACGTTTGTATGGTGCTGGCTTTTCAAAGTTTAATTCAGATTTGAAAAGGATGAGCTATGTGGTAAATTAAATTTTAATATCTTGCTGATGAAAGGGTTTATGGAATAAAAGGGATTATGAACAACTGAATGTCAGAACCTTTTTAGGAATAGTTTGTAGTAAATGTCTTGTCAGAACCATTTAGACAGATTGTTCAAACCATTTAGAAGGTTGGTTGTTCAATAAACTACAGCTATTATATAGAACTCATAATAGTTATAGAATCCTAAGTCTGAGTGGTTCTGATATATTGGACAGCCATAATGGAGTTCTTCAAGTTAGTGCAGCTAGTGCAAGATCTTTATGGGATATGGAAAAGAACTTCTTGCTCTCCTAACTGCATATCTCACCAGATATGTGACAAGTTGATGAAAGTTTGTTCTATAGATGACACCATTTTTTTTTGATAGAAATTACCACTGTCCCTACTCCAGAATAAACAAACAAATTGATGGACATTGCCATCCAATATTAAAGATGCCAAATCAGCAGAATAGACGACCTCAAAATAGGTGGAGAAGTGCTCACAGAGTCTGAGAGGACAAAGAGCAGTCATGGAGGACCACATTCCAAAACCCTAAAACCTACACACACATACGGTCATTGATAGTGTGAAACTGAAATGAATTTTGTTGCCAAGCAACCTGAGGTCACATGAGGGTTCATCCTGGACAGCCCCTGGACAGTTATTGCAATTCATAACCACTAAAATAGAGAAACAACAAAAGTCAACATATGCTTAGTTTCATTTCAATATTGTGTATGATTTTCATTCCCATGGTGCACTCCACTGACCCACAGCAATAGATAACTGGTGTTCTGTGTGGATGAGGAACTACCATATGGACCATTCGCTTTTGACAGCAATGAATACAATATTTCGTTATTCTTTTCTTCATAAAACACCTAATATCTTATGAAACATGCTTGAGATTTAATGAAGTATAATGATTTAAAATATTTGATTGTAAAATAATTTTTATAAAAAATCAATAACATTATATTAATATTTTTTAAAAACTCACACACACTCGAGCCTTGTGGATAAAGCTCAAGTAGAGAATCTGGTAAAGAGCATCAGTAAAGCCGAACAGGTGGAACATCAATTTTACTTTTTTGCTCACGTCTTCACAAATGTAGAATACAATTATAAAGCCTGCACACACACACGCACACCAAACAATGCTAGTCAACAACAAAATAGCTTGTCAATATGTAGCTGTGGAAATTTAAAATATTGAAGCAACACAAAGGATTGATTTGTAGATATTTTCTTAAGGAATATTGTCCAAGAATGCATACCAAACAGTGAATATCACACTGGGTTGAGGCAGCTTGAAGTAGGTTGACGATAGCTCTATGGGGACACACACTGGACCAACATCACACTGGGTTGAGGCAGGTTGAAGTAGGTTGACAATAGCTCTATGGGGACACACACTGGACCAACACCACACTGGGTTGAGGCAGGTTGAAGTAGGTTGACAATAGCTCTATGGGGACACACACTGGACCAACACCACACTGGGTTGAGGCAGGTTGAAGTAGGTTGACAATGACTCTATGGGGACACACACTGGATCAACATCACACTGGGTTGAGGCAGCTTGAAGTAAATTGACGATAGCTCTATGGGGACACACACTGGACCAACATCACACTGGGTTGAGGCAGGTTGAAGTAGGTTGACGATAGCTCTATGGGGACACACACTGGACCAACATCACACTGGGTTTAGGCAGGTTGAAGATGGTTGACAATAGCTCTATAGGGACACACACTGGACCAACATCACACTGGGTTGAGGCAGGTTGAAGTAGGTTGACAATAGCTCTATGGGGACACACACTGGACCAACATCACATTGGGTTGAGGCAGGTTGGAAATAGCTCCAACGGACAGTGTCGATTATTTACAAATATTTGAGGTAGATCACAAATGTGGAGTAAACTCATTAGGACAAAGCTACTTTCCCTTCCTTCAATGCCAAAAATGTAATGTCATTACCATAGCAGCACGTGGCAATAACAAAACGGTCAGTGTTTTTCCACAAGACTGTTTAAGGGATGTACATCTGAATATCCAATTAATCTTTATCTTTGTTCAGCAAGTGTACGTATGCATCAATATGACCTCTATCAACCTGCTTCAACTCAGTGTTATGTTAGTCCAGTGTGTATCCCCATAGAGCTATTGTCAACCTACTTCAACCTGCTTCAACCCAGTGTTATGTTAGTCCAGTGTGTATCCCCATAGAGCTATTGTCAACCTACTTCAACCTGCCTCAACCCAGTGTGATGTTGGTCCAGTGTGTGTCCCCATAGAGCTATTGTCAACCTACTTCAACCTGCCTCAACCCAGTGTGGTGTTGGTCCAGTGTGTGTCCCCATAGAGCTATTGTCAACCTACTCCAACCTGCCTCAACCCAGTGTGGTGTTGATCCAGTGTGTGTCAATAGAATTTCAACCAACTTCAGTACCAATGCCAGGTACCTGCTACTTCAATAGCTACTGCTTGCTATTGTTGTTCCCACGTATTATAAGCATTATAAAGTAGTGACCTTTTCCAAATAATTACCAACATGTTGGAGGGGGCAGGGTGGGTAAAAGAATTTATCCCCCCCCCCCAACAAGGGTTAATAAGCATGGTATTGGAAATAGCCAGAATCTAACAACAATATAATGATTGGAGGAGAGCATAGATGGCCCCAGGCTGGGAAAGCAGTATTAGACGATTACATGCACCCATAAGTAGTTGTAATGTAGAATGCATTTAAGAATATTGAAAGGAACAACACAACACAAGCAGTGCAGCTACTCAGTTCTGGTATTATTGAAATGGAATATTAACCATCTTTACCAAATGTAAGAAGATATTTAATCACTTTTATGCCAGTCACATTTCAATAATCGTATTGTGTTATTGTGACTGTATACTAATCAGTGTCTATTAATTGTTTGTTGTACGTGTGGCAGGATTAATTTGTGTTCTCTAATGGTATTGTGTTGTGATTTATTGACTTTCTATGATTCAGCTAATTGCAAACTGACCAATAGCTGACTGACTGTGAATGCATATTTGTGCTGTTCGATTTGTAAGTGGATAAAGACGCTATCGTTGTTGTATTAAATTTGTTCATATCGCATGAACTAGGCTTAATTACTATATACTCTATAGAAGTATAATCTGGGCACCATTTCACACCAAATGAGATTCACCATTCCTAGAGAGAAATTCACACACACACACACACACACACACACACACAACACTATTTTTGCAGGGTGGGTGCTGCCTAGTTAAAGCATAAATTATGAATGGAAGCAGACATCTGTATAAGACTATGGCCACTGTGCCACTCTTACGGAAGCTGTCAACCATCAATGCACTATGAATTTGGAAAATAGTGTGGGTATATCCAACCAATATGCCCTGTGGCACTATCAGCGGAAATATTGACAGGCTTGCCAACTACATGTGATAATACTACACGTCTAGTCAAGTGCTTGACTCTATCAGAAGTGATTTGTACCAATCATGTCAATAAGATAGAACATTACCACTAACTCGACCAAACAGACCAGGTGTTTTGGTGAGACCAGACCAATCAGAGTGCACCTATCCAGCAGTGTGGCCCTCAGTCGACCCTGAGGCAACTATGGAGAGCCAATTCAAGACTTAGTGCAGTCCAGGGATCCCTGCTGATGCCCTCATGCAATCAACACCACATCACACCACACCCTTACTATGCCCAAGGGCTGGCGAGTCATTTAAGCATACATACTCCGATGGGTAAGGGTCACTTCAGTGAGCATGGATACAAGTTCAATATACACACCAGCATCAATGGACAAGTTGAACCTTACCTATCTTCATCTAGTCCAGCTGATTGTCTGATAAGGACAGGCATTGCCCTCAGACACACTAAGGAATATGCACACTCAGCATTACTCCACCACTGGACCATGTCTTTGTACATCATCTCGGTGTGAAACACTTGCTACCCACCCCCCCCCCCCCCCACCGGTTCATTAAGAATCAACAATTTTGAAAATTATCTTCCAATGTATACATGCTGCCATGTTGTGAAGGAGTGTAGGGAATGAGTCTAAATCTCTCTTCCTGTTTGTGTATACACTCAGTCAGTGTTCATCATCATTCCAGCATCACCATCTCTCTCCCACCATCTCTCCCTCAACATTATCGTCTCCTCTCCTTTGATTATCTAAGTACATGCACTGATATACATTTTTGAAGATATACGGCCAAATGGATAGATAGAGAGATAGGTAGATATACATACCGCATAGACATGTGCACAGCATTGCACAGATGTTGTATTGCAACTTATAAGAGTACTTTCTTGAAATAACTTGTCAGCAAATAAACTTGAAAAACCTGTTCCTATATACCTATCGGCACAACACAACGTGAAATAAATATCGGCTTCTACTAACAATTTTTAAAAATCATAAAATTTTAAAATCAAACTAATAGGAAAATAATTATAAAAACACTTATTGAAAAACATTGCCTAGTCTTGACTACTCTTCTATTAAAAAAATTTTTATTTCTTTTTTAATATGCTATTCTAACTTTCCTATTTATCTTCATCTAGATATATATATGTATTAAAAAAAAAAAACTTCTTTTTTTAAACTTAGTTCAACAGATGCACTGCCAATAGGAAGTAATAGACAGATATTAGTTGGTCAAAGTGGTAAGGTGTGGGGGAGAATGATTGCTACAAAGTTGTTCCTCTGGCTTTTGTGTGAGGCAGTACTTGAATGTGTTTTGTCAGTGCTAATGTCAGATGATACAAGGGCTGGTTGTCTGGTGATACAAGGGTTGGTAGTCAGGTGACATAAGGGCTGGTAGTCAGGTGACAAGGGCTGGTTATCAGGTGACACAAGGGTTGGTTGTCTGATGACACCGGTCTGGCACAAGGTCTGGTTGTCAGGTGATACAAGGGTTGGTTGTCTGGTGATACAATGTTTGGTTAATGCTATTCTTCCATCTTAATGGAGTCTGCTACTCTGCCCACTCGATAATGGCAAATCTCAAAAATGCAGATCTATATATATTTTCAAGGAAAAAGAAGATATCATTTTAAAGCATTGCAGCTAACTACATTAAATTGACTTATACGGGGGGGGGGGGAGGGATTTTTTTAATTTTTTAAAAATTTTTTTATTTATTTATTTTATGTTGAAGGAAACAAAAATTCCACCTATGAGACCAAAATTTGGGAGGACCTGACATAAAGAGGTAAAGGATCATCAAATATGTGCCCTTATGAGTGCAGTCTTGTTTCATTTGCTGCACTCTTCGCTGTTCTTTGTTTATACTCTTGAAGTGTTCTGTGCAATAATTGCTACTATTTGGGTGAGTGGGAGTCGCTGGGAGGGAGTTGTCCTAATTTTCTTCTTTCTTTTAGAATAGTTAATTTGAAATCTTGTACTGACAGACCACGCAGGCGTGAACATTGCATATAATTAGTTGCATTAAATTTATTTCAATTTTTTATGCACAATTTGATGATAAATATACAAAGCACATTTTGCAAATAGAAGTTCACATTAGTAAATATTCATAGTTCACCATTTGTAGCATGTCTTCATTGGAATCGCTGCAACTGCCATGCCTAGCATATGACCTATTTGCTCATTCTTTAAGGCAAAACCTAACCAATTTCTATCAGTAAATTAAACTCAAGCCAATAAAAATAAAAAGGAAATGAAATCACGAACATATTTTAACACTTGCTGTCACTTCTGGTAATACAATTATCATTATTCTAGTGATTATTGCAAGAGGATCCAAGGTGAGGTGGATACAGGTGGGGAGGTGGATACAGGTGGGGAGGGGGGTGGGGAAGAGCTAGGTAGAAAAGGAGGAAGGGAAGGATGGAGGGAGGGAGAGACAGAGAGACAAATAGGTATATATGTAGGAAGGTAGGTATTTAGATATATAGATGGATAGATAGACAGACAAATAGATAGATGAATAGAGAGATACACAGACAGAAAACCTTTGCAGTTAAATTCAATATTTTTTGCGTCAAATGGTAGAAAAGAGCTATTGTTGGCACTCCCCACAGAAAATCTTACAGCAATTCATTAGCTTAATCACACCAAACACAATACATCCTCACACAAACCGTAACTAATTAGAGTCCTTTACAACTCACACAAAACATATGTCCAAAATTTCCAAAGTTGAAAAGTAAGGACATCATTTTTCCCTTTACTTTTCTCTGCAGAGGAAGCAACCCTTACCAACCAGTTGGCCAGAAGGTCAGTCAACAGGAAAGACTCCCCAAACATCACTACATGTCCAGCAGGACGCTTGAGAGATCAAGAAAAACATTGCCAAAAGAAGCGGAAAAGCAATTATTGCCAAAAGAAGCGGGAAAGTGATCATTGCAAACAAGACATTGGTGAAGTGTCGGCACGCAGGTGGTCAGCGATTAGTAACAGATCAATAATACGCAGGGCAGTGCACTTGTTATTCCACACCTTGCAAGACTTCTTTGTATCTATTTTTTTTTCTTCTCAGCATTGAGTGGTTACCTAAGCTAGAAACAACAACAACAACAACCATAACTACTAAAGGCACTTTGCAGCTTCGCTGCACTAATTAAGGCAGCACTTGTCCAACAAACATTATCCTATAACTAATCAAGCCACCGATTGTCCAATAGACAGAAATACACATGGACACACCCACAGGTGGAGGTGTGGTGTGGTGGGAATTAGTCATTGCTAATCCCAGAATCAAGTTGTGCATTATGCATACCAAGATAGACAGGTCTAGGAGGTGAGGATTTGAGTTTGCTCTGATGATGATATTAAATTTTCACTTTCCGCTGAGTCATTATTGGGAGCTATACCTGTTCTTATTACCATTACTGCAGGGGAAGGGGAGGGAGGGAATCCAGGATTTGTAAAAAGTGGGGGGGGGGGGGGGGGGGGGGGGGGAATGTTCTAGAAAAAAAATATGCATGCTGATGTATGCAGGAAACTTTGTATGACCACTACACTCATTGCCATGGTCACATTATTTTAGTTACACCTACTTAGATGAGATATCTGTTCTTTGCCCTTTCAAGTTCTAATTGGCACACCCAAATAGTATTTTATTTCATGATCCAAGTTTAACTTGGCATGGAATAATGCTAGAATTATGATGTCCCATGACAGCCTCTCCCATATGCATGCTCGCTAGGCTCACCTTGGTGGGTTGTAATTGCACTACTTAGAAGTAAAGCATTTTGCATGTAACTAACTTGCTTCTTTAGTTTTAGTTCATAGAGACTGTGCCACAGATGAGCAGACAAATAAGATATTGTGGGTATGTATATTTCTATCAAGTGAATGAATGAAACTACAAAAATTCATGATAAACACAACTGTCAATGAAAGTGACCGAGTTGTCTTTAATGTGAATCAAGTGCCATGATTTTAAGATGCTCCATTTGTCTGTTTGAGAGGCCTTTTGGGAAGATAGATAATGAGCAGTCTAGAAAGTGGCAGCAGCAAGCCAGACAGAGAAATAGCAGCTGCTGCTGCCAGGCAAGGAACAAAGAAGAAAAAGGAAAGGAGGGGGGTGGGGGGAAGGGAAGGAAAATAAGAGAAAAGAAAAGGTAGAAAACAGAAAAGGAAAAAAAAAAAAGGAAGGGAAAAAAAAAAAGGAAGGGAAAAAAAAAATAATAATAAAATACTCGGGAAGGAAAGGGGAAATGGAATGGGGAAAAAAAGAAAAATAAGTGAAAAGAAAAGTAAAGGGAAAAAAGAAAAAGAGAAAAGGAAGGGAAGGAAAGAAAAAGATATAAAAGAAAAGAAAAAAGGGGGGTAGGGGGAAAGAAAGGGAAGAAAAGAAATAGGAAAAAGAAGACTGATGGGACTCTGAAACTACAACCCTCCAGATTAGATCTTACCACGTACCACTACACACGCATGCATGCAAGCACACACACACACATACACGCAAGCACACACACACGCCTTTCATTTATGACTATAGATAGATATTTCTATTTTATTGGCTACCTCCGATCTGATCTTCAGATTTTACCTGGAACCTTTAATTGTCAGTGACCTAATATGCTCATTCAACTACATCTATTGTCATGTGGTACAGGCAATTACATATTGTCATTTAATATTACTATTCCTGCCAGCTCCCTGCATGCGTATGTGCCTGCCTGCCTGCTCGCTTGCCTGCCTGCTTGCCTGCCTGCCTGCTTGCCTGCCTGCTTGCCTACCTGCATAACTGTCCGAATAAATATTTTAACCTCGGGTCCCACGACCACCATTAGTATTTTATTCTGCTCGCTACAACGACCTGTCACTGCAAAAGGTCTTAGAATTTCCTAAAAGGTCAAACCTAAAAGTTAGGTAAATAGGTAAAGGGTTGATACAATGACAACCACGTTTTTATAATAGCGGATAGAAAAAAAAAAAAAAAAAAAAAAAAAAAAAAAAAAAATAATAATAATAATAATAATAATAATAATAATAATAATTGAAGAATATTAAATCCACGTAGGAGAGCAGCTAAGGATGAAACACTAATTGCCAGCAATACTTGCACTTACAAGGATAGAAATGGCAAAGGTATGACTTCTCTAGCAGTAATGCTAGCTGCTTCACAGGTAATCACCACGTTCACTTCCATAATATAACTGGTTTAACCAACTTGTTGATATTATCAATCTACACCTAGCACTGACTGGGTCAATGTCAACATGAAACATGAAGCCACTCCAAACACAATTTCTAGACCTTATACTTCATTCAAACCAGCATTTCCATGGATTGTTCAGAATGGTTGGGTTGTTTAGGAGGCATGGCGTAATGCTAAAATGTAGACTGCCAATAATCAGATATGTAAGTTTGCAACTCACTTGGGTTATTATTGTTTTTGTGTAATTAGTTTGCATAGTAACAATGAACAAAGATAGCATAAATAAAGGGGGAAATAGGGGTGGGGGAAACACTTCTCTAGAAAAAAAACTGTAACTCTATTTTTGCCTGTGGCACACACACGTCAGGAACACTTGGAATGGTGGTTGAGGGGGGGGAGGGGTATATCCACAAGTTTTGCTCAAGAATGGATTTTTAACTATTTGTTTACTGTTTAAAAACACCAAAGTTTGTTGTTACAACAAATTGGTTACAACTAAGTTCTTTCACTGTATGGAAACCCTGTGGTTATAACTAAGTAATTTTTACTGTATAAAAATCCAAAAGTTGTAAATCAAATTTAACCTCATCTCTTAAGTGTACTAAATAATTATTTTGTTTGGTCTAAAACACCACTTTTTAATAAATATTGTAATTATTTGCCACAGGTCTTAGTGCAGGACCGCTCTTGTTAAAATAGTCAAGCTGATTGCTATAATAATCTGAGCTAAGTCAGGTTACTGAAGGAGGTCCAACATTCTGGTTCTTTATTATTATCAAAAGCACACATTAATAAGACTGGAAATTTACAGCCAAAAATCTGCTCACTTATGATTTAATGTTTTCACCTAATAATAACTTAATTGCGGGTAAAAAAAAAATTGAAGGAACAAAAGAGGGAAAAACAACTCAACAATGACCAGAAGTTGAACCGGAGACCTTAGCACTGGTTGTTGGGAGGAAATTTCATAACAAGAACAACATCAGCAAGAAAGTAACATTTAGACTCCGCAAACTTAAGTTTGCAGGTAAAAATGTGTTATAATTTATACAGAAGCTATGTCCATATTGTTTTATGAGTCTGGTATCAGAGCTGATATTATAATCAGCTTACTGACACCAATCCAGCCAGAGCACTTGAAAACTAACCGCTAGTCAAGTTTAGTTCAGTTAGTCTCCATCTATAGCAGACTAGTCACCTACCCTGACCAATCCACCCGTTCACTTCATAGATCCAACACTTGTTTGAATTTTATTCTTCGTTTACTCAGAAGCTGCTGGTAAATTTTACCATTTTTTTCCACCAAGTACTGAAATTTCCACCTACCATTTAAAAAAAACAAAAAAAAACAACAACGAGGGTTGGTACATGTAGACCCTTTACCTATTATACCACGAAATTTTTGTAAGTACCTGTTTTAGTTCACCACTAACTTTTTTGTTTGACCTTTTTAGAAAATTTCAAGACTTTCTGCTGGGACAGGATGAAATAGGGAGATGAATGAAATTTGAGTGGTGGTTGTAGGACCAGAACCCTCCGTTTAAAAGTTGTGCTTTTTTGGACAGTCAGGAAGGCAGGGACAAAATCAGGGAGTTAGAACAAATAATAATAAGAAATAATTGTACGATATAAATTAGCAGAGGTCCTTGCATTTTCGTGCAACAAGTTTATTTGAGGGAGACAAAGGAACAGAGCATCTCATAGCCTCAGAGTTTTTATTTAGTGGGGGATCCTCCTACCCCCTTTCAGATCTGCAGTAATGTAAATGGTCAATTAACTAATATAATGTACTGGAGTGTCATGTGACTGTAAGCATTAATCTAGTTTAATATAGACACTAAATATTTAAGTTACATGATCATACATTAAGTCTCCTAGAACTATTAGTGATGAGCCAGACTGTCAGCAGGATAGGTAATGCCGTGTTGCACTTTTGACCTTTACATCAAATTGTGACAGCACAGGCAAACCTCCTAGAACAGACATAGAGCAACCATATGCTATGAACTGCAGCACTACTCAAATGTGTGAAGTTCACTTAGGGGCAGCTGCTGTCCCATCTTTGCATGATTGCTACACACACTCCCGAGTCTGGTCAGTTCACATGAATTAAAATACACACACACACGCCTCACACACACGCCTCACACACACGCCTCACACACACGCCTCACACACACACCCACACTTCCACACACTCACTCACACACTACACAGGCAATTATCATTGCAGAATATGCACGGCTTCCCCTTTAATGCAGTTACTGTTCAAGGGGTAGCAAATTGTGCCAGTTGCACATGTAATTACTACATAATGATTGTTACTAAGGGAAAACTACAGAAAACAGTAAGGTACACATTAATACATTCAAGGCACTACAGTGGTAGACATACTCACAGTGCATGACAGCAGTGTACACCAGAGAAACTTGCATGAGCATGCTCAGAGGGAATGGGCAATGCATGATGTAATAATTCTGACTGCAGAACATAATGGGAGAAAAGTTACAGTATAAACAGAATACAATATCTCCAACCAGGAAACTTGATACTTGTAAGGATTGTCACATCAACATCCACAGTAGTCCACTATACACTTTACTTACTTGACTATGACATATAATTGTGGAGCACTGGTGATGAAACCTGTTACGACAATAACAGGGATTCTGCACAGAAGAGAACATACAATATCAAAGAAATGAACAGACAAACCTTAATGCCTGGTGGGAAACTCACAGCATCACAACTCTAGCCTGGTAGCTCAAGAAGGAGGCTAGGTGGTAAGATATGTGGCCCCAGAAGTAATGCCACATGCTTTAGGATCCTCTACATAAAAGCCAAGCCGGGAGCTAAGACAGAGACGAAATCTCCTTTCTCCTGAAGTTGGACCTTACCTAAAATAGCGGTTGCTTCAATTGCGTTGTTTTGTTGCTTTTTAGCACCTACAGCTGGCTGGAAGATGTCTGCGTATGAAAGGATAATTTTGGTAAAGCCAAAAGTTTTGGTATACCAGCTTCCTCCTAGAGTTTCAAATAAAACAGTCAGGTGAGCCAGTAAGTGGAGTTCAATCCAAACTAGGTATCTCCGGGGTGCCAGGAAGCTATTTGTTGTGACTAGTTTTGTTGTCTTTTTATTGGTCGCAGAGCATCGGACTGGAACTTGCCCAACCCCAGCTGGAAGGGTCGTCTGAAGGTGATCTCAAAAGAGAAACTATGTGAAGCTAGGCTGGAGGACAAGATCAGTGGTAATGTAACAGGAACATATTAAGTGTTTGTATTTTCTTTTATTTGTATTAACCAGTTGATCCCAAACTTATATTATAGTGCCCCCACAGAAGAAAACATCAATTGACAATAGATTATCAGAAAGGCTGTAGAACTCTCTATGTAGGGATGCCCTATACACACCCATAGTCTGTAAGGAAAGACAAAATATATCCATAGTTTCTCAGGCATATTTAAAAAATATTGTTTCAGTGAAGCTGCTTCTTTTTTTCTTTCTTTTTTTTTTTTTGTTGAGATTTTAACTACAAAATATTAAAATTGTCATTGAGAGATACCGGAACTAACTGGTCAAGTAATAAATTTTGTGATAAATTTTGTGATAAATTTGATACGGAGTACCAAAAGTTGATGTGGGCGGGCCTGAGAAACTAAAATATTATTTTTCTTGGCTTAGTACAAGACAAAACTCTCAAAACCTCCACAAACATTAAGTTATATGTATTTAAAGCACTTAGTCCTATAGAATATCTGCTTAGGCATATATTACTATTAACCTTGATGTGTAGTGCTCACATAGAGCTCCACATTCCTACCCCCACATACTTAGATAAATGCATAATACCACTTTGATAGATGCAGCTAACAATACTGAGCTACCTATGTAGGGATGGGAGTGGTGTGATAATGTTTGTTCATATCATCCCTACCTTGTTGGTGCACTTTTTAGAACAGTGCCACTATCTTGTTGCATACTTTTCGGCATACCATCCCTATATCCTTTGGCATTTTTAATGCTTTTTATACTTATATAAATTTCAGTCCAGGTCTCCAAAAGGTTTACCAGAACCTTTTGGAAGCTGCAGGGGAACCTTTAGGACCTAGCATACTTGGCTGGTGTCTCTAGTTTACTAACCTTTAGGACCTAGCATACTTGGCTGGTGTCTCTAGTTTACTAACCTTTAGGACCTAGCATACTTGGCTGGTGTCTCTAGTTTACTAACCTTTAGGACCTAGCATACTTGGCTGGTGTCTCTAGTTTACTGGCTTCTTGCTCTGAGTAGGAATGCTTGGGTAGGAATAATTGCATGTACTTTGGCTACATTGTTCTCAAGTTCATAATTTCTTCTTGCATAGAAGATGAAGGAGGCAAGACAGGCCCAAGGTTAGTCTCGCATAGCCAGACCTTCAGTGGAAACAGTAGGTAAAGGGTGTGGCTATGGGAGATGAAATACTCGGTACATGTGCCGTTGTAGTTTTTGTTATGTGTTGCCTAGAGCCCAGAGTGGCTGGCCTTCCTTGAGTGCAACAGCCCTTATTGAAGCCATGTCTTCCTCTGTTTGCTGACTGGTATCCTTTCACAGATTGTCGTCACAGCTGTTGTGAGTTGGCTTCAAAACAATGGACTGGTTTTGGATTTATTTTATTGGTGGCGGAAGAGGTGTTAAGTCTTGAGTCCAAGTAGACACTGTGTGTGCACTAGTGTCAATGGTAACATCTTGTAACACTCGTGAATTAACTGAACTATTCACTCTGAGTAAAGTGATTCTAAGTTGCACCTCGCCCACTTCTCCTACAGCTGATGTCAAGGTATCCATGGTAATCTTTGGTATTGTTTAGGTATCATTACAGTTTTATGATTTTCTTACCATTTATTACAGAACAATGACAGTTCTGTTGCTGTGGGTAACCAGTTTTGTTTTTAATGTCTACAAAAACAAAACCTATGATTTCCACTGGAATGTAACTTCTACCACTCCTGTTCTGAGTTAATCTCCAAGTGCTTAGATATTGGAAGCTTCCTGCTTCAAATTTAGCATCTTGTCTAAAATTCAAGACTTCCTGGAATAATTGGATGTAGTAATCATTTTATTGAGCTAAGTGAGAACTTATGAGCCTTATGCATACTTGTCCATTGCTATACTCTGACTAAGTTGTCATGGTTGCCTTCTCAGGACAGAAGATAAGAAGAAAGCAAGATAGACCCAAGGAAGAAGTAAGGTATCCAGCAAAGCATTACTTAGTCCTTGGTGTCCACTGCCTTCAACCAAAAGTGGTTGCCCTTGAGCAGCTGTTTATAGTGGGACATACAGCTGATTGACAGAGGCTGTGAGGATTATGTGTGTGTGTGTGTGTGTGTGTGTGTGTGTGTGTGTGTGTGTGTGTGTGTGTGTGTGTGTGTGTGTGTGTTCATTCATCTGTAGTATGCATGTACATCCAAGATCGGGTCAAAGTTTTTATCTATTCTACTCCTCAACAAGAGTGGTCGTCCACATTAAGACCTGTGGCAAATAGTTACTATAATCTTTATTTAAAAAAAGTGTTTTAGACAAGGAAAAATGATTGATTAGAACACTTAAAGTGCTGTTAAAAAGGTGTGGTAAGATTTGCAACATTTGAGTTTCTATGCAATAATGAGTACTTAGTTGAAACCACAGGATTTCCTTACAGTAAAAGCACTTAATTGTAACCAATTAGTTGTAACAACAAACTTTGGTGTTTCCAAACAGTAAACAATTAGTTAAAAATCCATTCTTGATGAAGCTTGTGGATGTATGCTGCCTCCCCCCACCTTCCCTTTACCATTCCAAGTGTTTCTAGATCTGTGTGCCCACAGGTAACCATGTAGAACGTGTGGATCATATATGAGTGTGAGTGCTGTATTTCCTGGAAAAATTCACAACACCCCCTCATTTTAACCACAGACACAGCAATGATACTCTTGGAACAGTTAATATCACCAGCAAAACATTTCATCAACAGATGAAATGATTCTTTAAAAATTGTAACTTTTTTTAATAGTAAAAAAAATGGAAAAAATATATTTTAAATATTAGATGATTTGCTTAAGCAATCTTTATAAATTCTGTGTGTATTTTTTTCTTTAGCAAGGTAGGTATTGGTCAGGTAACAACCCATGAGTTATAGTATTGCATCATGCCTTTGGGTTGCTTAAAAATGGTCCACATGGTGATCGTAATAAGGTGGGAAAAAGGAAGGTAGTAAATATTCCAGTCAGTATAAGTATCTAGCAACCTCAAACTCTGTAGTCTAGTGTTCAGTACATACAAGGACTGAATTGGTCCAATTTGTAGGTGAAAGGTGAGGTCTGAAAAGAAATTTATTAGTGTGTCTATCTCTTTCTGATGTCTTAGTTTTCACCTTTTTCTATCAACCACAGGCCCCAGGAAGCTGAAAATTTGCACATGGGGGGGGGGGGGGGGGGGCAACTTCATCCAGGGAGTGCCTTGAGCTCTGTTGCATGTTCAATATGTACCACACAAAAGGATTTGGATTAATTGTGTGTTCTGAAATGGGCCCTGTGTTTCCGCTGGTAAAGCTCCCCCCCCCCCCCCCCTGGTTAATAAAGTAACTGGGGACAGCTGTACTGCTGCTTGGTCAGTTCAACAGGGAAACCACCAGGGGAACTACCAGTGTGGTCAACCAGGAAGTGGAAATATTGAAGAGAACAAAGTCAAGCCTCTTGAGGTGATAGGAAATCCAAATACCCTGAAATTGACCCTAAATAGAACATCTATTTTATGATTATCTGAAATGGCTCCAAATACACAGAAATTAACCTTAAATAGAACATCTATTATATGATTATATGAAATGGCTCCAAATATCCTGGAATTGACCCTAAATAGAACATCTATTATATGATTATAATAAATGGCTCCAAATACCCTGGGATTGGCCTTGAATAGAACATTTGTTGTATGATTATATGAAATGGCTCCAAATATCCTGGAATTGACCGTAAATAGAACATTTGTTATATGATTATTGAAATGGCACCAATAAATCTCATGTTCTAAATCATTCCCTGTTATTAAGTTTGTGGACTGCTTGGAGATTTCCTATTATAGTTCAGGTCTGTTCCATTGGAAGATCAGCTGATGTAATCCTCCAGGGGGCCTTGGAGTGAACCACAGGGGACCTCTTCCTCCAGGGGGCCTTGGAGTAAACCACAGGAGACCTCTCCCTCCAGGGGACATTGAAGTAAACCACAGGGGACCTCTCCCTCCAGGGGGCCTTGGAGTAAACCACAGGAGACTTCTCCCTCCAGGGGACATTGAAGTAAACCACAGGGGACCTCTCCCTCCAGGGGGCCTTGGAGTAAACCTCAGGAGACCTCCCTCCAGGGGGCCTTGGAGTAAACCACAGGGGATCCCTTCCTCCAGGAGGCCTTGGAGTAAACCTCAGGAGACCTCTCCACTTCACACACAGACAGGACATATGGCACCATCTACTCCAAACTAAATGTGTGATGCTATATCTATGAGGAGTCTTACTTCATTTTTCTTCATCATAATTCATTAGTCCCCAGCAACCCTGGGTAACTGTGCTAGTATGATAGAAGTTGGCGTGGTATCTGATGATCAGTCCTAAGGATTTTGAAAATCTCGAAACTAAGTATGTGTGTGGTGTGTGATAGGAAACAACCCTTGTCCTAGCTCTTGTCCTGTAGGACACATTTTTTGTCCTAGTTTTTGTCCTGTAGGATACAACCCTTGTCCTAGCTCTTGTCCTGTAGGACACATCTTTTTGTCCTAGTTCTTATCCTGTAGAACGCATCTGTTGTTCTAGCTCTTGTCCTGTAGGATACGTCCCTTGTCCTAGCTCTTGTCCTGTAGGATACATCCCTTGTCCTAGCTCTTGTCCTGTAGGACATATATGCCTGACCCTCTGCCTGTGCATGATACAGCACTACAGTACTGATGACTTCATCACTGTAGGTATGATCTTGCCCTAGCCCTAAGTTGAGCAGACCAGTGTGGTCCTCTCTTCTGTTGACCTGCTTCTCTGCCACAATGGATACAGAACTTCTTATTTGTGCTATAAGGAATGTTTATTTAATGTTGACATCATTTTTTGCATATATATATCACAAATTTCTAGCCCTTCTGTGTCTGTGTTTGACCTGGTATTCTGCTCTATGTAAATTCGGTGTTATTTATTCCACACAATTTTAATCATTCAGCAATTTCTTCTGTCACCTCTTCCCCTCTCCTTGGTGTCACAATCATATTGAATTATTGGTTGCTTTATTGTTCGTTTTCCCCTGCTTGTTTGACTGACACTTATCTGCTTTCATCTATTGACTTTTTTTCCCCGAACAAGACTCGAGGGTGTCTGCGTACACACATTCTTTAAGTATGTTTGATTTCGCACTGGGCATGCTCGACATATGTGTTTGCTTCAACAGTGGATCCGGTTTCAGAGGATTCAACCCCTCGGCCACTTGGATAGCCTCTCCAGAACTCGTAGAAACCACTTATGTTCTGTTCCCGTAGTGGACATTATGAGACTCAAGGTGGAGATACATCTGCCTGCCTCCACCTCTTCCTCCTCCAGGGATGAGGAGGGGGAGGAGCAGTGAGGAGCAGTGAGGAGCTCTGATACAGCACATGTGCTAAAGGCTAGTCATGATGCTCATCCTCTTGATGCCTGTTGACTGCCTTGTGGCTGAGCTGCTCAACCAAAAGAAAAAGAAAAGGAAAAAGAGGAGGAAGAGAAGAAGTACTTGTAAGGTTGGGATCCAGTTCTAAAGTAACCAGTTTCACCTCAGAGTCAGTGGTCCTCACCTTCCAACTGTTACCGCTGGTTGACTGGACACTTGTTTAATGGCGATCATCTTCACCTGATGTGATCTATTATATCAGGAGAGAGAAAGAGAGAGTGTGTGTTAAGTCACACTGACCATGCAAACAGGCATGTACACACTTTCAAGCTGTCTTGAAGAGGAAGTGTAAGAGGGGAAGAGATCTGAACACTGTGGGAGCATCGTTAAGCAACAAGCTTAGCAATAGGAACTCAGTGAAGCCCTAGGGCATAATTAGTGGTACATGTACAAGACTTGAACAATAGTTCACAGGAAACTATAATGTACTTTCATGACTTCAATTCCAAACTGGATGATACTAATTCTATAAAATTTAATTATGCTTGAAAATATGCAATTGAACCGCTTCACAAAGTATACCCTCAAATGAATATGCTTTGCACATATTCCAGACACTTGCTCATTATCCTGTTGGAGTACTCCTGAGTGTGGTATCCTACCTGAGGGGTGGTTGTTGCTATGCTGAGATGGGTTTGAATATGCCGTTGACACTACATCTTGCTTGGGTTGAGTTTTGTATTGTGCATTATATCATTTACATTTGCTATATTGCCTATTTCCATAGCTACAGCCCCAGTTGGGCTAGGGTGTAGTTGCCATAGCTACGGCCCTGGTTGGGCTAGGGTGTACACACAGGAAGTAAACATTCTCTGTAGCTTAACACACTCAACAGGAACTCCAGCTGCCTATCACCACAGCAGTAACAACACATACACTGTTGATAGCTGTTGATAGTTGTTGATAGCTGCACTAGATACCACTATGATTTCCATACATGCCTGTGTGTGTGTGTGTGTGTGTGTGTGTGTGTGTGTGTGTGTGTGTGTGTGTGTGTGTGTGTGTGTGTGTGTGTGTGTGTGTGTGTGTGTGTGTGTGTGTGTGTGTGTGTGTGTGTGTGTGTGTGTGTGTGTGTGTGTGTGTGTGTGTGTGTGTGTGTGTGTGTGTAGATGCTATTGTATTGTGACTGCTAGTTTGAGGAGTTTTGCATTGGTCTCACATGTAGTCACATGTGTGTGTCAGCAGCGTAGCTTACCCCCTGTAGTGTTATCATGTGTCAACTAAACACTGTCACACTCGCCAAGCAATAGCAGGAGGTGTTATGATTCTTGGTAAAAACTTGCCTTGTTGTTGACCAACTAATATATGATGTCAATATGTTTACCTTGTTGTTGACAAACTAATATATGATGTCAATATTTTTACCTTGTTGTTGACAAACTAATATATGATGTCAATATGTGTGCCTTGTTGTTGACAAACTAATATATGATGTCAATATGTGTGCCTTGTTGTTGTCCTGCTTCAGGTGAGCTCTTTGCAGTATGTCCAATTGACGCTCACCCAGGAGTGGCAGTGGAACCAGTATCAGACTCCAGTAGATATTTCATTCTCAGACTGTTGGACCCCACAGGTATTGGTAGTAGCAAGCAGACACATACATGTATACTTCATTTTGACAAGAGAAAGTTGTACAGTACACTTAATTTGTTTCCATGCTATTGAATTAGTGCCTTGGGCAGAATAAGTCCTAATACACTAGATAGTGGTCCAGCCCCCACTGATCCTTTCCTCTGAAGGTGGATGAGGAAACACAGGTTGGTATCCATCCTTGTGGACAGTGATAAAGATGATAATCTAAGAGATAGTGCTATTTCATGGAGGCTCAGCTCTATTCATATCCTGGGCCAGCCCTAGCCATGGGTTTAGCTAGCTTCATGGCAGGTTATTGTGTGATTCTGACAATGTCATGTGATTATCATGTGATTTTGATGGTATCACATGGCATATTTGTGATGCTACCACAGGTCGTCATGCCTTTGTTGGCCTCGGTTTTGAAGATCGTGGAGATGCTTTTGACTTTAACGTGGCCCTGCAGGATCACTTCAAGTGAGTGTGTGTAACACTGCATTAATATGAAATAAAATATGATTTTTTATAACCTTAGTGATGCTTGTCTTCACCTTGTGTGTGTGCATATTTCCAGCTGTCTGTCCACTATTATTTTAATTACAATTACTTAATTAAAGTACAAATAACAGTAATTCTGACTGTAATTGAATTACAGTTTCCAAACTAGTCATTACAATTGTTTGAGTGATTCACTTACCCTACAAACCATGCTATGTAAAAACACTCTGTCACTCCAAAATACCCTAAATGAGATGAGTAGAACTATGAACCACATGAACCCTGTACAACAGGAAGGTATGAATGTACGGCAAAAATTGTGGGATTGCATCCTCGGATGGCTTCTAATTCATGTGAGTATAGGTGTAGCACTGTTAATATTGAACATAAAGTATGATTTTAAATTTGTTAAGTGAACTCATCATTTTCTAAATGCTATGGGACACTCTCCTGTGGCTCCCCCTCCCCCTTCCTTTGCCATAATCAAGTACATGGGTTCCTGTAGAGATCATTGGCTGAGGTCACACCAGTTGCTAGCTGTGGGAGATATTTAGCCCACCCTGTACAGGCTACCTGAGATATGTAAAAAGCAGATTGATGTGAGCATGTGCAAGAGAAACAGCTACAGGCATGCTGTGTGTGAAGTGCCCCAAGGCAAGTACTCAAAAGAGGCAATAAATGTATCTCAGGACAATACAAAGGAGCAGTTGGACACATGAGAGTGTTTGGTTTGGTATATACTACCTTCAAGTGGACACAGAATCCATCCCATTTCTGTGTCCAGTAATTGTTTGTGTATATGTGACTCCATCTATAAGTGATTAGTAATTGTATATGTATTACAACAACAACAAACACACAAACAAAGAACTGGTAAGGGATGGCTGCCTCTCATCCTTGTTGATACAGACATACACATGGATTGACCTGTGACCCCTGTATAATGCCCTTCCCCCCCCCAGGCAGGTGAAGCAGAGTGAGGTGGTGGCCCAAGAGGATGCCAATCCCGTCCAGCACAAGGATTACAGCCTTAAGGAGGGACAGAAGATCACCATCAACCTTAATGTGAGACCATGTGGGTATGCACCCAGGTCTGTCATAACCACTATCGTGGTTACCCACCCACTCACCCACTCTGTAGGCAGCTGTATCAGTACACGCTATTTGTACTCACCAACCCTAGCTACTGCTTAGCAACTGACCCATTTATGACCAGGAAGATTTATGCATTCTTTACATGCTGCATATGTCTAATCCCTGAATGCCCTGAGGGTAGTTCTTGTGTCTGGACAGTAGGGCTAGGGGTTACCATGGAGACATGTATGTAAGGGAAGGGGGGGCACTATATAAGACAGTCCTGTCTATCCTACAATATAAGGTTTTCCTGTCTGTCCTACTATACAAGGTTGTTCTATCTGTTGTACTATATAAGGCTGCCCTGTCTGTCCTACTATATAGGATTGTCCTGTCTGTCCTGCTATATAGGACTGTCCTGTCTGTCCTACTATATAGGACTGTCTTACTATATAAGGCTGCCCTGTCTGTCTTACTATATAGGACTGTCCTGTCTGTCCTACTATATAAGACTATCCTGTTTGTTCCACTATATAAGACTGTCCTGTCTGTCCCACTATATAAAATTGTCCTGTCTGTCCTACTATATAAGACTATCCTGTTTGTCCCACTATATAAGACTGTCCTACTTTATTGAATCTTGACCTAAATTTCTCTCATGCAGAAGCACCATGGTGACGGAGGAGGTGCGGTTAAGGGAGCCACTGCACGAACAATCGGTAAGCCAGTCAACAAATAGTTTTCCCTACTGCACATGAGGTGGGGTGAACACCTGTGGTAGGTATCACAGCAGGAGGTGTAGTGAACACCTGTGGTAGGTATCACAGCAGGAGGTGGGGCGAACACCTGTGGTAGGTATCACAGCAGGAGGTGGGGTGAAGACCTGTGGTAGATGTCACAGCAGGAGGTTGGGTGAAGACCTGTGGTAGGTATCACAGCAGGAGGTGGGGTGAAGACCTGTGGTAGGTGTCACAGCAGGAGGTGGGATGAACACCTGTGGTAGGTATCACAGCAGGAGGTGTGGTGAATACCTTTGGTGGGTATCACAGCAGGATATGTAGAGATTACCGGCCAAATTTTGAGGCTTTACTCAAGAAAGACTCAATTAAACATTGGACCAAGGTCCCCAGTTTTTCTCAAAGTTGTCCAAAATTTTTGGGCTAAAATCTAGGGATGTGTTTACCCTGAAGACATGTTACATTTGATATTCAGCCCATGTCACTTTCAGAGTTACAATGTGTGTGCATGCCAAGTTTTAGGTATTTAGGTACAAGGGTTTCCCCCCTGAGTAAAATTTTAGACATTTTTAGCCTGACACACCACAGGAAGCGGTGTGGCCAGGTGGGCTAAATTTCTGGAGATATCTACACTGAAGAATGAGTTCATTTACCTTGGTACCTTGTAGGGAAAATGTCTCAAAAATATACATCATACATATTCACATGTACAAACCTAAAAGAGGTGTGGCCAGGTGTTATCAGGATTGACCCAATAAGACATTTATATCAGGTATGTGAAGAAGAAAAGAAATAGAGGTGAAATAGAGGAGGAATAAAAGAAGGAAGGGGGGGAAAAAAGTTGGGGGGGGGGGGGGGGAATATAGCTTGACTTTCTGCTTGTTAGACCTGTTCGCTAACCATTTGGCCATGGCTATTTGTTTGTTTGCTTATTTTTTGTTGTTGTTTTGTTTTGCTTTATTTTTTCCAAATCAGGGATGCTGCTTTTGCATAATCTAGTCAGACATCCAAGTCTGCAACCTGGGACGTTCACTGCCTGATATGGTATCAAAGAAACCTTCATTATTTCATACTGAAGAACAAAACAGCAATTAATATCACAATAAAATATTTAGCAGCTGAGGACATACAAAGTTAGTCACACCTAACTAGAGCTGCAACGTTAGGTAAAGCATCAACATCACGAGTTAAATCAAGAACGTTCATAATGCTCAGATGCAGGAATGGAATCATAGCTCCACACAAAGCTGCATCAAAATGTGTTGAGCTGTTTGGCCGTCTATAGAGTTTTTGTGTTACACCATTTGCCATTCTAACCATACAATGCCATTCGTTCATTACTGGGGAGTAGTAAAGGTGGCTATTCTCTTTCACTTGAGTCAGATGACCAACAGAGCTGAGTAAATAGATGTTAATCAACACAGGGGATGTGGCTAGGGTCAGGCACACATGAGGGGTGGAGGTGAAAAAGAATGAATGTGTGGCAGTGTATAGCTGTTGTGATCTCTTCTTTCTCTCTCTCCATCTCTCTCAGGTGTGTCTTCCACAGGAGTTCTCCTTCCTCCTCCCCCTACTGGGGGTTCTCTCAACCCCCCACCTTCCAAGCAGCAGCAGCAATCGAAGATGGCCACCACCACTGCCAAGGATGATTGGGGGGATTTTGCCAGTTTCAGTGGCAATGCCGACAAGAAAACCAGTGACAGTGGCAACTGGGTCCAATTCTGATCATAGAATGATTGCATTTCCCCCCCCCATTATTATTAAATTTTTTAAGCAGCAAATTTGGTGTTTTTTTTGTTTTTGTTTTTTTATGTAAAGATGAGTGCGTGTATGTGTGTGTGTGTGATTGATGGATTCAAGGAACGTTTACCATAAAATGCTGACTTCATGAAATTTTGAACATAAACTGAATTGTGTCCTTTTTTTTCTTTCATTCATTTTTTTTTTTTTTTTTTTTTTTTTTTTTGTGATTATTTTCAGACATTGATTATGCATGTATATAACCGAGTGTATTGATGTGGCTCATGTGATGGTCACATGTCACAACCACCAGACATTGCTTCAATGTGATCATGTTGTAACTGTTCAACTATTGGGAGGGAGAGTCCTAATTGTATGATTGGTGACAATGGTCACAATACCTACAGGGGCATGTCTTTTAATAAGCAATCAAAGGGGTGGGGGGGGGTGTGTTTAGGGCTAGATAGTTGAGGTAAAAACAAAAATTTAAAAAATATATTTAACTTTTTTTTTTTGTTTTAATTTGCTTTGGGTTTTTTTTTGCCATTTTCCAGGGTGGAAAATGACATTTTTCCAGGTTCCAGTAAATTTTTGTTGTTTTTCGAGCAATTTTATTATGAAATAAACATTTTTTACTCTTACTGTGGGCGGAACCATAAAAGTTAATTCACACCAGAAAAATGATTTAGCAATAGAACTCGAGCTTACACTGAGTTATACTGTAATATCTATGGTTATATAACTTATGGTCACGTGAAGACCATGTGCCTAATTTCACAGCATGTGACTGGTTGGGATGTTACTCTCCTGTGGGTGTGGTTATGTGTGTACTTTGGGGATTCAATTAAATCTTGTTCCACTTGATTGCTTCTCTGGACCAATCTGGTCGTCTCCATTAATATTTTATGGGTGTGGCTAGACACTCAGTCACAGGAGGTTATCAATACTCCTGTGGTAGCATGGAGATCAACTAAACAAGTTTCATTGTGATTGGTTCTTGTGTGGGAAAACAACTACAGTGGGTGTGGCTAGGCTAAACCACATCCACCTGCAGTTAATAATGCTCACCCAGGTGCTTGGACCAAGATGCCAAATGTGAGCTTGATTGGTCCTTCAGTTAGCTTTTGGCAGTCAAAAGAACTACTTGTAGGTGTGACAATGACAAACCACACCCACACATGGTTAATAATGCTCACCTGGGTAGTTGGACACGATATACCAAATTTCGGCCTGATTAGTCCTTTGATTAGCTTTTGACAGTCAAAACAACTTCCTATGGATGTGGTGAAGACAGAACCATGCCCATTGCCACACCCACTTTTAAGAAGACTCACCCAGGTACTTGGAGATCACAAACCAAATTTCAGCCTGATTGATCCAGCAGTTTGGCAATGAAAACGACTCGTGCATACACATGGAGCTCCTATTTATAAGTAGATACACACTGTAATTAAACATAAATCTATATTACTGAAGCATGAATCCTCTCCAATAGATCAGCCATATATTTTATTTTAGTGTGTGTGTGTGTGTGTGTGTGTGTGTGTGTGTGTGTGTGTGTGTGTGTGTGTGTGTGTGTGTGTGTTAAGGGTCCAGGGACTTCGGGTGTCCACACCCATAAGCTGAGAATCTTGGTCAGTCCTCCTGTGAGTTCCTAGCCAGGCTCCAGGAGTTTGCTTGCACTGGCTCATAGTGCCTACTTAGTGCACAGGCACCCTGACTATGTCGGGTATGTGTGATCATGTAACGGCAGCTAGAGAATTAGCATTGTGTGTGTGTGTGTGTGTGTGTGTGTGTGTGTGTGTGTGTGTGTGTGTGTGTGTGTGTGTGTGTGTGTGTGTGTGTGTGCGCGCGAGATTTATATCTCTCTCCTCTATTTCATTGCATATCAGACTATAAATCATCCAATCAATGAAATCTTTCCTAAATAACTGACCAACACTGTCTAACTGCTGAGTGAGTGCCCTAGACTAGACGTTCATGGCGCCAATGATGTAGTAGATCATGATCAGCACGACCAGGATGAGCATGAAGATGATGAAGAGAGTGTATGCATTGACAGATTGCTCTTGGTCCAGCCCCAGCTCGTGCAGGTGCATCTCTGCCACATGCAGGTCCGGGTTCCTCTCCAGGCTTTTCTTGAAGAAAAAAGCAGCTTCCTCGTACTTCTCAAGAGCTTTGTACACCTCGCCGAGTGTGAAATACTGCAGCCAGGCATGGTTGTCTGAGGATTTCACATGCAGAGATTTCTTTGCCAGGAAGATGGCGTCATCGTAGAACTTGAGGTTGAACAGAACCCTAGCCAGGTTGAGGAGAAGGTCAGGGTGGTCGGAGGAGTAGAAGAGAGCCTTGCGGAAACACTCGATGGCTTGTTGCGTGTCTCCCTTGATCCGCCAGAAGTTGCCAATCTGGTTGAGGACCGTAATTGACTGTTCATTCTACGAGGAAGAGGGGTGAACATAATCTTCTTTGTGTACATATTACTTTAAAATATGAGTAAGACATGAATGTTTTGAAAGGACATGTCCACATGTTTGTGACAATATTTATACAGCATGATCAAACCTGCCCTATGGGTGGTTTTTCAATCCAGCTTTAGTAGCCTGTATTTACGAAAGTGCCAGCTATGTTCACATATCTCATAGACTATAATAACACGTGAAGTAGTGATTACGTCAGAATTTTATATGAAGTAACATTTTTGACATTTCTTTAGCCTTATGCCTCAAAAAGGAAGAGGTGTGGCCAGATGACATCCATCCCATGTTTTTTGCAGAGGCAGGTTGTGTCTGTATGCCTAGGTTTTAGGCTTGTAGTTACATTATTTTTTCTAGCAAAAGTACCACATTTTGCATTTTTGAATATAGAAAGGGTTTCGGTCAAATTGCATACTTATGTCATTTCCCTTTTGAAACTGATTTTAAATAAATACAGGTTTGTGGGGGTAGCTCCATTCCCTTTTCTGGCAAAAATACCATTTTCGGCTTTTTTTTAAATAGAGAAAGGGGCATGGCCATATAGATATGCTGATGAGGTTCATGTGGTGACACCGATTCAAAATCAATTGGTTTCTTATGTGCTTAAGACAATCCCCTGGTGACAACAATTCAAAATATATATGGGTTTGTGGGTCTAGCTCCATTCTTTTTCTGGCAAAAATAACATATTCTCCCATACATTTTAAGTACAGAAACGATGTAGCTATGTACACATGCTCGTCAAATTTCCCTGGTGACACTGATTCTAAATATATATAGGTTTATTGGTACAACTTCAACCGTTCATTTGTGAATCGTGAACACAGAGAAAGACAGACAGACTATTTGCACTTCAATGTACACTAACCAAAAAAACAGCCCTACAAGCAGTCTATCTACCCAATTTTGATGGGCTGTACTCACCAAAATGTTTGCTTGGAAGAGTTATGTTGTACACCTTTATAACTAAAGTGATCATGTTATCAGGTCAAAGCGTATTTTTGGAAGTAACATTTTGGAAACTTTTAGCTTTATACACAAAGATTAAGAATTGTGGCTGGATGGAACCCACCCCATGTTAATCACAGAGTTAAGTTATGTGCGCATGCCAAAGTTCTAGGCTTGTAGTTCCAATCCTTTCTCTAATAAAAGTAAAATTTTAGGCTTTTTTGAAGACAGAAGGCGGTTTGATCACATAGCTATGCTTGTGGCGTTCAACTAGTGACACTGATGGAATCCACCCCATGTTATTCGCAGAGTCCAACAGTGTCTGCATGCCGAAGTTTGAAGCCGGCATCTCCTTTCTTTTTTTCTGAGAAAAGTGCCGTTTTTGGCTTTCTTATGCATAAGGAAAGGGGTGTGGCCATTGGGATATGCGTATGATGTTACCCTGGTGATACACATTATTAATAGATACTGGTTTGTGGGTTTAGCGTGTAGCGAGCTAGCTACCAAATAATGCAATAGAGTTGAACAACACTTTCTTTTGTTAAATCTTTAGCAAAGAAAAAAATGGAAAGGATCGACAGACATACCAATAACCACATAATAATGTTAATTATGTTCTGTAGGATGCGCGCCACAAGGGCCCCCCCAGTGAGGGACACTGTGACGGCCAAGGCCTACAGGTAGCGGACTGGTGTCTTGATCGGTCTGCCCGAGGGAGAGTGCACTGTAGGCTGTGGCGTGGATGTTGTTGGTGGAGACAGAGATGCTCGGGTTGGATGTGAAGAAGTGACAGGCTGAGGAGGAACAAGGGCAGGTTGACAGTAGGTTTGCTTGCCATATGCTGTCTTCAGTTGGTCGATGGAGACAGAATCATGGCGGCCATTCATGTCGAGCACATAGTACTTCTCATGTACTTCAAGAATCTTAAACGGGCCATCATAGGGGCGCTGCAGTGGGCCGCAGTGGGCCGCAGTGGGCATCATGGCGAACATACACATAACCAGTGGATGCCAGGTTGTCAGGTTTGTAGGTTGAACGACCACCGTGAAACTCCATTGGGGGTGTAAGGGCAGTTCGCATGTTGTCTTGGAGCTGCTGGAGAAATTCAGAGGACACTCGCGAATCCTGTGACTCATGGGGAAGGAATTCGCCGGGAATGCGGAGAGAAGTGCTGTAGACTAATTTGGACACTGAGCAGTCTGAGCCCTCCCGCCAGGCTGTCCGGATACCGAGTAGCACAAGTGGCAGTTCATCATTCCAGCATGGGCCTTGGAGCCGAGCCTTGAGGGATCCTTTCAACTGTCGATGGAAGCGCTCAACAAGTCCATTGGCTTGTGGGTGGTAGGCCGTCGTATTAGAGGCAGAGATCCCGAGAAGGCAGTTGAGTTCGGACCACAAATGGCTGGTGAATTGAGGGCCACGGTCGGAGGTAATGTCATCGGGCACTCCGAAGCGGGATATCCAGTAACGGATGAAGGCTCTTGCACAGGTCTCGGTGATAGAGTCAGGTAGTGGAATGGCTTCGGGCCACCGGGTAAAGCGATCAATGATCGTAAAGAAGTATTTCATGCCCTCAGACTTGTCAAGGGGACCCACTAAGTCAACGTGGAGACTGCTGAATCTACGATCTGGAGGTGGACGCTCAGTGAGAGGTGCATGGACGTGATGGTGGGTCTTCGATGCTTGGCAGGGGTGGCATTCTCGACACCACTTGCGGACATCATGTTTCAAACTGTGCCATACGAAAGGTGAGGAGATGGCACGTTGTGTTGGACGGCAGCCGGCATGAGCAAGGCCGTGAATGGAATCAAAAACTGTCCTTGTCCATTCTCGAGGGACTATTAGTCGAGGTTTACCCATGGAGACATCACAAAGGGTGGTACAGTCGTTGAACTGGACGTTGTCAAAACGAAGGCCAGTGATGGAGGTTTTATAGGCAGCAATTTCGTCTGAAGTGGCCTGATCGGCGGCCATCTGACGATAATTGATTGTCGGGAGGAAAACAGCAGAAATATCTGTCCGAGAGAGTGCGTCTGCGACAACGTTATCTTTTCCACTGACATGGCGCACATCGGTAGAAAACTCACTGATGAAGGACATGTGTCGAGTCTGACGGGGTGAGCGCTCAACAGCACTGGCAAAGGCAAAGGTGAGTGGTTTATGGTCAGCGAAGATGGTGAACTGGCGGCCTTCAATGTGGTGGCGAAAGTGTTTGACAGAGAGGAAGATGGCCAAGAGCTCACGGTCAAAAGCACTGTATTTCCTCTCGGCGTTAGTGAGCTTCCTAGAGAAGAAAGCTACGGGACACCAGAGACCATCCAGAAACTGTTCTAACTTTCCACCGACTGCCCTGTCTGATGCATCCACTGTAATGCTGGTCTTTGCATTTGAATGGGGATGATGAAGGAGGGTGGCACTCACCAGAGCTGACTTAGCTGCAAGAAAGGCTGACTGACATTTTGTGGTCCACTCAATTGCCTGCCCTTTGACCTTGGTGGCATCGTGGAGGGGATGGAGCTTGTCAGCCAACCTCGGCATGAAGCGGCGGTAGTAACTGATCATGCCTAGGAAGCGCTGGAGACCGACTTTGTTGGTGGGCACTGGAAAATCACTCACTGCTGTGACCCTGGACTCAAGGGGCATAATACCTGAGGTGGTGATGCGGTGCCCAAGATAGATGAGCTCGCTGACACCAAAAACACTCTTCTTACGGTTAATGACCATGCCATTGTCAGAGAGTAGGCGAAAGACGTCACAGAGGTGAGCTTCATGCTCCTCATTGGTGCAGCTGGTAATTAGGATATCATCCAGGTAGACGAAGACGAAGTTGAGGTCATGGAGGATACCATCCATCAACCTCTGGAATGCCTGAGCTGCATTCTTCAGACCAAAGGGCATGCGGAGGAACTCCCACAGCCCAAAGGGAGTGATGACTGCCGTCTTGGGAATGTCTACTGATGTGACAGGGATCTGGTGATAACTGCGTACCAGATCCACCTTGGAGAAGATCCTCTTGCCTGCTAGGCTGCCATTGAAGTCTTATGTGGGGCAAGGGGTACCTATTGTCAACAGTTGCATTGTTAAGGCGTCGAAAGTCGCCACATGGTCTCCAGCCACCACCTGGCTTCGGGACGATGTGAAGCGGTGAGGCCCAGGGAGAGTTGGAGCGTCTGATGATGCCCATCCTTTCCATCTCAGCAAACTCTGCTTTGGCAATCTCCAGTTTCTCCTGTTTGAGGCGATGAGCACGAGCATGAAGAGGAGGACCCTCGGTTGTGATGTAATGCTCCACCCCATGCTTATTAGAGTCTGTAGACTTGAAGCGTGGCACAAGAAGCTCAGGAAACTCGTCTATTATGGCATCGAAGGAGTGAAAGCGACTGATGTGGAGACCGCAGATGGTGGAGCAGATGCTTGCAACACCAGTCACAACCACATGGAGGTCATCAAGACTGATGAGACGCTTGTTGGACATGTCAATGGCCAACCGATTGGAAACAAAGAAATCAGCACCGAGGATGGAGTCTGTGACATCTGCCACGTGAAACTCCTGTGTGAAGGTGTGTCCCTTGCCGAGTACCAGGGATGCTTCGCGTTTGCCCCATGTTTTGATGAGTGTGCCGTTGGCAGCAACTAGGGGCGCTGAAGAGGCACGGTGCCTCTTATCAGCGGCTGAGGCAGGGAAAACAGATTCCTCTGCACCACAATCAACAAGGAAAGAACAGCCTGAGCGGCGGTCCCAAATTGTCATTGTCTTTTTCTCCCCTGGGCCGACCGCAGAGATTTTTAGCGGCCGGCCTGCCCGTTTCCTGAGGCCGTAGAAGAGGAGATGGAAGTGGAGGACGGGATGAGGTATGCCAACTTGCACCCTCCCTTGTTGCACTTCCTGGCCTTTTTGCCAAACTTCGTGTGATAAAAGCACAGGTCTTTGGGCATTGCAATGGTGGTTGAGGACATCGGGTTGTGCACCCCAGAGATGCCTGTAGCACTGAATGCCCTGGTGCTCACCTCCATGATGGCATCAGCCTCCTTGGCTAAATCATTGAGGTCAGTTGTGGACGACCCAGCGAGGATGCGACGTGCTTCCATCGGCAGCTGGGCAAGGAAGAGGGTGTGAAGGAGGGTCTTGGGATCAGCATTGAGGGACTCCATGTGGCGGAGAAGGCTGGAAGGCTTTCTATCACCGAGACCTGACAAGGACAGAAGCTTCATGTCCTTAGAAGCTTGAGTTTTACCAAAGGCATTGATGAGAGCAGCCTTCAGTGCATCACATTTGCCATCAGTGGGTGGGGACATGATGATAGCCTCAACTTCTCCTGCTGTGATATGGTCTAGGGCTGCAACAACATGATTGAACTTAGTCAAGTCTACTGTGATGGCTGGGGTGTGGGTTGCAAACTGCGCTTCCACCTGGCGGAACCACACCTCTGGTCTGGTGGTCCAAAAGGGAGGCAACTTGATAGAGACAGAGGATATGGTGGCAGGTGGAGTTGCTGCAGCAGGGGCAGCAGGGGCACAGGGGCAGCAGGGAGAAGAGCTTGAAGGGCCTGAGCAATGGCCTGGACATCCGCATTGTCCAAGGGCATTTGGCTGACTAGAAATAGGAGGACAAGAGAAAGAAGAGAATGTCTGTAGTAAGTCTCTAGGATGAGTAGCTGTTTTACCACCACCACTGTGGAGCTCCAACGGGACTGAAGGACAGCGTTTGCGTGTTCCTTTAACTATTTAAACTCGGGGTCACCAATTGTAGTGAGCTAGCTACCAAATAATGCAATAGAGTTGAACAACACTTTCTTTTGTTAAATCTTTAGCAAAGACAAAAACTGGAAAGGATCGACAGACATACCAATAACCACATAATAATGTTAATTATGTTCTGTAGGGTGCGCGCCACAAGTGCAATGCATTTTTCTGACCAAAATACAACTTTGGGAATTTTTGGATTCAGACGAAGGGGTGGCCATGTATACATGCTAATGAAGTTCCCCTTGTGACACTGATTCTAAATATATGTATGGGTTCGTAGATTTATCTTCAGACATTCAAGCTTGAATTGGATACACAGATAAAAGATCAGACAGAGAGACAGACACACTATGTGCAATTTAATATATATATATCAATATATATATATCAATTTCTTTTCGGTTTTATGAAGTGAAGTCCCAAAGATTGACAATCATCTGCATTATAGTTCATGAAATTTACGGACCTGTTGGTAAATGGAGTACAAGAGGTTGACAATACTCATGACTAATTGTTTCTAGAAGAAACCATCAATTCTATTTCATCCTCTCAGCCAAATATTTATTGAAACTTGAAACTTTCCGTAATGTCCCGCAGCTACAGGGAAAATTTATTGTCCACTCCAATGCTTTAACCAGATTACTCTTTACCAAATATGCTCAGAAAAGAACTTGACTTTAGTTCAAACCCTAGTCCTACAACAATGGAAATAGTTACGTTACATCCTGAAGTCATAGAGAACATTCAATCAACATTTCATCACTATTAGTCCGTACATCCAGGAGAAGTAAAAGGCACAAACATGGACCGACACTGTGATTGATTATAGGGATTAGTATGCTATGTGAAACATTTCATCTTTTGATATTTATTTAATTAAAAACTTGTGACCACTATAATTATTTTGCAAGAAGAACTGGTAAGTTGATTTCAAATGAAATGTATCATCTGGATGCAACACTATCACAATTCATAACAGTTTTATCTAATTATTCATTAAGCAAAATATAACTTTTTCCGTGTAAGCCATTGCACTTTGTTCAATTCCAGGTTGATGTTTCCATGCATGGAGGTATATATCAGTGGCATGGTTCCAAATGACAAATATAGCATTTCTCTGGAGCTCATTCCCATGGATAACAGTCGCTACCGGTTCATTCGATCCAAGTGGCTTCATTCTGGTGATGCATTTCCACTCTGTGAGGAGAAGCTGAGGTACATCCACCCAGATTCTCCATCCAAAGGAAAAAGCTGGAGGTCCAACAAAGTCTCATTTAAGACACTGAAGCTGACAAACAACATAAGAGATGCTCTGTAAGTGTGTATATATCTTAAATGAGGGTTTCCTACGAGAACTTATGAAGCAATGTCAATTTCTTTTATGAATAAAGATGAAAATAATTTAAAAGATTGATGTTGAAATATTACAAGATAATTCATAAACAATTCATCTCTGTTCTCTTAATCTTCTTATTTCTTTAACAAACTTTAAAAACCAAACAAAGACATCAATAGAAAAAACAGAGCAACCAATATAAATAGCAAGTAAAATATAGTTTGAATGATGGATTGGTAATTTTCATATCTTTTGAATTAATAAAACATGTTTGTTTGGTTTTGCAATTATTATTTGCAGGTAGTGGTGCTAAACTCCATGCAGAAGTATATCCCTCGCCTGGTGATCTCCAAGTACCTGCGTACGAAGTGTCAGACTGCCATTTTCACCAAGGACTTTCCCGTGTGTGCTTTCATGGGTGTCATGACCTATCAGAGCACCGAAATGATCCGGCTGAAAATTGAGCACAACCCTCGTGCCAGGGCCTTCCGAGAGGAAAAATTGGAGTAAGTGATACAAGTACAGAGTTTGTCCCACTAATATTGGATATTATTTGCCTATACATTCTCAGGAATGTTTATTACATACTTCATCCCACTGAAGGAAATAGATCCTATCGATTTAACTCAGGTCAACACAACACAGCCAATTGATTGTAATTATTAACATTCTTGTGAAAGTTGAAATTTGCAGTATATTATAGATCTAATTTCTTCAAGAAATATTTGGTTGCTCCTCAGGACTTAATTATTGCACCGTGCACTATCACCATATCAGGTACAAAATCCAATTCCACTATAATGTCATCATTGTAGGGCTGACAGCGCTTTGACAGTTGGGAGGCCAGCACTATCACCCCACTTCTTCCAGAAGGCATCTTTTGGATCAAATACTCTCAATGGTAGGTCGGTGTAGCTTTAGAGCAAACTATTAGGATTTTCACATCTATGATGCACTTTGAAATATCAGTTGATAAGAACAGAAATGCATTCGTGAATCTATTTCATGCAACTAATAAACGACAAACACAATTTATTCGAGCCCTATGTTGGTCTGTTTGCTCTGTGTAATGTACTCCACACAATTTAATTGTATTTGTCTAGTATTTCAAATGTAAACCTAAAAAGAGAGAAAAATCTTATGTGGTTATTTATTAAACGTTAGTTGGCTTGTACAATTCATGTATCAAATTTAGTCAATAGGTGCATGAACAAGGCTTGAAATGTTTATTCCGGGCTCCCCAAACTGAATAACTGAAACTGTATTTTAAGGAATTCGACTAATGTAGCTACTTTCTTCTGGCTTATACATTAAAATTAATATCTAGCATAGCTTTAACTTCTTATATTTTGAATTAGCTGTTTCAGATTTGCATATTTGGTGACAGAAGTGAATTAAATTCAAGCGTATTGCAACTAACGAACTGTTCTTGCCATACACAGGTCCAGGTCCATCTCATAGTCTGGTTCCAATTTAACCGCAAATGCGACAGTGGCAACCCGTTGCCGCAAATATGCTATGCTATTCTAAGCACTATCCTCCCATGCAGCAGTATGTCCACCAGGGGTGTTCCATGTGGAGATCTGTGCCTGTTCCCATGCCAGCCCCGTCTACCTGGCATTTTCAAGATTTTCAGTATCCCAAGTTTGCACACGTAGTGCAACCGCCAGAGCAGTGCATGCTACAGCAGCAAACAATACAGCTACAGCCTGACTACCAACAACTTCAGCCTGAGCTGAACTGTGCACCATTATTGGACTCTGCAACACTGCCAGACTGGATCGAAGAGAATGACTTTACTGTTGATGATGATATGCCACTCCCGTACCACTATGGTGGAGCGTCCACATCTAGTGATGTTGAAGGACAAGAAGAACAGAATTAAACTTGTAACTTTGATGTTCCATATGACCAAGATTATTGGTCCATTGAAAAATGCATTATCTATACTATTAAGTATGAATAGTCGGTCTGTTTGTCTGACTGTGTATTTGAACGGTTGAAGTTAAACCCACCAACCCATATATATATATATATATATATAGAAACAGTGTCACCAGGGGAACGTCATGAGCAATCTATATGGCCATACCCCTTACTTTATTTAAAAAAAAGCCAAAAATGGTACTTTTACCAGAAAAAAGAATGGAACTACAGTTGGTATGCAGATGCAACTTGACTCTGTGAATAACATGGGGTGGATCCCATCTGGCCACACCTCTTCCTCTTTGTGTATAAGGCTAAAAAATGTCAAAAATGGTACTTTTAAAAAAGCACTTTGACCTAATCACATATTCATTTTTGTTCTAAAATTCTACATGTCATCAAAGCAGAAATTGTTGTGACTACAGCCCACCAAGGGTGGGTTTTTCACTAGTAAATATAAATGTTTTAAAATATATTGAGCATGCATCATATTCTAACTACCCAAGCAGGTGGTGATAATCTTGGGAGAGAGGAGGGGGGGAATGGCTTCTTTTCTTCTTTTCTAATCCATTTCTCAGCACCTTCCTCTCCAGGGTTGGGAAGGGGACATCAGATCAATACTACGACTGCCCAGATTCAATGATTGTTTGCTAAAAATGTGATTTGACCTTTCCTATTTCCAGGCAAGCTCTAAGTTCAGATACCATGAAGGGGGGGACGGACGGACGGACGCTGATTAATAATTAAAAATACAAACAAAAACAACTAGGTCACTTGCTATTGTCTGTAACAAAGGACTACCAATAGTACCTGACTACACACACATGCACGCACACTACACACCACCCAATCACACACACACAAACACTACACCACACATCCTGCACACACACACCACCACACAAACACCCACCCACACACCTCTTCGTATGCCTTCCTCAAGCCCATTTCTATATTGAACAGGTCCACAGAGCTCTCCAGCTCGGACTTCTTGAATATCATGGCCACCTCTGGCTCAGGGAAGGGCTTGTGTTCATGCCTGGTGGCTATCCCCTTGAGGAAGTCATACGGCATGGTGAGGACTGGCTCCCCACAAGTGAGGGGGGGAAGGAGGCCGGGCCATTGCACATCTCCTTCAACAGAACTCCTGTAATGAGGTTGGGGGGGGGGGGCAGAAAAAAATTGCATTATTCATCACGATACCTACCAGTTAGTTAAAGTGCAAATGATTATTTATTAAAATTTCGAATTTCTCATTTATTTTTTTGGGGGGGGAGGGATAAATATGCACAGGGATGTCAGGATGCTCAGGCCAAGTTCAGGAAGGATTGACATGAGAGTTTCAATGTAAAGTGGAAGGGGAAAAAACTTTTGTTATTGTTTTGATAAATTAAAGAAATAAGACTAATCCATGTAGACCATTATTAGAACATTGTATATAAATAGGTAAAGGGTCACACAACTTGTGGCATACATAATTAGTTTTGAACCACACCACCTTATTTTGCCTATTTTATTGCTATGCTTTTGCTTTACCAATACCAAATTATCATTAAAAAAAAAAAAAAAAAAAAAAAAATTAGTAATTTATAAAACATTTTAGTACAACTATTTTCTTTTCTGTTTCAAGATGTTAGTTGTTCCCCTCCCCCCCCTCCCCTCTCTTTATTGGGGGTGGGGGGGGGGGGGAGGTTTGATTATGTATTGGAGACTACAGTGTTAGCTCAAACAGCGTGATTGGGTGATATTACTCCTGAGCATGCAGTCAGAGTGGGTGAATTAGTGGCCATTAGGAGGGGGGGGGGGGGGGGGGACAGGGGAGGGGAGGTAAGGAGAAGACAAGACCAGGAAGGGGAAGAATTGGAAGAGGAAGGGAGGGTGAAATATTTTCCAAGAGACACAGACCAACCAAACCCTAAAGCCTGGTTCACGGTGTGCACACCACATAGTCATAAGAACACGTACTGTGTGTTGCATGCACTGTGAACACAACATTTTGTCAGAAAGCACCACAAGGAGTGCTTTTTTAGTGGCTGTATCCTCAATGAAAGAATAGAACAAGTTCTAATTTTACGCAATGCATAGCACATGTCCGTATGTGTACGCAATTGGCACACTGAACCAGGTTTAATGCTAGGAGACCTTTGCTTTGTCAATGAGGCCATGGATGTGTGCATTGAAAATATGCTAAAATTGGATCTAGCTAATATGGATGAGATCCAGGATTTAGTTGTTGTGGTAAACACTTCCCACTGGGATTCCATGAAAAGGAGAACACAGTGGGAATCTAAGCACCAGAATGGAAATTTTCCAGAATAAAAATAGTAACAGCTGCTTGTATCCCCCCTCCTATAAAAGATGTGATTCTATCATGTATGAACCACTTAGAATAGTGCAGCTACATATCCAGCTGCAGCATGGGTGCTGACCCACCATCATCAGCATATAGAGAGCATGTCCTGTTCACCTGCTCTACAGCTGAAACTAGATATAGGATCATTTCACTTGTCTTTGGCCTTCCATCTACCAGAGGGCCCGATAGAAACCTTTCTCTCCTGACCTATTCCAACACAGAGCAGAGCAGAGCAGGGGTTGGTGGCTTCAAATATTGCAAGCCAACCTCTGCCATCCGCATATGCATTCAAAAATGTCGAGTCAATGTCACCTCTGCCACCCACCCCCTCCCTACTAGAAAAAGCCAAAGATAAGTGCTGCTAGTATTGTTTCAGCTGAAGAGCTTCTTCCCATCTCTTTCATCCCAGTTCTATCAGAAACCTATACTAGTATCCTGCTCATTGTTTACTATAAGCAAGTTCATATTTTGGATTATCTTTGGTTATCTTCATCTTCCCACAATGGTCCATGATATTGCTCAGTTGGATTCTGTTCTTGGATGGAGAATCCAACACCTCAGCAACTTGATGAGTGGCTCACTTGCCCTCCACTCTAGCGGAGTGCCTTGGGAGGCCATGTATGGCCCATCTCCTCTATTCTCAGACATGGATGTAGAGGCAGGCTGGATGACAATAGCATCAGTGAGGTGGAGAGGAATTTCCCCTACTACAGACATTTGCTGACCAATATAGAAGAGAGAGCCTTGCTGATGAAAATGTGAAGTTCTTAGCTCTGCTCTAGATACCACAAAAGTAACATTGAGGGATATTTTGCTTAAGAACTTACATTACCTTAGCTGTATGAATATGTTTTGTCCCCACATACACTCTGCACGTCCAAATAGACTTAAAATAAATTATGAAATGAAACATTCAATAAAATTGCATTTTGAAGCAAAATTAAGCATATTTCAAAGTGGAAAAAAATAACAACTTCTTTTCAAAATTAAAAAAAAAGAAAAAAAAAAAAGGATCTGAGAGGGTCCAGGAACGCACTGGAAGAATTGGTCAGGCCATTTGCTATGCATGGGATGTGATTAATTGCAGACCAAATATCACTGTAGCTCCTTCATGGAGCTATAAGGCCGGACAAAATGTACCTGCATCAAAAAATTTTACCCCCAATATTTTTTATCATATAACCTGGTTAGTTCCGCTAGCTCTTAATGGCAATTATAATATTTTGTAGTTAAAATGTCAAAGAATTGAAGGAAGAAAAAAACTTCACAGCACCAATTTTTTGAAAAGTATGCATGAGAAACTAAAGATTTATTTTCTCTGGCCTAATGAAGGGAGTGACAAAGTGACTCACATAGAGAAAGATTCCTCACTGCATTCTTCCTCCTCTTCCTTCTCCTCCTCACAATAGCCTTCAGAACTTTCCTCCTTGGCTCTGCCTAAAATCCTGGGACTCTTCCCTCCTCTATTGAGTGGGACAGTACTATCTCTGGACGAGTACCGCATTAAAATAGCAAATTCTGGGTCATTAGCAGCCAACTGGTTCCCAGCATACATGTCTTCACTTTTGGAGCCAGATCTGCCAGGAGATATTCCAGCCAGGTCCAACCCAACGGCTGGTGCAGGACCAATGGTGTCTTCTGTCAATTTCCAGTGTGTAACGCCTCCAGTCTGGGAAGAAGCAAGGAACAATAGGACTTGCACAAAGAGGACCAAAACTCCAGGTCCATTAAAACCATGGGAGGGCATGAAATAAAGCGGAGGACGATGCGGAAAAGAGGTAGGAGCCATTTATTAACTTGAAACTAAGAAAAGCTCAGAAGCTTGGGCCAAATTGCTGAGTCAGCGAGTGATTTGCAAAGGTTCGTCTATTCCTTACCTTCTTATTCGTAGAAGGTGTAGGCTGGAGTTTGAAGAATGAGTGAAGAGAAGGACTTGCAGGCCCTAATGGGCTTCTCCGGATTTGGTGAGGCACCTTATTTTGTAGGGGAGTGAAATATGGTATAATTTTTTCCTTTAATATTCCTGTAGCTTTACTATTCATGCTTTCTCACAGGGAAAAAATCTGCAAAGAAGTTCGACCTTGCCAAAATGTTTGAAGAAACAAAGCGTACAGCTCAAGCTTATTCTGAACATGTTTCAGGTTCAAAAATATTATACTGGTCCTGATGAGGCATTACATACTGGCCAGTTTTTAAAATTTTTTATTTCCTTTTAATTTTAGTGAAGAGAACGTTGAAGACTGCTGTGGGACCTGACCTAGACTTACCTAGTGGTAGGGTTGGTGGGGAGGGGGAGGGGGAGGAAGAGGATGTCTCTGTTGGCCCACCACTTCCCCCAGGCTACCAGGTAAACTGAGGTGCAGCTGGCACCAGGAACAAATTTCTTGTAACATCTGAAGAATAATATCATTAGCTAAAGTCATTCCACAAAGAATCTGTACACGTTAAAAAGTGGAATGATATATTATTGTGATCCTGATCCATGTTCTCTTGGACTTGTATGGAATAGAAATCTTCCGTTCTGTTGTGCACTCCCCCTCCCCCCCCCCTCCTCTCCTAAACGTATGGACCAATATTAATGGTGATCAAACTCACACGTCATTAATGAAGTATGAGTGTACTGTACTGTACTATACTGCACATGGCATTGTTGTATCACATTGTAGTGAGTGTCAGAAACTGTGCATCTGGTAAGGTGACAGACTCTGTTTTGTTTAGAGATTGTTCTGAGGATTGACAATGGCAGGCACTGGATCTTATTCCAGAAGATTCTTCTGTTCCTGGAATTGGTTCTGATATAGTAAAAATATCATTAATATCATTGCCCATAATCAAATATCCCAGGGCATTGTTGCTTCAACAGGAGAATTGTGTGTTAATGCATTGACTGGCTCTAATTATGTTCTAGATGCTGCATGGCATGGTCTAATGCTTAGTGATTCAATAGGTTTGACTAGAAAGTAGAGAAAATTCTAGAGTGAAATTGAAAATTCTCTGTTTCTTCTCTTCTGAAATCAATACTTCTTCACAAAAAAGAAGACCTGGTTGAGCTTGTTCATTGGTTACCATGGTTTTGAAATCTTTTATTGTCCTAAGATACTGTGCAGCTAATAGTCACGCGTGCACACACACACACACACACACACACACACACACACACACACACACACACACACACACACACATACACATACACACACACACACATACACACACACATTCTATGCATTTGATATAATAATCTCAATAAATAGTTAGTTTAGTTCATCTTTTCTCCACTGTCATGACAAGAATATATATTCGGGGGGTCTTCCTTGCATTGGGTCAAGGATATCACCTCTTTGTGTGAGGAGTGTTGAAGAGTCTAAAACTATGAAAGTGCATGTTCAGCAAATGTAGCTGAAACACAAATACCCATTTTGCTATCTTTGATAGTTGCTGATTCAGCATTTAGCAATGCTACAGGTTATTAGAGCAGCAACTGTATCACATGATGACCATGTGGAACATAATACACTTGCATTCCTTAATGATGCGATTTAGAACTCATTTGCAGTATTTTGTGTGTCTATTAGTTGAATAAGTGTAATATATGTCAGTAAGCACACACCAATACACAATATTGCATATGATATGTGTAGGTAAATTCAGGACCAGCTGAAGACAGTGACGATGATGAAAATGGTGAAGACATAGAGGATGATGTAAGGTCACATGACATCACTCCAGAGCTTTTGTATAAATAAATTTGTTTCCCAGGAGATTGAAAAGAGATTTCCGTTATCCCATGAAGTGATTTTGGAACACGGTAGCAAGCCAGTCTCAGCCCTGTGTTTGGATCCAGCTGGGGCTCGTGTTGTTACCGGCGGTTACGACTTTGAAGTTCGGTTCTGGGATTTTGCAGGGATGGACTCTAGTTTGCAGTCTTTCAGAACCATCAAGCCTTGTGAAAGGTTACCATTGGGAGGGGGGGGGGGCTAGGATAAGGAGATCGATGGTTGGGGGCAGTGGGGTGGTAAGGAGGGAGGTGTGATGGTGGGGACGGTTATGGAGTGGAAGTTAGGAAAAGGTAGTGGGGGAAGGGGGAGGATGGTGGGGGAAGAATAGGAAGGATACAGATGTGGTGGGATGTGAATTGCTTTCATTTTCTTTCTTTCTCTTGTTTCTCACTCCTTCCTTCAATTCCTTCATCCCTCCTTTTCTCCTTCCTACTTTCTCTTCTCCCTTACTTCCTCCCTCCTTCACTTCCTCCTTCACTTCTTCCCCCTTCACTTACTTCCTCCTTCACTTCCTTACTTCTTCCTTCTTTCACTTCCTTCCTCCTTCACTTCCTTACTTCCTCCTTCACTTCCTTACTTCCTCCTTCACTTCCTCCCTCCCTTCCTGTTGCAGCCACCAGATATGCTCCTTGCAGTACAGCAACACAGGAGACTCTGTGCTGGTGGCCGCAGGGAATGCTCAGGTAATGGAGGGTGGCCATCCACTATAGCTAGGGGAGTATGAGCACACCTTACTAAGCCAGTGACTGTGTGTAATATTGTATTTCCTACCCTTTACCAAGTATTATCTTTGGTAATTTCACATAAACGACTACCACCATCATCAGCTATGGCTATAAAAAGTGCAATAATTAGAGTAAATATACTGCCGTCCAGCTGCTAGCCTACCATCTGTAGGATTAGCATTGCCATGGAGATTCCACCATAGGGGTTGGCGATAATTCTCGGAAGTATTAAAATGGTGGCAAAATGTTCCTCAAAATTTCTCATGCTTGCAACAGGTAAACTCTCCATGATCTCTTCTTCAGCTTGGCCCACGTAGCCACACCCACCTACCTCATGTCCCGGGAGCCCACACAGCGGAGTATTTACCCATGGCTTCACATGCAGTCAGTGTGCTCTCTTGGTCTAGTAATGGAGGGAATTACAAAATTACACCCTTACCAGCTGGGGTGGTGTGACTGTGGTGTTTCAGGACTCCTCTGGTCCTCCACCTTCAGTGCATATTCTTATGTAACCTCATGTAACTTCATGTTGCTCCATGTTGCTCCATGTTGCTCCATGTTGCTCCATGTTGCTCCATGTTGCTCCATGTTGGATGTGTGTATCGACAGGGTTTGATCTTCTGGGGGAGTCGTTTGTTGATGTTTATGCAGCGTGTAATGACTGTGTGTGTGTGTGTGTGTGTGTGTGTGTGTGTGTGTGTGTGTGTGTGTGTGTGTGTGTGTGTGTGTGTGTGTGTGTGTGTGTGTGCATGCATGCGTGTGTGTGTGTGTGTGTGGCTCTCTCTCTCTCCAGGCCAAAGTATTGGACAGAGATGGCCACAATAAGATGGAGTGTCCTAAAGGCTGGCAGTACAACACTGACATGGCCCACACCGACGTACGTTAATACATCACATGATCCTCATGATTTGCATGTGACAGCTTCCCTTCCATCATGTAATTTCCATGGAATTGTGTTTTATACAATCATGTGACATATGGTCTGTGTCACATGATCCAGATATTTATTAATAGTATTATCTTGTAGACTCTTTGATGTTCTTGTGTGAACCATTAATGATGAATGTGGTTGCCTTTCCTCTGTAGGGACATGTGTCCATGCTCAACTGTGCTTGCTGGCACCCCAAGATCAAGGATCAGTTCTTGACCTGTTCTAATGACTGGTACGTTTGTATTAATACCGCATCTTACCAACTGAACAAACCTGAAGGTGTACAGTAAAACCAGGCACCATTGCAGTGTTAGTGGCAGACACATGCTGATGTAGCAATGCCCCACGCCCTTGGGGCAACTCTGTGTGTGTGTGTATTGTGTGGTTGTGTTGAATGCAACTGAGCACACAGACACTAGTGCATGTGGAGACACAGTGTTGTCAGTTGCTTATATGCTGGAGAGGGAGGAATTCTGCTGGTTGATGAGTTGCCAGTTAAGAACTACTCCATTTTCATCCACACACAATATCTACTGATGTTCGAGCACATGTACAACATAAAGTTGTAAAGTTCTCTCTCCCTTTCCCTCCCCCTCTCCCTCCCACTGTGAGAGCTCGCTCCATTCCCTAGAAAACAGAGATATTAGGCTCTGAAATGTTGTGTACATGTTCACTTTTGCTTTGCAGAATGCCCTGCACACACACATACACACACACACACACACACACACACACACACACACGCACACACACACACACGAGATTCACATATTTGTTAGATTTGTATGTGATAGTCTCTCGTGTGTTCTCTGCCCCCAGACTGGGTGATGGCAGGCGTGTGCATTAGCTTCACAAGTGGCCATGCCCAGGGGCTGTCCTTCATACAGGGGTCAGAAGTATTTGTGGCCATGGCATGTGCCTGTACCTGTACCTGCTAGAGAAGGCCATGGCATTCCTGGACACACCCACCACCACATGTACATGTCACATCACCACAGACAATTAGTGTTCACCAGCATAAGCTCTAGAACAAGTGGTCTAATGTTAACAACAATAGCGGCAACAATCTTACTGTCTGTCTGCTTGCTTATATGTCTGTCTGTCTGTCTACCTGTCTGTTTGTCTGTCTGCATGTGTGGACTCTAACTACTCCCAAACCATTGGAGGGATCTTCACAAAACTTTCAGGGATTAATTAGGGCACCTCACTGCATGTCCTTGTGAAAATTTTATTTAGATCGGGTGGTTATGGGTGTGGTTTTTAAATAGGTGTGGTTTGGTGACATGGAATACCTAAACTATAGATGAAACTTGACATGTTTATTAATTGTATCATGTTTGTTTGATTAATGAGTTTAGTATCAATAAACACTAAATGTTACATAAAGCAAAGTTTGTTTCAGCAGGTGGCCGACTTAAGAACCGTCCATAGAGTGGGTTTTTTTGCTAGTTATTTTAATGATAATAGTGATGATTATAATCATAACAAAACAACAATAATAAGAACAACAACAACAACAATAATTGTGACAGTGGCCATGTGTTGCTCTCCCTGCAGTTCCCTGCGGCTATGGGACGTGAACAACAGCAAGAGACATCTGCATGTCATCAAAGGCAGAGACAGACAGGGTACAAGGTTCATGTAGTGACTTGGTAAAGGGTGTTTTGATGTACACGACAATAGTACACTCCCAGACACATTTCTGGGTCATCATCCTCAGCTTTTGGTTGAAGTGGGTTGAATGGAATTGGTACATGGACGCATGGAATATAGGATCAGTCATGCATTACCTCCTCGTGCAGTGTATCACTTCAGCCATTGTCACATGACATTCACATGTCTCCAATAATCCTTTCAGGAAGGAAATCGGCAGTCACAACATGCACCTTTACCAAGGATGGGAAGATGATCGCTGGGGCCATGATGGACGGCAGCATACAACTGTGGAAGAACTCCGGCAACTTTGTGGGTGGCAAATACTAGTCACAGATGAACACATACACTTATACATACACACTGACGCATGCACACACACACACGCACACACACACACGAACACACACTCACACACTTACATACACTCACATACACACACACACTCACATACACACACATACAAGCTCTATTATAGCTTTAGCTATTATCATAGCCATGCACCGGTAGCTGTCTGACCTCTGACTTCTACCATGCCCTTTTATGTTTTAAGATTCTGTATAACCAGCCTGTTGCTATTTTAGATACAGGATAATATAATAACACTGAGAGAAAAATTTTTGAATTAGCTTATTACTATATTTCAATCATTGTGTAAGTGACATGCAACTGAGTGAGTTTTAGTTCTTCACCACAGACTAGTGGAAATTGCAAAACAATTTCTCTGTTTCTATCAACAGCAGTTTGATAGATCTATAAGGGGACAAACTGGACCAAATCACACTGGGTTGAGGCAGGTTGAAGTAGGTTGACAATAGCTCTAGGGACACACACTGGACCAACATCACACTGGGTTGAGGCAGGTTGAAGTGATCGACAATGTTTCTATGGGGGCACACACTGGACGAACACCACACTTGGTTGAGGCAGGTTGAAGTAGGTTGACAGTGGCTCTATGGGGACACACACTGGACCTTACCCTTTAGTATTAGCATTACAGTGGTGTCCTTGTGTGTTTTCTTCTCCCCCACTTATGCTGACTACTTGACTTCACCCACTCTAGACACGCTCTAACCTGCAGCAGTGGTCTGCCCACTCCCCAGCCACTGAAACCTCCTGTCTCTGCTTCTCCCATGACAACCAGACTCTGATCTCCAGAGGAGGCAAGTCCTGCCATGCAACAGCTGTTGTATGCAACATTAGAGCAGCTGTTGTGAGGAACTTTAGGGCAGCTGTTGTGTGAAACATTAGAGCAGCTGTTGTGTGTCACAATAGAGCAGCTGTTGTGTGGAACTTTAGGGCAGCTATTGTGAAGTACATTAGAGTAGCTATTGTGTGGAACTTTAGGGCAGCTGTTGTGTGAAACATTAGAGCAGCTGTTGTATGTAACATTAGGGCAACTGTTGTGTAAAACATTAGGGCAGCTGTTGTGATGTAATCTTGTTTATTGTTACCTAAGGTGACCATACATTGAAGTTATGGGATATCAGAGCTTTCAAATCTCCTGTGGGTGTTGTCTCAGATATAGAGAACAACTTTTCAGGGTGAGTCACACAAGCCAAACCCCAAACATGAGTTAACATTATTTTTTAAAATATTTAAAAAAAAAATTGATTAATTAATTTGTTTACAATTAATATTTCTGTATTCTATATTAAAATTAATTGTAGTGAGAGTGAAAATAGTGATAATGACCACATTGTTATTTATTCTCCAGAATGGACTGTGTTTTCAGTCCAGATGAGAAAATGATTATGACAGGAACATCTGTCTTCAAAGGTCAGGTGAGCTAGAGCCCCATGTCATGTGTCTGCTTTTGTATGAACACCTGCTTTCCCCCCCCCCCCCCACCTTCCTTTCCTCTCCATATAATAACAACTACTATTAAGGGGTCCCTCACAATAACTGTACAACTCATTAGGTAATTGTGGTTGACATGCTGTAGTGTACATACTGTCCTGAGGTTGTTTCTGTAGGCATCTCCAATAGACCTTGTCTTGTGTCTTTATTCTGATGTCAGGATTAATGAACCAACGAACAACATATCTCCCTGCAGGGTAAAGGAAGGCTATTGTTCTTCAATCGATCTCACATGCAGCAAGTTCATCAGATTGAAGTCTCAGACTCGGTAAGGGTCAATGTTGAGTTGTTTTTTAAATTAATTTTTAAAAAATATTTTTACATTAGACGTAACATTACTTTTCGTGCTGCTGTGTTCTATTGCAGAGTGTCTCTCGCTGTATGTGGCATCCTAAGCTCAACCAGATCGTGGTTGGCTGTTCTGATGGCAGGGTCAAGGTTTATTTCAGCCCAAAATACAGTTTGAGGTAATTAACATTAAAGAGAGGAATAGTTTTATTTTACTTAACACTTTCCCTTATTTAGAGGAGCCAAACTCAGTGTTGTTAAGAAAAAACGGAAGAAAGATGTGTCGGAGATTTCACTCAATGCTCCAATCATTACACGTAAAGAATGACTTGGTGTTTATTTCTTAATGTTGCATCATGTCAACATGGCAGCATGCTTTTCTCTCCATAGCTATTCTCAGCATCTCTCCTTCCTTGTTCATCCATGTCTTCTTGAAACTCTTTGCCTTTTGTTCTGTACTCCTCCTTTTCTTCCATTCATCTTTCCTACATATCTCCATCTTGTCCTGTATGTATTAGCCTTTCTCTCTCCTCCCCCCCTTCCCCACGCCTCGCTGTAGCCCATGCCTTGCCCATGTTCCGTGAGAACCAGTCCAGAAGTCTCAAGCGAAGAAGAGACAAGGAGAGGGCTGACCCAGTTCTCTCCCGCAAGCCAGAGCCACCCCTCCCAGGGAAGGGGGCGGGGGGTAGGGTGGGGTCTGGGAGTTCTCTTGGAGCATACGTACGGAAAATAGCGGCACTGGAGAAGGTGGACAAAGATGTGGACCCTCGAGAGGCCCTGCTCAAATATGCCGAGTCAGCAAAGGATAGCCCATTTTGGGTGGCACCAGCATACACAGGGTAAGTAATTATCATTCATAGTTGAGTATTGACTTTTTGTTGTTGTTGTCATGTGTTCTTTACCGTAGTTTTAATAATTTGTTTGTTTGTGTTGTGACAGAACACAGCCAAAGCCGGTATTTGAAGAAGACAATGATGGTAGTAGTGATGAAGGAACATAAGAAGTGTGTGCATAATAATTCAACAATATCCTATAACAGGTGGTGAGCTCAAAGTTCCTCAAACTTTAATTCACGAGTGGAAACATAAACCCATAAAAAAAACTTAAAAGTGTATGAGGACTTTGAATGCATGTATTCTTTCTTCATGTTAAGTAATAGCACTTTGTTACATGTTTTATGTAAATAAAGAGTATTTTCTTATTATGGAGCACCTTTAAACCTAATACAAATGAAGTAACTTTTCTTGAAAGGTTTATTGACATAGTATTCCAGAATGTGTTGTTTTCTCTCTAAATTTTCCTTCACTTATATATCGAGTTTGGCTTCTTAATTCCAGTTATTTTGATTAACTCAGTGGTTTTGATTAACTCTGTGATTTTACCCTCCACCCCCTTTTGTTATATCCTGAGTGTGGTTATAAATGTAGTTTTGAATATGGGTGTGGTAGTTTGTGAAGATATCATGGGAGACCAACTGTAGAATTATTCAAAAAAATCTGATCAGTTTAGGCTTTCTGTGATGAAATATTGATGTATGTGCATTTAAAATTTAAAAAAAAAAGAGCTCCCCCCCTTTCTCTCTGAGCGTTCTTGTGTGCAAAACATGTTTGGCAGGAGCTACACATGGTGTTAAAGCTCACATCAGCAGTGAAGGGGTGAGGGAGGTAGACTTAAAGGTGAGATGTCCCAACTTCCTCCCCCTCCTTGAGCTCCTTGTGAAATTCCAGAAACATGCACCTTTTAATTATGAGGGTCTCCACTACTGCCTAGCTTGTCTTTCATTGGGAATATTCTTTTGGAACTTATTACCATCAACAACTTCTAATAATTGATTTTAACAATAGTGTTGTGAAGTTAAATGAGTGACCTCTATTATTTTAGTGAACTCCTAATGATACTTTACCCCTGGTAGATCATTTTGTGGTTACTTGTATACAAAATAGCTTACTGGTGTAGAAATCAAAGGAATGTTCCAGGACATGTGAATTAACAACACACAATGTACAAATAACACGTGACAACTATATTGGACTGTACTGGTACATTATGTAATAGTAACATTAATTATTGCAATGTAGAGAAGTGGGTTCACTGTATGTCATATTGTACTGTACCCTGTGTGGAGCATAGCTTAGTGGTAGTTACATATTTTATTTTTAAACTAAACTGGAGAGGTAATGTGATATGAAAGTAAAAAAGATAATTTGTTTTCATAAGGAAAGCTAGGTTTACAAAATACTCCAAGAATGGCTGTTTGGCAGCTGCTGCTGGTTTAGTAGACAACTGTAATAATTTTCCTAGCACTTCAGGATGCCCTTCTCCACAATTGAAACTGCTGCAATGTTCCCCCTACCCCCTCTCCTTTCAATACAAAAACCCCAACACAAGAAAGGAGAGAACAGCTGCCGCAAATACTGCTGTGTTGTGGGCATTCAAAAAGAAAGGAAGATTATATAGTTGGCAGTACTTTAAAAATTTTTCCCTAATTTTAGTAATTTATTATTATTATTTTTTGTTTTCTTCTATTTTTTTTAATTTGTATTTTTGAAAGGGGGGGGGGGGGGAAGGTGGAGTGGGTGTGTGAAAATAATGACCCTTTACCAGAATCTCATAGGAACCACCAAGAATGCAGAAAAGTGCCTGTTGCAGCTACAATATGTAAACAATGGAAAACAAAATTTTATCAGACAATGTGGGGTCATAGAGAACATTCTTACAAAGTTTCATTGAAATCCACCCTGGCATCAAGGAGGAATTCACAGACCGATTTATTATTAGGATTTATTTTGTCCTTTTCTTTTGGTTTTTGTTGTATTTTTGGAGGGGGGAAGGTGGAGTGGTGTGTGTGAACATAATGACCTTTACCAGAATCCATAGGATGTGCAGAGAATGCAGAAAAGTGTCTGTTCCAGCCACAATACATAGGCAATGGAACCAAAATTTTTATCTGGCCTATTAATGAAATGAACTATTTCACATAACTGGATGGCAGCCATCTTTGATTTCTGGGTCAACATGGTGTCATAAAACAAAACTGATAATAGAAGCAGAATCCTTGTAAGTAAACCGTTGTTTACTTACAAGTGTCGTTGTACAGAATTCTAGGTAATATGGTTCAAAAATTAAATTTTCAATTTGGTGTCAGCAGCCATTTTGTCCTCTAGCAAAAATTGCCAGGATTTTTGGGAGGGCCACAGGGGGCAAATTAATTTAAAATTTTTTTTAATTTAATTATTATTATCTATTTTTAAAAATTTTTATGAATGGTTCATAGAAGTCAAATCAATCATCAAAACATGTTAGCCCGAGAATGGTCAAGGAATTGCAATTGTAGACACTACTGAATGTATGTCCTAAGCACACCCTAATCCAAATTGGCCTGGTATACATTGTGGTAAAAATAAATATTTAATCTTGCCAATCAGTAGATTCTAGCCAAATAGTTGAAGGATGGGGGTGGAGGATTACCTAGGATGAGGAACCCTGCCTGTGGTGGTTGAGCTAAAAATTACAGCTGAAAGATTGCAAGGGTTACAGAAGCTGCAATTCTAGAGTGTGCAGGTTGGAAATCAATAAAATATATACCCACGAATTACTCTTTCAGTTAGCCTTGGTTTACCAGTGGGTTAAACACTGTCTTACTGTGTTTTGTTGATTGTACAACCCCACAACTACTGGCTGGAGTATGATACTTTACTTGCCACATCAATTTATTACAAAAATATTACAAAGGAAAAGGAAGGAAAATAAATGCATTTTCATCAACAAAATTAAAAAAAAAAAAGATCATCAACATTGCTATGGTATATTAATTCTCATCCACTAAATTAATTGTCATTGTTACATGTATATGCAGCTGCTATTTCACTTAAAGTACAAATGGTTGTAATAATTAATTAGAATTCTAGAGGATGGTGCATTTTGGGGTAGCCGTCCCTTGGCTTCTCTGCTGCACAATGGACTGCAACATGTCCTGCCAGTAAGGCTGAGAGGGGAAGAAAACACACAAACAAACACCTAGTGAAACACATCATAAAAAATTCCTTATTTTTCTTTTGATACTTCATTCTCCCCCCAAAGGAATTAAAAAAAAAAGAAGAAAAAAGAAGTAATAACAAAACAACAAAAAAACAACAACAAACAAACATCTGCCACTCTGTTAGGGAGAACAATTTATACTGTATGCTATCCACAACAAATATCACCTGCTAATCTCATGCTACCAATGCTACTACCAGATGGATGTAAAGGTCACACTGTAAAAAGACCCACCTACCCTACCCACCCCCCCCCCCCAAATGTGATTCAGACCAGTCACTCTCACATCTGAGGAGAAACATAACACAGACCTTTGTAGGGGAATTCCAGGGAAGAGAATCCCACAACACTCGCTAATACAAGTGTTTTGTGTTCATTTGAATGGAAGCATAAGCTGGCTGGGTTGGTGAGGTGGCCTGGGTTGGTGAGGTGGGCTGGGTTGGTGAGGTGGGCTGGGTTGGTGAGGTGGGCTGGTTACGTGAAATGAACATGAAAAGCTTTCATCTTCATGGTATATTTGAGATCAAGCAGACCATATTCACTATATTCCCTAGAGAGTTCTAATTCCACTTAGACAACACCAAATGTGTTCATGTACAAACCTGGATGAGTACCACAGTCAAATGTGCTTTATATAATAAATAACCACTTGTTTTTGTTACCATATGACTTGTAGAAAATTAAAATACCAGATGGTGGAAGGAACAGAATGACTACCAATGGAAACGTATTGTTGTATAGCAAACAGTTAGTATGTACTTTACCTGATAGCTGGTGAAGGCATCTGGGGCTTTCTTAGCAGTGTCCACAATGGAGAACTGCACAGGGCCTTTAGTGAGCAGGCGAGCATGCTCAGTCCAGGTGAAAAGACACGCCCCCACAGTGGTGGTGAAGGGGTTAAGGCGAATCACATACACCTGGACAACAAGATGGAGGAGAAATGTACTTTATGAAACATGGAAAGAGGACACATGCAGGATGGATAGATGGATGGGTGTGGTGTTCGTAAGAGGAGTAATGTTTCTGGGGAAAAATGGCAACAACACAACTCACGTGGTAAGGGGTTGCTCAAATGAGCTCTTAGCACATGCATAATCTTGATAGAGTTCCTCTGGTAGAGACAAAAGGCATTTGTAACAGGCAAGAGCAAATTTCTTTTTCCATTTCTTCCCACACCATCACTCTTTCAAACTGGTTTGGAATTGCTCTCCTTATTTGGTTCTGCATTAAAGCTCTCCCAGATCATTTGCTGTGATAATACCTTACCAGTTTCTCCCCAACAACCCTATCACACACACCCCCTCTCACCTGTACCCTCCCATAAACCAACTTGCCTTCTCCGGGGCCACGAAGAAATCGATGATGTAATGCTGGAGTTCTGTCAGCAGCTCCTTGATGTTGTCCTCGAAGAAGGTGAGGATCTTGCCTGAGATGACATCCTTGAAGTGGGCCACGTCAGGGAAGTACACAGTGTCCTTGTACTGGGAGATGGCCCGCAGCTGGTTCTGAGGGAGGAAAGGAAGACAGAGAGGAAAGGAACACAGAAATGAAAACCATGATGGGCTATAATAAACATAACATGCATATTTAGCTGTTCATTCCTATCCATTCAGCCATCTATTTATTCATCTATTGATTATCCATATCTACCTTAAAAAACAACAAACAAACAACTATCTCTCTATGTATCTATTCAACTATTTATCCATATATTAAGCCATCCACATCTATCCATTCAACCATCTATCCATATATTAATCCATCCATCGTTCTATCTCAATAAAGGTGTCCTGTATGCCCTGTTCTGCCCTCACGTTGTAGACAAAGGCCCTGAAGACCATGCCATTGTTGTCACAGATCTGAGGACACCAACGGATGACGCTGAGAGACACCCGCACTCCCTCCACACCACCAAACGCCTTCAGGCTGTTCAGACTCTTAAAACAATAAAAAAAACAACAAATAAGTAAACACATTTTTCTGCCCACACACACGCTACCACTTTAATGAGTTATATGTAAGGACGATCTATCATCAGTACTACATGAAGACCAAATGTTGTTTATCAGATAACATTTAAAATAAACAATAACAACAAGCAATAGTCACTAAGACAATGGCGACAGTTCTAAATAGAGCATCTGAGTGCACACACGGACTCACATTTCTGATCTGGGTGCTACTTCTGAGTTGCTTGACGGCCGCCTCACCGTTCTGGACCTGGTAAAGGTTGCCCATCACACGATCAAATGCACGCTGGACCCGGTTGCCCAGGGGCTCGTCCTTGGCAGCCTTGTGCCTCTGCTCCTCATGCTTCTGCACGTGCACACAGACATACACACACAAACATACACACACAGACATACACACACAAACATACACACACAAACATACACACACCCCAATAGTTATCAACTAAAATAAACAAAGCTGACAAAAAATGAAAGGCAAAATCACTGACTTCCTTAAAATTTTTTTGCCCATATTTAGTAACAATTACAAACACACAGCACTTTTGTCTTCATGTAATCTTCATACATTTTTGGTGGTTGACTTGCGCCTGGTTTTCTTATCTTCTGAACCTTTCTCCTCGGTTTGGTCAGTCTTGCCCCCTGCAGGTAGGAAAGAATGAAATATCAGTCAACACATACACATCATGGTCTTGCCCCCTGCAGGTGGGCAGGCATGGAACATCAATCAACACATGCACACCATGGTCTTGACCCCTGCAGGTGGGCAGGCATGGTACATCAGGCAACACATACACACCACAGTCTTGCCCCCTGCAGGTGGGCAGGCTAGCATGGAATATCAGTAACACATGCACACCATCAACTGCATACACAGCGAGCGTCTGCAAACCAAAACAAGAACTCAGAGCTACTCATGGTGGGTGTTAGTGTGTGAGGCTGTATCCCCAGGGCATGTAAGGAACACACTCCTTCAACCGCTGGGATATCCCACACTTAACACTGATTGGTGAGGGACAAAGGTTGAATCACAGCGTGTGTCAGTGGTCAGACAGGTTGGTCTTGCAAAGCTCATTATGAGCAGACTCTGATCTAATTATTTACTTAGCTCAGAATACAGTTAGTTCTAAGTGATCTGTTTACTACAGGTGGAGGCCCATATATGGTAGGATGAGGTCCCTGGCTAGTCCTCCAATAAGCTTTACTGTTGCCACACACATGCACGCACGATCACACGTGCGCATAAATACACCCCACACTCTTACACACCACACTTTCTCACACACACGCACCACACTTTCTCACACTTTCTCACACACAACACACACACACACAATAAGGAGTTAAAGAATATAACTGCTGGACAAGAGAGTTAGTACTACTTCAAAAATTAGCAGTCCAATTCTACATTAATTAGTATATACGAGAACATAAATTAGAATATACATGGAACATTAACTAATATATAAATAGAACATTAATTAGTATACACAGGAACATTTATTAAAATCCAAAAGGGGGGGGGGGGGGGGGGGAAAGGGTCCTGCCCTTGCTGGTTGTCCAGTTGGTGCTAACTTGGTTGGTACGCTCAGTGGACATAGACATAAGACATCATGACCACATTTTTGGTTGCTCTTCTACACATATAAGGAAAATAGCTATTTTTGGCACAGTTTTCATTCTATTTTTATGGTTACTAGGGAGCTCCTTCAGAGACATTCCTGTGGTCTTCCCAGTCAGCCACCCAAACATGATACGGGGAATTGCTGTATCATCATTATCATGGGTAAGATGGAGAAAATGATAGAATTCTGTGTTGTTTTCTAGATCCAGCCAAGACAAAAGCTTGTTGGGCAAATACAAAAGTTCATTAGTATAACTGCCTGGCCAGCGGTTGGTGCATTGTAGTGAAGTGAAACTGTGATTCCGTCCATTGCTATGATCATATCTTCACTCACTATATAGTAGGGTACCTCTGCCTGTTAGATGATAAATAAATAAATCCAGTGTAGTCCTTGATGCACAGCTGGGGATGGGGGATTTAAAAATGCATACAACATGGAGGGCAAGGAATCCAGAGAAAAAAAAAAACTAGACCAACTACTGGAGACTTTCAATTGCTTTCAACGTTTAGCTCCCGGGAAATGCTTCCCCGACAGTCAAGACCATGACGGCTACTAAGCAGACAGTTAACAAAAGTGTTTCAAGTGATGTGTCTTCTAGATTCAGATAAGACCAAATCACGTTCGAGATAAAAAAAGAGAAGAAATACAACAATATGCCCTCCATCTTATGAGTGTCCAACTTACTGGAGGACAACAGCCACCATTGGGTATTGACAGAGAGCAAAGGCTAGAGAGAACGCCATCATTGCAGGAGTAAGAATCTCTCTGTCAATGCACCCACACCAACCAATAGCGTGTGTATCTCTACCTCACATTCTCCCACAGGAAGGCCTCCTCCCTAGTAACTCCAGACCACTGTCCCGAGTGCCTTCAGCATAAACCTCATTTCCCATTCATTCCTGCTCTTTGGTGAAGCTTGGTCGCTAAGAACTCACTGCCACCATCTGCTACCATTTGGGCCCATTCCAGAACCATATGGGAACTTAGTTGGCCATGAATTGAACATTAAGGTTGAAGTTTGGTCAAGGAGTTTGCAACCCATAGCAACCACAGTTATGTGCTTAAAGGAGGGGGTGGCAAGCATTTCCTTTAATAATTCAGACTAGAATGACCTCCCATTTCAAGTATAATTCCCAACATTTTCTATGTACATTTTAAAGCCCAACATATGCTCTAGCCTGCCCCCCAGCACTCTCTCTCCTGATGTCATAAGTGTTCTGCAAATAAATTCCCTAGTCATTTGTGGTGCAACTAAGAAAATAAATTCCCTAGTCATTTGTGGTGCAACTAAGTAAAGGCATCGTTTGTGTCTCTGGGAAGGTCAACACCAAACTTTCTCTCTCCTGATGTCATAAGTGTTCTGCAAATAAATTCCCTAGTCATTTGTGGTGCAACTAAGTAAATAAATATATATTGAGTTAGCCAATCACAGGAACTAGTTCAGCAATGCGCTGCTCCACAACCATGGAAACAGATGGCTCAACTACATGACCACAAGTTTAGGCATCGAACTTTAGCAAAAAGTTAGATTATAACCATTCCATGATTCCATCCATACATTGCCACCAAACTGGACTGATTTTCTTTCACATTGATTGTGTTGTGCTTCAGTGAGACTCCTTCCCCCTACCACACTCTCTTGCTACACCTTACCACATCACTCCCCTCCACATCCTTACCCTTTTCATCCGTGCCCTCGGCAACCTGCACCTCTTCTTCCTTCTTTGCGTCCCCATTTCCCTCCATTTTGGCGTCTTCGGCAGGTGCTGGCTCTTGAGCCTCATCTTTGACCTCGGCTTCCTGAGTAGGTTCGTCTTTGGGGGTCTCTTCCTCTTCCTTGGCAGCTCCTTCATCCTTTGCTTCCTCGCTGGGGTCACCTATTTGTGTGTGTGTGTGTGTGTGTGTGTGTGTGTGTGTGTGTGTGTGTGTGTGTGTGTGTGTGTGTAAAGACAGAGCCACAATATGTTGTGAGGGAACATCAGATAATTCAATGATGACATTAGAATAGAAATCTGGACTGGAATAGAAATCGAGTCAGACCAAACAGTCAGTGTACATTTAGCATGGATTCCTGACACATTATACGGATGGAGAGACTAACAGACGGACAGAGTCAGACAGGCAGTGATAAGTTAGTAATATCTGAACCAGTACACTGGTACTTGCTGAACAACTCAGCATTCAGTGGATCCCTTGCACGCCCTATACAGTCACAGTGGCTCGCATACACCAGTTCTCTTCTCTCACTGTGTGAATGAACACATGTGATGTTTTAGTTGCAATTATTACCTGCTTGGGTTGTGATTGACTATCTGGTCCCAATTAATAGTATCAACACACGCTATTCTAGAAATGAATCTAATTGATTGTGCTACTCCATCAGGCACCCATTACACAGCATCACACATTTATGCTGCACTCTGTTACAAAACAGAGAATTACAGTATCAATTTCATGAGCTGCATATTCTTTTCATTCTCCACCCACCCTCCCCCAGTTCTCCTTTCTTCATCTAAGGATTCTAACATCTAATCCCTCATCCCCAACCCCCCCCCCCCCCCCCCCCCCTCCCCAAAGTGGGGGTGTGAATAAGTACCAAAACAATGAAGTTTAGGAGACAAATAAAACTATATTTTTGTTAATATTCTTCACCCACCCACCCCAACTTACACCCATACACCCCAACTTACACCCACCCACCATCCAAGTACTCCAGACTCATCCAATAATTAACCACCACCCACCCACCCAACCCAACCCTTTACTTAACCATCCTCCATCCAATAGTAATGTTACATATAAGCATACACATGATGCTGAGAACAAGTTGCATAGTTGTTACAAGTGGTTAAAAAATTTTTAAAATTAAAAAAAAAAAATTAAATAAAAGAATATTAATTTAGTTCCCACATGCAGTTCAATCAGTTCCTTCTAATCCACACAACTTTGGCCATTCTTTACCTAACAGTATACTCCCACTGACCTGCTTCCAAATCGACCTTTACGGTGACCTTTGCATCTTGGCTCTCATCGCCCTTCTCCTGTGTCGTTGCTTCCCCGTCCTCTGGCTGAGGGTCGCCTCCCTCACCTGAGGGCACCAAGTCCTCCTCCTCTTCTGCAGAGAAGACAAAGTAGAGAGAAAAAAAGATCATCAAAGGACCAGATCAACTCTTACATGATGACATGTTCCCAGAGTCTCTTTTGAAGCCTCAGATTTAGGGAGACACTAGCAGAGGTACCCAGGTGATTTCCAGACTACTAGCAGAGGTACCCAGGTCCCAGACTACTAGCAGAGGTACCCAAGTGATTCCCAGACTACTAGCAGAGGTACCTAAGTGATTCCCAGACTACTAGCAGAGGTACCCAAGTGATTCTCAGACAACTAGCAGAGGTACCTAGGTGATTCCCAGACTATGTTAAGTAACAGTGGCAGATAAACACTGCACATTACTACATTTTACAACTTGGATTGATGGGAATTGGCAGTTCCATCATGACCACCTGATTAGTATAGTAGGTTGAGAGGTTTAATGGGGTTTTACTCTACTGCACCATATACCCAAGGAAAAAAAAGAGTAAAAGTCCATTAGCTTAATTATATGGAGTCCAAGTGTAATTATGGGAAATGTTTTAAACACTGAACTAATTAGAGTCCTAATACACAGGGAATGTTTAAACAAACGAACAATTAGGAGTCCACTCTTTTGCTACACACAGCAAATGTTGCACAGTCAGAATTAGCAATTTCAGGCCATCAGCTTCCAGGGACCACCTCTGATGTTCCCAAGGTCAATGCCATTTATCCCAAAGCTTCCCCCAGCCCATGTCACTCCTGTACACAGAGAGGTAGAGCTGAATTAGTCCATTTGATTGGTCATAGAGCCGGGACATACACATTAACAGAACACTGAATAATATTAGAATAAATTACATTCGTAATGAACAGACAAACAAACAAACAATGGATACAAGAATAAAACACCTTCCAGCTTGGGCCTCCTCCTGCTGTCAGACTGCCCTCCTCTTGAGCGACGGAAAGAAGCCCTGATCTTGCTCATTCCTCTCTTGATGACACCGGTGTTATGTTTGGTGTCGCTCCAGATGGAGTAGGCACATACGGTCTGCTTGTCTACCTCCAGCGAGTTGATGACAGAGTCGCGTATGATTTGCACGAAGCTCTCATCGCTGCGGTCACGGATGGAGTCCTTGGCACTCCTGGGGACGAATGACAAAGGAGAATAAATGAGATAATGAGACAAATGGATTAGGGGTAGGTACAGATGGGAGGAAGGGGGCAAAAGTGAGAAAGGATGTGCAGTGAAACAGGAGGTGAGTGAGGAAGGAAGTGGATAGGAAGTAAAAGGGAATGTGGAGGAAAGAAGTGTTGTAGGAGGTAGGAAGCTGAAGGAAGAGGGAGGTAGGAAGCTGAAGCAAGAGGGAGGTAGGAAGCTGAAGGAAGAGGGAGGTAGGAAGCTGAAGGAAGAGGGAGGTAGGAAGCTTAAGCAAGAGGGAGGTAGGGAGGTAGGAAGCTGAAGGAAGAGGGAGGTAGAAAAGGAAGCAGAGAGAGAGAACTATTAGCATTCATGCAATGCAGACTATAATAAATAACAAATGTGGTACACTAACAAAAACAGTATCTTAATGAGTAATCATTTGTGCATAATTTGTTTAAGAATAAACTCAATCTTTGCGACTACGCACAGATAGATCACGTTCCCCATAAACAAGTATGGCTGAGCTGTTGGTGAACAAACTTATAAAGTCCAATTAAAGCACACCAATAGCTCCTAAAAAGTATGTCGAGGTGCAGAAAGTGGTAGTAAGTGGAGCAAGTTGATAGACACCACCATTACACCACTAAAGACAGTTGCTAGGCAATTAATATAGACACACACCATCACTCCAACAAGCATGCTTCTTACAGAGAATGGAACCCCATGACTAGTGACCTCATACTAAATGCAGGAACCAAGAGTGGCTTAGGTGCCTGGACAAGACTTGACTTGAACAAAGCACACACTTTGGAGGTTCAAAAGATTTGTCATGCATCAAACTCTGGAAAAGGAAAGTAGTTGGCTGGGACATATTCACAGCAGGAAGGAGGCAGGAAGATTAAGGCACAGATTAGGGCTAACTTGGTCTGAGGTTTTGAACAAGGATTAGGAGGAGCTGAGGGAGAGGAGGAGCTGAGGGAGAGGAGAAGCTGAGGGAGAGGAGAAGGTAAGGATGAGAGAAGCTAAGAGGGAGAACCTAATGGGGAGGAGAACCTAAGGGGGAAGAAAAGCTGAAGGGGAGGATAAGCTAGGGGACACATGTTGTGGAGATGTTCTGCAATGTTGGAGAAGGAAGTGAGGACATCTGGATTTAAGTTGTAGATGGCAAGGTTTGTTGGTTGTCAAGGAGTGGAATTGATGTTGTGGTTGGCAGAATCTTATACACAGCAGCTGCTATAAATATCTTCAATGATATAATACACTCTCCAATGATGTTTGTGCAATTATGTTCTCATGGCTAACCTGAATCCTTACATACCATTACTATGGTAGTTGATCACATGCTGATAAAATTCATAAAGACAGAAATATGACCTCTGGTTTCGGTAAACCTAGGCACATTGGCTTACCACAAAAAGAAACTCTTGAGGTTTTAGAAACTACACAGCAAAATTTGTTGTCATAAGTCCTACAGTTAATTGGATAAGTTCTTAAATTTAATAAACAAATAGATAATATTCTGAAACCCAATTGGGTGATTGTGTTTCAACATCAGGGGTAGGGGCAAGCTAATGCATGAAAGATAATCCAAGTTGATGGGTCATAAACCACCCATGATAATTAATAAGCTAACACTGGACTATCTTCATAGTCTATAGTAACTGTTTGCAGAAGTGATTCCATATTCCTATGCACTGACTTGAATTTTTGCTATGACATCTCCCTCTCTGTCCTATGTCTTTGTTCCAAGTCCACACCTTACCTCATTCTCTTCTCCATTTACAAGTCTATCCTCACAGGTTAGATGCACAGCATCAAGATTAATATAGATCAGGTATTGTGAAGCTAATCCCCAGTGGCAAACTGCTAACGACTTCTTAGTCATCTCGGCATTCGGAATCGTGGCAACAGCATCTCTATCTACTCCATTGCTTTGTCTCTCCTTTGGAACATCTTCTCCCTCTATAACCAATCGTCACCAGTGGTGACTGGTGATCCCCCACCTCAACTACAGAGAAGCTGTCTGCCTGCCACTTAGCCATGGTTATGACCACATATCCCTAATTCAAACTTACATGCTTTTGTCAACTCATTCATTTATGCACCTGAAACAGATGTGCATACATACATGTGTGGATATACACGTAGCATCATGTGCAATCATGTAGAAAGCAATATATGCACAGCAGTAAAATAATTCTAATACTAAATGATGTTTTGCTAACACACGACAAAAAGAAATACTTTTATTTCAATATCAGACTTCTCCACATTTTCATGGTTAGCCACACCCACTTCTTCCCACCCCCTCATCCACCACTTCACTAACCTGTTGTTGACTTTGACTAGAGCCCCGTCTCCATTATAGAGCTCAATGGCCGAGTCGATTCTGGCTTGTAGACGATCCAAGATCTCTTGCTCACTCTCGCTGACGTCCCCAACCACACTCAGGGCGTCAATCTGCACAATGGAGAGAGGGGGAAGAAGGGGTGAGGAGATCAAATATGACAAATGGAGCATTAGTGAGGGGGGAGGAGGAGAGAGAAGAGGTGGAATAGGAGAAAGGAAGAGAGGGGGAGTGTGAGGAAGGAGAAAGAGATCACTAAGTTGGAAGATGAAGAGAGACAAGACTAAAAACTCGCTCATTTATGATTTAATGTTTTAACTTAATAATGGAAAAAAAAGGAAAAAATGGGGGGGGGGGGGGGAGAAAGACCTTATCACTGCTGGTCGGAAGAAGTTTCATAAAAAGAACAAGAACAAGATTCCCAAGAAAGTAATACTTAGAATTAAGAAAGAAGTGCTATCTTTATGGAGAGAAAGACCAGAGCGACTGATGGCTATGTACAGAGCTGATCTAACCTCTTCCTTGGAGAGCGTGATGAACTCTGTCTCAAGAGCAAATGCCTTCAGGGTCTCATACCACGTCTGCAGGCTGTGGGCATGCTTGAAATAGAAGACCCTAATGGCAAACAACATGAATATAAACATTGAGCTTAATCTTAATCATGACATTCAACAAATTAATAGAACATAACCAGAACATAAAACATTTATGTTCAATTAATCCTAATCATTGTAGTGGGAGACAACTCATTAGCTGTTGCAAAGCCCAAACAAAACCATCCAGATCCTTACCCTCTTCCTTTCTTCCTGCTGTACTTTCATTATCTTGTGTAAAATCTAATCTAGTCCCTGTAAGCATCTAATAACTTCCTACATGTTACATGTGAGTCTCCCTAAACAGAAGGTGGGACACAAAATTAAAGATGTCAACAGACATTACTACCGGTGATGTAACTCTTGAAAGTAAACATCTACCTATTGAAACGTGACACTAAAAGCTTACTACATGTACCTGTATTTCCTTTTCATAAGTGGAAGCTGCAAACCTTTCAACAGTGTCTGCCCAGGAGGACTTATGGTTTTAGCAGCAATTACTGGTCTGATCTGTTGATGCTGAATTATCTTAATGTTCTACGGATCCACACTACTACCTTCTACTCATGTGTAAGTATAATGATGACCACAAACTTGAGCCTAAAAGCGTAAAGGTTTCAAATACAGCTGGTAAATGTTATCTTGGGCTACTATATAGTAACCTAGCAACAATAGAGGAGAATAATTAAGGCTTAGAAATTTTGCCTGCAGCTTCCACAATGCTCCAGATTCTGGTTGACACTAAGCTGGATGAAACTTGTATTGACCTATTTAACTTAGTCATAAAAAAAACAACAACTTGGCTTTCCTCCCTTCTTTTCCCTCTTAATATTTTGTTTTCCTTTCTTAGTGTAATCTTGGTTTAGCACTGAGGCACATATCGTCAATAGTAAATCATCTCTATGTTACGTAACCACATCACACATGTTAAGTTGATTAAAATTTCTAAACTGTAAGTAATTTTAAAGCGGAGGATATTGAATTCTGTCTCTTTCAGCTGGTGAATATATGTTTCTTGGCACTGGGCTGGACATACCATTGACCGAAGGTTGATTTGAGGTTGCCAGAACAAGTGACATTAAGAGCATGCTGTGATTCACTAGGAACAGTGCCAAGGATCCCTTTGACCATTCCACAAACACATTCTTACACTTCTGTGCATCACAAACACACACAAACATTTTTGTTCTCTACTTCACTTGTCCATTGAGAATTGTACTTGAGCCAACCTCACAGCAAAGTGAATAGAATGAATACAGAGACATCACCTCATCCAATGTGGTTATCTGAGGAGACTGGTCAACACCGCTGCTTAACACCGCTGCTTCCCATTGCCCCTCCCACTTGCCATACAACATCACCCAGGGACAGTGCTACCGTAACATGATTAGGCTGCTGTGCAGGTATCAACTTGCTTCTCCGGCCAAGAGTTATAACTCAATCTGCTTCAATCCAGTGTGTCCACATAGAGCTATTGTCAACTTACTACAACCCAGTGTGATGCTAGTCCAGTGTGTGTTCCTATAGAGCTATTGTCAACCTACTTCAACCTGCCTCAACCCAGTGTGATGTTGGTCCAGTGTGTATCCCCATAGAGCTAAAGTCAACCTACTTCAACTTATCTTAACCCAGTGTGATGTTGATCCAGTGTGTGCTCCCATAGAGCTATTGTCAACTGATTTGAACTCTCCTCAACCCAATGACAAAAAGAGAGCTTCCAAATTGGAGCAGCTTGAAGATGGTGGACTTTTCTCCCTGTACTACTGCCTTTATGAACTCCCTGGATTACAACATAGACTGCCCGTCTGATACACTACACAACAAACTAAACACCTGATAAAAAAGGCTGCTTACAAACTGTGACATTAATTAACACCACATCTAACATACAGAGACAGAAAATAAAAGCAGCTACTCCAATGAATAAGCAGCTGCCTCCAAATTTGCCAGCCATGCTTCCATCCAACACAGGTCATTAGAGATCAACTAAAACAGAATCGGCTCATTGGACTATGATATCACCTGTTGCTATGGGTTACATAGCAACATCAGCTGGCAACATTATCAATCAGCACCTATTACCATGTGACTGGTAAATGGTGGTAACTATGTCCAGGTGAGGAAGTACTACAAAGGGAGATTATGGTCCTATAGAGATTAACTTATGATATTATGAATATGATCATTAGAGTAGTAGAATTAACAAAATAAGTTAATAACCACAACAACAAAAAAAGAAAAATTTACCACGATAGTATTCACAAATAAAACTGAAGAGTGGAAAAGTTCATATAAGGTCTCCTTGAGTACTCCTCATACACCATGTGACAGGACTTGTGGTGGTGTATAAATTACTTTTCTTTGGTTAGGCCACAGCAGTTCAATTTCCTGTTACCCATCCAAAAAATGATCAAAATCAATGCAGTTGGCTATCCTTTCTTGTAGACCATAACAAAAGCATACTTGGAAGTGCATCAGATAATTACAAACCACAGTGTTTTCAAAGGACACTATCCTAATCTTCCAATGGGAAGGGGTAAAGAGGTTTCTTAGTGGCTGTAAGTGTAGCTGCAAGAGCACCTGGAATAATGGCCGTGTGTTCAGTGTGTGTGTGTGTGTGTGTGTGTGAGTTAGGGGTGCACAGTTGGGTGAGGAACAGAGATGTGAATTCAATGTTGGACTAAGTGCATAGCAACTCTGATCACTCCATGCTGTAAATAACAACAAATGGAATGTGATCGCTCCTTGGTATTCCAACTGTGGCCAAAGTTGGCCAATTTGGGAGTAATCTGACCAATACCACATTAATTATATCACCATTTTTAATGGATCATTAGCTGATAGTTTATAAACACTTACTCATTCCCACATAGTTTCAAAGAAAAAACACAGAACAAATTAATTGTAGACGCTACATTTCTACTGTTACCATCAACACCACATTCCTACTGTTACTCCCAATTAACATTTGCAGGTCAATCCACTCATCATGTAATGAACCATTACCCACTGGTAAATACATCTTCTTACAGGTCCACTTATACTGAAATCAACCAATACCAGCCAAGGACACTGTCATTTAGCATTTTATGGATGGATTCATTTCATGCCACACAATTCCGTTGAGCCAATAACTGGTTATGTTATGAACACAGTGCTAGAAATAACACTGTACTTACCATTGTGAGTGGATTGACCTGCAAATGTTAATTGGGAGTAACAGTACAAAATGTGGTGTTGATGGTAACAGTAGAAATGTAGGGTCTACAATTAATTTGTTCCGTGTTCTTTTCTTTGAAGTTATGTGGGAATGAATAAATGTTTATTTCTAATGATTTTTCTATGGGTATTATTGCCATAGTAATCTAGCAGGCGATTGCGACGAATGCTTGCTAGGCTCAACTTCAGTGTGGTCACATTACATAAAAGCATGTAAGTAACTCGTTCCTTCTGTTTTAGTTCACAGAGAGTCTGTGCCACAGATGAGCAAACAGAGAAGATACTATGGGTATGTATGTGGGTATGTATGTGGGTATGTATGTGGGTATGTATGTGGGTATGTATGTGGGTATGTATGTGGGTATGTATGTGGGTATGTATGTGGGTATGTATGTGGGTATGTATGTGGGTATGTATGTGGGTATGTATGTGGGTATGTATGTGGGTATGTATGTAGGTATGTATGTATGTATGTATGTATGTATGTATGTATGTATGTATGTATGTATGTATGTATGTATGTATGTATGTATGTATGTATGTATGTATGTATGTATGTATGTATGTATGTATGTATGTATGTATGGACTTACGTATACATTTTTCTCTTTCTTTTTTTTTGGTATATTTCTATCACATGAATGATGAAACCACAAAAATTCATGATGAATACAACTGTCAATGAAAGTGACTGAGTTGTCTGTAATGTGAATCAAGTGAGATGATTTTAAGATGCTCCATTTGCTTGTTTGTGAGGCCTTTCAAGCAGTAACCATGAACAAACAATCCAAAAAGTAGCAGCTGCAAGCCAAGCTAAGAAATAGCTGCTTCTGCTGCCAGGCAACTGAAGGAACTAAGAAGAAAATGAAAGGGAAGGAAGAGCTAAAAGAAGGGAGAGAGAGAGAGAAAGAAAGGAAAAAAAATAAAGAAAAAGAGATTCAGGTGTGACTTGAACCTACAACCCTGAGCTCCAAATCTCCATATTTGATGCACTTTTTTTGTGCTTGAGATGCCCACAGAAATAGGTGTGGCCAGGTGGGACTCAGCCAAAATGTTTGTGTGATCCACAGGAATCAAACCTTAAAGTTTGAGCTCATCCAGCCCACCAGTTCTCAATCTTCACTCCACACCCACACCTCCACCCCACACACACCTCCACCCCACACACACCTCCACCCCACACACACCTCCACCCCACACACACCTCCACCCCACACACACCCACCCACACACATCCACCCCACACACATCCACCCCACACACACCTTCATACTCATACCACACACATAGAACAAGATCCATTATAATAAGACAGTTCACTCAGAGTTGAATATTTCGTCAAACGTGTATTTAACATTTAAATATTCCATAATGTAAACCATTGGTGTAGTTGTCATAGCGTGCAGTCCAATGTATACTAAACAAGTGAGCAAGAAAACATATGCTGTGCCAGAGAATTCACCGCCACCACTTGTGGGTGTCTGTCACACAGCGTTCCACCCAATGAACTCTTCTCTTCTCCCACAAGCAAACACTTTCTTAAGGTAAGGTCTTTCTAGCCACTGGATCAGTTATACTTAAAGAAGAAAAAGTAGTATTAATCCTGTATTAAGTCTTCAAGCTAAACATCTTAACTTGCACAACACATTAATCAGGTCGTGGATCTATTGGCCATTCCACTCTGGAAGAGAACTACACTGAGTCACCAACCCCAGAAGTCCTCCTGGTGAATGCACCATAAATTTAATGCATTTTTAAATGAAGAAATATACAATATTATACATATTATCATAAATAATAAATTTAAAAATTAAAAGAAAAAAAATTAAAAAAAAAAATTAAATATTAAAAATAGAAAAGAGAGACTCTGGTTGAGATTAATTATTTTTTCTAAATTAAATTTATAAAAGATGAAACAGAGAAGACTGGCTTCTGTTGTGCAAGAGGCAGTGCAAGTGTAAACGACAGGCAGTAATGTACGTTTCCATCATCACGATGCTTCACTCCAAGCATTTCTCGCTACATTGCCTATCTAAAGTTAAGATAATTCTAAGGAATACACAGAGAAAACATGTTCATGTGAAAGGGTCAAGCACACGTTACACTATAAGGGTTGTTGTTATTTTTAAATATTGATTCATGAAGATTAAAGTTAACTGAATCCAGATGCACCTTTTGTTAAAGCATCAACTTTGGGGAGTGTCTGTAATTTGCATAAATCCAAGAAGATTGCGAACAAACAGTAAATCGCCTATATATTTTGATGAAATCTAGCTAGAGGAACAAATTTGGTGTCTACACCTAGTTATTCACATATAAGGACTTCAATGTTATACAGTGCTTGCTTGCAAATAGGTAATTGTCATTATCCATTCCAGTTGTGACGGGATTGAGTGCTGAGTTAGTTGCACATCTTGCAAAATCTCATGAAGGGAATAATGATAATTGCCACATAGATCACAAATTTACAACTGGGCAACACAGAGCAGTCCTTAATAGGACCTCTCCATTGATCTCATTAGCTGGACAGCCAACTATTTCAAGGGCAGCGTCCACCACAAACACATTCCATCTCTGACAGCAACCAACTGCCAAGTGGATGAAATTATTTTTAAAAAATCTCAATGGCCAGTTGATCAAAACAGATCTTTAGAAGCCAGGGGGCATTGAAGCTGCACTATGCACCTTGAAGCCATTTAGTTAAAACTCAACCAAATTGTCATTCAGAATGCAATTACACAGCAAATGGAATTCGAATACTATCAGTATAATGCTTTCCCCCCCCCCCCCTTTTTTTTTTCTGAATTATTAACAATATCTCCCACCTTTTCCAACTAAACACACACACACACACACACACACACACACACACATGCAACAAGAAAAAATATATAGCTACTGTATCATGTCCAACTACATCTCATCGAAAGTAAATTGATTGATAAACCAAATATATTTCTCAAATCTACATTAATTGTACCAACACTTACTTAAAATTATCAACTTCACTCTCTGGGAGCCCCTTGGCCAAAACGTCTTCATTTGATAACCAGTGAGGATTTCCATCAGGACTTATTACAATTGGCTACATTAATGAAAAAGAAAAAAAATTTTTTTAAAATAATCGATCCTTGTTGCAACATTTGGAAAAATACATTAAGTGACTAACCTCTTCCTCTACTTCAATTACAGCTTCTTTCTTCAGTTCTTCAACTTTTTCTTCCTCATCAGCTTTCTTAGCTTCCTCAGCCTTGATATTCTCTGCATCATCCCCTCCTTCAGCTTGGTCTTCTTTCTCTTCCTCAGCCTTCTTCACAACCCCTGCATCATCTGCAACTGTGTCTACTTCAGCTGGTGCCACAACTTCAATCTCTTCTTGACCCCCTTCATCTTTTATTTCCTCTGAATCAACTCCAGCCTCCTCTTGAGGCTCTTCAGATTTTGCTTCTGAATCAACTTCATTTTCAGCCTCCTCCTGTCCTGCATCAGCTTTAACTTCTTCTGAATCTGCTCCAGGTTCAGGTTCAGGTTCAGCTACAGCTTCTTGCTCAGCTTCAGGTTCAGCTGCTACATCCTCATCATTCTCTCCAACTATGATTTCAGTTGGGGGTTCTTCAATCTGAGGCTCAGGCTGAATACTCTCTATGACAACGAATTCATCAATCCCAGATCCTGCCGGTTGGTCATCTTGTTGCACCAGCTCTTCCAAGTGATCTGGAGACCGGGATTGTTGCACCCGCTCTTCCAAGTGGTCTGGAGATGGGGACTCAATATCAGACATAACGTAGTCAGTGTCTCCAAGAAGAATCGCCTCGCTCTCACCAAAAATGAACTAAGGCTTCACCGCAGGGAGCTAAAATATATAATTTTGTCGGGTTAATTTTCAGAGTTCCTGCGCCCCGCACGAGTTGCTCCCGTGCATTTTTTGCTCCACAACCAACCCCTTCTATCCCCCCCCCCCCCCAAGGCTTCGAAATTTGAATAATTTAAATTCATTGGTTAAGAGAGAATGCGAAGGTGCACCGAATAATAAACTAAGAAGTGGTTACAGTAGCACTGGATGTGAATTAATGAATGCTTTATGAGCGTGAATCTTAGGAGGTTTAAAAGTGCAGCTAGATAATGTAAGACATGAGTTTAAAAAATTATTTTTTGGTGAACAGCTATTGAATGTAATCAAATGCATATATAGAATAATGAAAGAAAACAAGCAGTAAAAGGCAAAGACAGAGAGAATGGGTGAAAAAATGGGGTGGAAAAGGAAGGGAAGATACCCTTAGTTCAGTTACAAGCTCATGAGCACAGAAATGTTTGGTAGTATAATGTTTTTGGATTGATTGATGAAGATTAAGTCTACTGAATCCAAATCTACCTCTTTCAGGAGTGGCCACTTCAGGGAATTTCTGTAATTTGGCCACTTCAGGGAATTTCTGTAATTTGCCTACTTCAGGGAATTTCTGTAATTTGCTTACTTCAGGGAATTTCTATAATTTGCTTACTTCGGGGAATTTCTGTAATTTGCCTAAATCAAGGATGGCCGCTAATAAGGATGGACTATTTGCCTATATATCATGATGAAATCAAGCTAGAGGAATGAATTTGGCATCTACACCTGTCCCCCCCCCCCCCCTATATTAGGACTTCAATGAAAGTGTCAAAAATGTTTTGAATGTTGCTTAGAAATTACAATCAAAAATATATTAAAAAATAAATAAATTTAAAAAAAAATTAAAAAAAAATTTCTTATCCCTATCATTCTTTTTTTTTTTGAAAGAAGTAAACTAAAATGAAACCGGTGATGATGTATATATGATTCTATATATTATTAGGGCATAGAAAGAGCATATGTTCTATAATTTTACTATAGTTCATGATTTGTTTGTCTGTCTATCTGTCTGTATGTGCGCTGGAAAGATCTTCACATAAAAAGAGCATACATTCTATAATCTTGCTCCAGTTCATAATTAGTTTGTCTGTCTGTATGTGTGCTAGAAGGATCTTCATTAGGGCACCTCATTGCACGTCCTTGCAAAGATTTCGTTCAGATTAGATGGCAATGGGTGTAATTCTGTCAATGAGTGTGGTTTGGTGACATAATAGCATAATTTTACCTGGAAGACCCATCTAATGACAAGTTCAATGAAATTTGACCTGTGGTCTCTATGTGACCAGAAGAATATTATCACCCAGTGTGTTTGGCTATGGGCATGCTTTTTTTATTAGCTACACCCACTTAAAGTTGCTTTCACTGCCAACCCCCCCCCCCCCCCCCCCCCCCAGCATGTTACTTTCATCAAAGTGTTCATTAATGTATATCTGTGTTCGTTTGATTGAGATAAGTGACTATAATCCCTACATGTTACATTTGGTAAACTGAATGAGTTTGTTATGTTCAGCTGAGGGCTATTTTCTTGATCTACTGCACAATGTTTGGTGGTGTGCTCTGAGCATGTGAAGGAGGAGCAGGTTTATACTTGTAGGAGGTAGATTTTTCACATGAGGTGGCTTACCTTTCACCTGGCCATATAGTGCAGCAAAGAATTTCTGCCCTGATGAACAGGTTTGTGGGCTTTATAACACAGTCCCCCACAGCCATCCAGCCTAGTAATTTCCTGGCCTTTTAGAAATTGGGCTCCATGGTAGTCAGAAGCATGACTACTTCTGTCTTCCCTAAAGAATCACTCAACACTGCTACATATATCATCCTCAATGCAAGCATGTCCTCAATGCATGCATGTCCTCAATGCAAGCATGTCCTCAATGCAAGCATGTCCTCAATGCAAGCATGTCCTCAATGCAAGCATGTCCTCAATGCAAGCATGTCCTCCCAGCCAGTTCTTGCCACTCAAGATACCAGCAAGGTCACTGTATGCTGCTTTTGAAATATTTTCTTATCTAGATCCTTTGATTAGCTTCCCAATACACTTGAGGAATGATATCAAGTTGTGCATACTTACTGGATTGCAACAACTGCTTTCTATTTCTCCAGATCTGACACTCTGACTTGCATTGCAACCATTTGCAGCTGTTTATCTAAAATATGTGCTGTAGCCATACCCAGACCTTGTAAAGAAATCCATTTTTGTCATGATTGTGTCAGGATGTACTGGAGGTAAATCTATCATATTAATATATTTAATGACTAAACACCAATGGTGCAGAGGGCTTAGAACTTTGTTTTAAAAATGAATAAATAAATAAAGATTAGTTCAGGACTGCTGCTGACCAATGAATGATGGACTAAAATTTAGCTCACAACAAAATATTAAAGAATGTGATAATGATATAACTATATATTAAACACAATCATCATTGCCTCATTTCTACAGGATAGATTCCTTATGTTGTGATTTAAAAGTCAACAACAATATTTATTTCTATTATTAGCTGGTCTATTTCCAGATGATTGGACAGACTATGATATTAAAACAGAGCCAAAATGTATTTCCTTACTATCCTTGTCAGCTATCTACACATTATATATTTTTACTTTTATTATTATTATCTTCTTCACAGATAGTCAATTGCATTGTAACCACAAAGAAAATTACAGATAAAATGAACACTTTGACCTCTTTTGGCAGCTAAAAGTTATATGACATGTTTAGTTTTGGCATCTGGAAGGGTTTAGTCTGCCAAATGTGGTTTAAAGGGGCCAATTTAGCTTGTACTAATTTGAACATGAATGACTCCAGTCTGGTTCCCTAAGTTGATAGCAATGTATATTGAAGAGTGGACATAATGTGTTTGGAATTTATTAAACACAATTTTTCAGCAGAAAAGCAACTGCTAGAAAAAAATCACAACCAAAGGACCCAGAGATGGGATGGGTGGTTAAGACACTGGGACTGAGGACACAAGATTTAATGGTGACATCTTCTGAAGTAGGAGAAGATGCTTTAGGGACGTATCTGTGAACAGAGCCAGGTTCACTGACATAGCCAGGTTGACTGACACTGTGAGGAATGAACTGGCATAGGCGAGAGGGCTGGTGGAGATGATGACCAGGACTCAACAGATGATGACAATGCTAACACGTTAATATTATGCAGATACTAACCACTAATAGTGAAGGACTAATGGCTGAAGTACTTGCAGACAGAGTGGACCAAGAAGAGAAGACTGCTTAAGAGGCTGGGATTGAGCTAATTGGAGAGGCAAAGATGGTGGTAGAATTTGAACTCCACATGTAAGGAACCAATATTGAAGTGGCACTGCAGAGATATGGAAGCCACAGAAATACCTCTCAGATTTCAGTACTGTGAGGGATCTTATCAAGTGCTTTGGGTATGGAAGCTTCCTGGGATGCCTACCACCCTCAGCATTGACTTTGGGATAGAGACCACAGTGAGGACAACCATAGGAGGCTGGTGACCAGGCTATCAGCCGTGGGGCGCAGCGCGTGGGGCGCAGCAGCAAACCATGCTGGAATTACCCAGAAGACAGCTATGATGCACCAGAATGGGAGTGATAAGAACAACTATAATTTAGCAGGAGGACCAAGAGATAAAAGAAAGTGATAAAACCAATATACTTGACCAGAAATGGGAGATATGTGCTTCAGATGTAAGGAGTAGGGGCACAAGGCAAATGAGTGCACCAAACCTGTATATGGAGTACGTCAAGAGAAGTTAGAACTCTGTTCTTACTTGGACTGGAACACTGTCCAGCGAATAGTGGGAAGGAGTGACTGTCAGATAATGTTAGATTTTGGAGCTGAATTATTGCTATTCCAAGATAATCTGGTTCCTGGATATGCATACACAGGAGAGATGGCATGATGTAAGGGAGTCTCACAAATTTCTCAGAGAAGGCATGCAGCAAAGGTGATGGTGAGAGTTGGGCAGAAGATATTTTGGATGAAGCCAGCAGTGGTTAAGGATTTCTCAGGAGACGTTCTGCTGGGAAAAGATTGTGAAGAATACCTACACTTCATGAGAGAGGTAGTGGATCTGGCCCTGAAGAGTCCAACCGAGCAGGTAAGCAGGTAGTGGCAGTACTCACACACGGTCAGGAGGCAGGAGTTGGAGGAACACAGGAAGGATCAACTGGCAGATCAAGAAGTAATGAAATGTGAGTTCAACTTGGAATTGGATGACCCTTGTTCTAGAAAGAGGCTTAGTGCAAGGTCAAAAAGACCAGGATTGAGAAAAGAAAGAACAAACTGATAGGTTTTTCCAAGGCAGACAAAAAGCAAGAAGAGGAAAAGGCCTGGAAAGCTATTGAAGATATAGGTAGTGAGTTTGAGTGCAAAAATGATTTTTTTTTTCACCACAGGACAGGAGAGTAAGAAGAAGATCTGCTGCTGGTGGTTCAAATTATGTAAAGGCGGAAGTCGATGAGATTGACTGGCTCACAATGACTCAATGGCTACATACATGGGGCAGAAGAGGACCACTGATAATTAGTTCAGACAAGACAGTAATTTGGATGATGACTCAGGTCTAATCATTACTACACTCACTATGACCAGGTCAGGACAGGTCAATTCTATAAATTGAAGTGGTATCATTATGGTGGGAAAAGATTTTTTTTAGATGGAAAAAAAAAACAACTCAAATATTGAGGAAAGTCAGATTACCAACAAAAAAAGAAAAAAGAAAAAAAAAGGAGATTGGCAGAAGTATGCGCTTTTCAACTCATAATTAAGTCTGAATGCAGGACTGAAATATATATGCTAGAACAATAGTTACTTTATCTTCTTAACCCATACTCAAAAGTGCTCCATTATTAGTGGTGTATCCAGTGCTTCCCCCACCTTTCTCCCAGACTAAAAAATATGCAAGCAAATCCCAGTAAGCACAATAGCAGGCAACAAATTCATCCCTAGCTGCAGCAATTCCTACTAACACTACTAACCAGAAAAGCAGCTGTACAAATATTCCTTCAGTGGTAGATCCAAGGGGGGAGAGAACAAGTGGCCCCCACTTAAGTAAAAAAAAAAAAAAAAAAAAAAAAAAAAAAAAAAAAAAAAAAAAATAGCAAGAGCAAATCCCAGAAAGCACAAAAACTGGCAAGAAATTCCAGAGCTGCAGCAATTGTTACCTCCACTAATAAACCAACAGCCAACTTTTCTTGTGCAGCTGAAGAATCAGACATAACTGATGAGGTAAAATATAGCATTTTCAAAGAAAGGAAACCTCAGCAATCACTCTGAAGTAGAGAGAGAACTGGTTACACAATAGTTGTTAACAGTGGATGGTTCAAAAATAAAATTTATATAAAATTATAGCTAAACTTTTGAAAACTTACCTTTCTGCTACTTTGTGGATTCACCATTCATAGAGCTGTACCAATGAGGAGTAAAACACTTGTGAGAATGATGCCTGTGTTTGCCATTTGACAGGTTGGCAGTAGACATTGTTTTAACCTCTATCACAGACAGAGAGAAGAAATAGGTACATCTTGATAGTAATGCACTGTTCCACAAGGTACAATGAGGCAATGCCATTGAAAAGGATGGATGCAGCTTCAGTAGTGGACACTCTCCTTCGGTCTTCTGCTAGTGTGGGTTACCCAAGGAGCTAAAAAAGACAGAAGTAGCAACTTCACCTCACACTGATTAAAGGGATACTGGAATGACTGGAAGTGAAGCCTGTAGAGTCTTCACTGTACCACCCAGAGAGGAATGGTATGATTGAAACATGACACAGAATGCTGGAGACCATGCTCAGGAAGGCAGGCAAGGGTAAGAAGGAAAGAAATTAATTTCTTTACTTATTTTTTCTGGCGCTGTTGTTTGCCTACCATGATGCTGTGCATGAGTCAACAGGTTTCTCACCTTTTGAGATCACCTTTATCAGGCATGTACACTATGACAGACCATTGGATGCAGTCAGGGAGTAGTGGGAAGGCATGGAATATCTCCTGTGGCTGTGGCAGACTACCACACCCACATGAGGGAAATAAAACTCTTCCTGGTCACATGGAGACCACACGCTAAATTTTAACCGATGTTTTTTGGCAGTAAAATGGATGTGTCTATGGCCAAACCACATCCAATGGAGAGTAATATATACCTTTACATGGAGACTACATCTTAAATTTCACAGTGGGTGTGGCTCTGAACAAACCACACCCACATGAGGGTCATAACGCTCTTGGTCACACAGAGACCACATGCCATATTGGATCTTGTCAGGAAAAATGACTTCCTACGTTGGTGTGTGTCCCCAGGCTAATCCCTGCAATGCCCAATCCCTGTAACTGGGGACAGCAACCGCCACACCAACTAATCCAAGTTAGGTCAACTCCCCCTTAGCTAATCCTAGCCAGGTGAAAATCATAATGTATCCTAACTACAGTTATAATATAGTTAAATGCACAAGGAGTTCTTACAGAATCCACTGTGGTCAGAACTGTGTACCAATAAAAACCAATTCCTTTAAATAGGCTGTTGTCACCAGAAAAAACTAACTCCTTTAAATAGGCTGCTGGCCCCAGTTACCCAAAAAGCCATACAACCAATCACAGTTTTCCATATTACACCTCATACAACCAATCATAGTGTTCTACATAGCACTGAAACACACATGCATGCACGCATGCATGCACACACACACACCTAGTCTCGCGAAGCCGGACAGATTAAAAAGGGAATAATCAGTCTGGTCACTGAAGCCAGGTTTTCATGATCCCAGCAGAAGTGTGTCACAGGCCAAAAATTTAATTGTGGTTACAGATATTAAACGAGAGTTTGTGAAATACAGAATAAACGACTCATTTCTCTTCCTTGAAATTTATTCATTGCTAACTATATGATATGCAGAAGGTGACATTATACAATTCTGACCAATCAGATTTGGTTACAGAATCTTGTAACTGGCTCACAAAAACCTTGCTCCAGTCACCAACCGATTTATCAGTGAAGCGGATGGTAAAGGATCTGGCTACACGAGACTAACACACACCTATGATTGTATTCCATACAGACAACAGTTCATTGTTCTGTATCCTCTTGAGTACACAGTTGTCAGTGGGTTGCCCCCTGATAGCGTGGCTATAACAAAAACACATCCATTGCCATCTAATCTGAATGAAACCTTGTGAGGATGTGGAGTGAGGTGCCCTAACTAAATTTAAAAGTTTCGAGAAGATACTTCTAGCAGTTAGGAAGGACTTCGAGTTCTTACATACAGAGACAGACAGACAGACAAACAAATCATGAAATTATAGTAAGATTCTCAGTCTTATTCTTTTGTCCATTTGTGGAATTATTTGTTTATCTCTACTTTTCAACTTTCCAGAATGTCAACACACTCCTTGTGTTCTTCACAACCACTGCTTATATATCAAATCATGCATACCTATTTACTGCCAAGATATCAAATGTCATTATATATATATATATATATATATATATATATATATATATATATATATATATATATACTAGAAGCATATACCCGGCATTGCCTGGCCAATGTCAACATGAAATATTATAGAAGCTACTCAAATTTTGCCTGGTTGGCCCTTTAATTAGCTTTTGGCAGCCAAAAGTACTTCTTGTGTGTGTGTGTGGCTAATACCAAATCACACACATTGCTATGCCCCTATGTAGTTAATAATGCTCACCAGGTTACTTAAACTCCATATGCTCAATTTCAGCCTGATTAGTCCATAATTGAGTTTTTGGCGGGCATAATAATGTCCTATGGGTGTGGCAATGACCCAACCACACCCATTGACACATGCACATATGAATAGTAAGGCTTACCCAGCTGCTTGGAAGTCTCATTCCAAATTTCAGTCTGGTTGGTCATTTGATTAGCTTTCAATAGCTAAAACAACTTCCAGTGTGTGTGGCTATGGCCAAACCATACCCACATGTGGTTAATAATGCTTTCCTAGGTACTTTGAGACCACATGCAAAAATGTTTTTACCTTTTTGGTTTCTGGTTACTATTTCAGCCAAAGTAACATCCTGTGGGTATGGCTCTGGCAAAAACACACCCATTACAATACCCACATTTGTTAAATAATGCTCACCTGGGTTCTTGGAGAGTACATGCCAAATTTCAGCCTTTTAAATCCAGGTGTTTAGCTGTGATGCCTAGACACACATACTTACAAAGTTCTTTTTTTGGCACATTTTCACTTTACACACCAATGGGAAGAGGTGTAACCAAGAGGGATTCCACCCATGTTACTCCCAAGTAAAGTTATGTATGCATACCATGTATTAAGTCTGTTGCTCCAAGGGTTTGTCTGAACAAAGTACCATTTTTGGCCTTTTTTTGGGCCTGACATAAAAACAGAAATGGCTCTGGTCATATACATGTAATTAAAACATTCCCCAGATTATATTGATTCCAAATACATATGGGTTCATGGGTCCAACTCCCTAGGTTCAAGTGTTTTTTTGTTGAAATACTATTTTTGGCATTTTTAGCCTTACAAAGGTAAAGGAAGAGATGTGGCAAGTGGGATCCAGCCCATGTTACTCCCAGCGTGAAGTTGCATATGATTAACAAGTTTTAGATGTGTAGCCCCAAGGGTTTTTCTGGCCAAATACCATAATTGGCATTTTTCACTACCATGGTAACCAATTTCCGAAATTTTTAGCCCATGTTTTAAGTTCGGTCAAAACCTATCATCATGCCAAATTTCAGAGAAATTTACCTACTAGTTTTGCCAGAATGATGGTACAGACAGACAGACAGACAGACAGACAGACAGACAGACAGACAGACAGACAGACAGACAGACAGACAGACAGACAGACAGACAGACAGACAGACAGACAGACAGACAGACAGACAGACATCTCCTTTTATATATATATATATATATAGGAGATATATACATATATCCAAGATTTCACGTATTTTAAATTAATGGCCTTGATGCTGACTTTACAAGACATATAAAATTTAATTTTTTTGGTATAAATAATAACTTTTTTTTTCCAAATCCTTACCTACTTTTGCATACACCCTGCAATTATGATCACGCTCCTCATTCTACCCATTATACGCACCTGCAGCAAGTAAGAAATATTAAAAAGTGTGGAACAAATCTCAGCTGAATAACTCTTTAAATGTATAGAATATTTTAATGTGGGATAGAATATTCTAATGTGGGATAGATTATTCTAATGAGGGATATCCATGACAACCACTACCTCTTGTCTGAACTTGTGGTAGTTAGACCCTTTACCTATCACTTTGCTTATTCCAGACCAGTGATGGGTAAAGGGTCTGGCTATGAGAGTTTAATTTCAAGTTAGCATGTTGACTTGTACATTCAAGATTAGATATGGATGATTTGCTTTTTTAATGATTGAATTGAATTGAATTATACTTATTTTATCTTTTCAGAAAGGGTTGCACAGAAGGTCAACAGGTTAACCTATGAGATGTGTTTCCCAACAAGACAATAATATACATACTTACAAAATATGGTGTATTCATAAATCAAGAAACCAAAGTTACATATTAAACCAAAAAGTAGGGAGAGAATACATCATGGAGAGAGAATACATCATATCAGAAGCCCCTTTGCAGCTTCGCAATAATCAAGTCAACAATCATTGTCCAACAGACAGAAACATGCATATATGTTAAACTCCATCAGGAAAATTTGGAAAGAATTTGTGATGGCATAGCGGGCAACATAACAAAAAAAAAATTTTTTTTTTCAAAGTAAAGTGGGAGGGGTGGGGATTAATTAGGTCTCCTCAATGGAGTATCAACAAGAATCTGGGAACTTGGACAACAACACTGAGGACAACAAGGCTTCTTTATAAGATCATGGAAAATCTGGGTTTCTAGGCTAATCACCCAGAGCAAGTTAGTCCACTTTAATAACAACATCATTAAAATAAAAAGCTTGGCTCTTTCTACAGAAGAGTATAAAAAGAAACTGGTTTCTGGGCTGTAAGTGGACAAAAATAACCTGGAACAGAATAAAAATGCACTAAATTCAAAATTCAAGGGTGGGGGGAGGGGGGGGGGCAGGGTTGCCAGGTTAGAACAGCTTTTGGAAGCCACACAGTTCAAATTGGAGGTCAGTTGGAGGCCAATCTTTTGTCAAGAGGCCAAAATGGAGCCAGATATTTAACGTATTTAAACATTAGGTACAATACATTGGACACTAAATCCTACAAACATCTGTCTCCTAAGTGGTGGTCTTCCAGTAGAGGGGGTAGAGAATGGGTGTGGTAAAAAAAAAAAATTATAACCATTGTGTACATAAATTTATCCTAAGGGTGGTCTTAGGATATCATAAAATCTGATGTTTTAATTTTGTAGGCTTTATCAGCTCTAACAAACTTGCCCAGCATCTGAGCAAAAGTAAAATGTCAAAAGTCACAGAGATTTTTTGTTGTAATTAAAACAGCAATTCTTTCTTCTAGGATCAAGGTCTTTGTATTCCTAGACAACTTTAGAAGACTGGACACTTCATATGTGCTGAAACCTTTACATCTCTGCAAATCATGAGATACATAATATTTATTGTATAGATACCAGCTGCAACCACTTAGTAAACAAGCACAAATAAATGTTTCAAGTTTCTGTAGTGGGCTTAAATTTATATAATTAGGGTGGTTTAGGCCTTACAAAAAGAGGTGGTCTTCCAATAGAGATAAGTTCATTCAGCAAACTCATCTAGCATGAAAAATGTGATCTTTCAAAAGAGGTTGTCTTCCAATGGAGGGATCTCTCAAAAGAGGGACTACTGCATGTACCAATTTAAGCTAAATTAAATAAAGTGCAATTAATCAACAAAGGCTTTGTCAGTTTATTGCACATCATTTAGTGAAAGCATGTATATTTTCAGTTCATTCATATAATCACAGTTTAAACCAGTTAAAAGAAATGGTCTATTTAAAAGGTACCATCACAAATAAGTAGAACACAGTCTGACCATGTAAAGTATAACGTCTTTTACACATCAAATATTTTGTCTCAACCTGGCTATATATAAATAGTAATCACAGCTGGGTTGGTCTTAATCCTTTTCATCCTCATACATATCATTGGCATTAAACAGAGTTAACATTTTCAAAGTAACAGAAAACTCTGTACTCTGTAATTAATAAATTACGTTTTCATGTGAGGACAAAATGAATAATTATCGTCCTCATTGAACATATGTAAAAAAATTCTCTCTCATGGGCCAGCAACATGTATTCTTCGCTCATCTGGTTCTAGGTCCTGGAGGGAGCACCCCCTTCATCAAATCCTGACTATGGCTTATGTAACAGCAAGGTGTTCAGGTGAAGCTATTACAAGAAAAATGACAGAATTCATCACCAAGTTGTGTTTAGATATGTTATACTGCATGTATGATAGAGGGCATTATTTATGTTTCCCAGTTATCATTGTTCCACTTGTAGAGGACAGTACTATGAGGGCACTGGTAATATGGCAGGTCGTACATACTGAGTAGATTTGTAACAGTGAGGATAATAGTTTTTTTTTTCAGTTAAAAAAAAATTATAGTAACAACTTACAGAAAATTAATTAGCATTACTGATTGGATGCACAAGGAAATCACATTGTCAGCAAACTGGATATTACATTAAAATAATTAATTTAAAAAGAGAGTCAATCCAAGTGGCCAGATCCCCAGTTGACCGTTAGAAGACTCAAAGAGGCCAAATTGAGGCCAGAATGACTAGCCACCAAACTTATTTTTTAGTTGAGGTCAGGCAGTTTAAAAAGAGGCCAAATTTAGGCCAGATGTTGACTGGCCTCCAAGCAAAGTTTTTTTTTTGAGGCCAGGCAGTTTTGAAAAAAGCCAAAATTTGGAATCTGGCCTAAAAAAAGTCCAGTTGGCAACTGTGAAAGGGGGGGGGGGGGGGGGGGGGAACAAATGAAACATCCGTGAACCCCAGCAATTGCGCAGCCAGTTTTGGTTGGTGCGCGTGACTATTTTGGTTGTTACCCATCGTTACCTACCATTCCACTCCCCGGGAGAGAGTCCGTCTGTTGAGGTGTTGTCAATACGTCATCATTTAGGAAAACTCTCACCTCGGCGGAACTGCCTGAGATCAGCCAATATGTCTTTTGGTCGGTTCCCTGGGTTTGATAATGACCCCTTCTTCAGCAGGTAAGGGTAAGAGTTAAGCTAGATTGTAACTTGCCGTCGGTCCTTTAATTGGCGTTGACATGTCTTTATCTTCAACTTAATTCCACAGGCACAGGACTATGGGTATGGAATTCCCACCTTTTCCTGGCTTTGGATTCCCAAGTCATCATGCTCCAGCTATTGGCAACCATGGGCAACCATTGACCCACCACTCTAACCCAAACAGGGTAATTTATATTTGCTGACGGAGTTATACTAAGCATAGAACATCTTGCTAAACCAGCTAAGCCATAGTAATAGAGGCTGAAATACTGGCATAACCTGAGGTCCCCACATTTTACCCTGATGTCAGTTCACACACCATGGTCTTCCCACCCCCTTATAATTGTTGAGTGTAAATGTATGCGGCATTACCCAGATGACCACTGACAAGATATCTTTCTTTCCTTTATGTTAACATTAGCTGGAACCCTGTTCATAGGATATGTAGAGTTGCAGGTTAATCACCATTCAATGTGGGAACACACCTTTTGATGTGTTAGTAAATATGATTTTTCAAGTGTCTATTAGAGACCTGTGTACCAAAGTATTATTCAACAAGACTAACATCCATATCTTCCCTTCACACACCACCATGGACTTCCGGTCTTAATCTTTGTCATTGAATGTATTCCTTCCCCTCATCCTCGCTCTACCTTTCCCTCTCTTCCTTTATGCAGAGACCTGGACAACAGCTTTCTCTGATGGACCCATTTTCAATGTTTCAGAACATGGTAGTTTTCTAATAATATTGAAACTTATTCGTTGTTACTCGTTACTCGTTACTCTAATGGAATGGGAATTTAATCGGTTGCTATATTTCATAGAATAGCCAACTTCAACAACCATCATTCGTAGAAGGGGAAGGGGTGGGAAGTTTCGCCTTAGCCGAAATGCTCACTAAGAGTAAACTCGAGCTGTTTGATAGATAACTTTCTTATTATATCCTAATACCAATCCATGTGTAGAGTACAGTGAATAACAAGTCCAGTACACTGTTTGACATTCACTGGCTCACTATGGAATTGGTGCCTTAGTTGTTTAACAGTGATCACAGAATCACTAGGTCAGTTAACACTAAGTAGGTGGGAGGGGGGGGGGGGGTTCTGTTTTCCTCCCTGGAGACAGGAGAGGTTAAATGTGGAACAAAGAAATTACCCAGACTTCACCTCTACTATACTGGACAGAGCATGGCAGGGAATAATCTGCATGGACACTGCTAAAACCAAACATCACATATTGTGCAATTCTCACACTCTGGTCCCCATAGCAACCCATGCTAACTGCACATGTTGAAATGTGGTGTTTAGTGATGTTAACAGCTGAGTACTTGTTAGTGAACACATGTCATTAGCACTTAACAGATGTGCTGGTCACTGAACCTCGTCTCTATTGGAAGTTGGTAAGATGTCAACCGCCATGGAGATATCACATGGTGTTTTTCATTAATCAAAAAAAAAAGTTTAAATAAATTTGAATGTGTATTTGCACATTTAACCAGAGTTAATTTGCACCTGTCACCACCTTCATTTCATGCGCCTTATGTTCACTTTGTGTGTTATGAACTACATTAAGGATAAGATGATGGCGGATGCATTCAGGCAGACCCAGGTAGGAGGAGGAGGAGGTGGTGGGCAGTATTACTCAAGTTCTTCGGTGATGCAATACTCCAGCTCTGGTGGAGGAGCTCCCAAGGTTTACTCTGCTTCATCCTCCGTCATGCAGGGCCCTGGTGGAGTAAGTTGTACACTTGTATTGACACTATAGCAGGAGAGGAAGCCACACTTTTAAGTGAGGCTAGAGGTTCAACAAAAATTGTTTGCAGTATTTTGAAGACATTACTTTTCCTCACAACACATGCATGAGCAGCAGTAGGGTATGAGATCTCTTTAACATACTTTTTTAACTTAGCATAATAGTCCCAAATAATGCCCAAGCTTCTGATGTAGTCTCTCATCTAGGGCTTTAGGGTTGGAGTGTGTTTGTGCATGCATGTGGGGTGGGGTGTGCGTGTGGGGTGTGCATGTGGGGTGTGCATGTGGGAGGCTAACAATATTTAGTTAGAATGTGTGGTGTGTGTATGCGCGTATGTCTGTCTGTCTGTCTGTCTGTCTGTCTGTCTGTCTGTCTGTCTGTCTGTCTGTCTGTCTGTCTGTCTGTCTGTCTGTCTGTCTGTCTGTCTGTCTGTCTGTCTGTCTGTCTGTCTGCGTGTTTTGATACACTTATCAACCTGTTGGGTGTAAAATTCCTTTACACCAATGTGGCAAATAACCTAATTCCACTATATTACTATATTTTGTTGCCTCCCCACACCACACCAGTAGTTTATGTATACGTTTGCCTTCATCAATCAATTTAGCTGTCAGTTGAGCCTGTGAGTGCTCAACATGGCTAGGTTTGTATTTTTAATCCTAACCTGTTCACGCCCCCTTCCATAACCACTGGGAGTTTAAAATTGATTCAAACCCTTGCCTTGTGTCACGGCAAGTGAGAAGTTGTCAATCACCGTTTAGTAGCAGCATCTGACCTTCCATGATTCCAACTGGATTATAAATATCTTGCTACATGTGAGCATTGCTGTCCTATGGTTGAATGTCATAAGGGCACAGCTTTCAGTGCAATGTGTCAGAGTTTTCACAGTTGGTTCATTGAAGTAGTCATACTTCCTGTAACGGGAAGTAAGGGATGTGAGAATTGTACTTCCCCTACATAACAGGAAGTATGGGATGTGAGGATGCTCTGATATGCTTGACTTGTTTGTTTGTTGCAGGTGAAGGAGACAAGGAAGTCTGAGTGTGACTCTGAAAGTGGAATGAAGAAAATGGCCATTGGACACCACCTAGGTTAGGAGTGGGGGAAGGGAGGGAAGGTGTGGATAGGACCAGTGAGAGCAGAAGGGATTGTGACTGTAGGAAGGAGGGAGGAGTTTGGGGGGGGGGTGGAGGAAGTCATGAAGTGGAGGAAATCGGGAAGGGAAGAAGTGGTGAAAAAGGGGTTATGGGAGGGTGGAGTTTCATCAACCAGTTGTATATTAGTTATCAATGTAGACACGTAATGTTGCAATGTAGCAGACACATGTGCTGATATTGCTGTACATGCACAGGTGATCGCTCCCACACCATAGAGAAGAGACATGACCTGAAGAGGAATGTGCAGGAGCAACACCAAGATTTCATCAACCTCACTGAAGGTACTGAGTGACTAGAGCCCAGCTGGTGTGCAAGTAGGGATGTTTCATGAGAGTTGGTCTAATGTCGAACTTGTCCACCTCAACCAAATAAATTGCTCTCAACAAAATACCACCTCCTTTAAAGTTTTTGTCTATGGGCTAATTGAAAATTTAGGTCACTATTTTTTCTTTGACTGGGTACTTGTGCTCCTTTTGAACTCTTGTGTGAGCTTGGCAATATGGACTTATATTGATTTAATGTACCAAAATGTGTTTGTATAGAAGAATGTTTATATTGAAAATGAAAAGTAAGAGTAATACAGTTTTCCATCGTTATAAGAAAAACCAGATATTGAAAAAATAGTATTTCATAAGGGATTCCCACAGGGTCAACATTACCAAGTTTTAACCACCTTCTGTCAACTCCTTCCCCACCACCATGTCCGCCATAACTCCTCCTAACCAGTCTAATATGCTGAGCATAACCTTCTCCTCTTACTCCTCCGCCATTACTATTTCTAATAGTGATTCCATTTTCCCCTTCCCCACTCCTTTACTTAGTTGTGGATTCTATTTCAGTTGATAAAATGTTGCGTGAAACTGTTTGGGTTACTTTCTTCTTCTTTTTGTGCTTTGCAGATGATGCACCAACTTTTAATCAGGAGTGGCAGCAACGAGTGAGACACTCGAGGTAAATGTTTTAAAAATGAATTAATAATTTAAAGAGGAAAAAAAGCGCAAAACAAAACCCCCACCACCAACGAGTAAGAGTACGAATTCTGTTGTTTTTTTTTAATACATTTAGATGCTACATTTCCCCCTATAGCACTGTATTTCTTTGAGTTGGTCATGGCATGCATAGTTTTGGCAAGTTTCACTGTCTCCAATATGGAGGGCCATAGAGCAGTGATTGCTCTGAGGACAATAGAGATCTAGGTGTTAACAAAGTGGGGAATCTATTCTAGACTTGCTGTAAATAGTGATTACTCAGACTAGCACACTCATTTTCATCTTGTGCATGCTTGTGTGATTTCATGGCATAATCTGATGTGCATATACCAATTCCTAATAAAAGGACACCTCTCTCAACTTTATATTGTGTCTGCATTTAGTGAAGGGCCAAAGAATATTTTCAGTGGATTGCATATAAATAAATATGGTAAACATATTTTTTTTTTTTTAACTTTAGAAGCATCTATGGATTAAAAAAAATCTCTCGGTTACAGAAAATTGAATCCATGTTATTCTATATATTGTGTTATTATTATTATTATGGTTTTTGTTCTTGTGATTTAAGGTTCCAACCTAAAATGAGAGGACAACTGGAGCATTTCCCCAGTGCAGGTGCCACTGAGCATCTGCCTGAAGCATCTTGTTCAGCGACAGCATCAGACCATGTTGAACAACAGAGGGACCTTCATCACCACTTTCCAGAGAGGAAGATCAGGGGGAAGAGCCGGGCTGCTGTAGATATGTCTCGACACCAACCCTACCAGCATCATTCCAGCAATGCTGCCAGACGCCGTGAGTATGTGACTGACGATGGGGCAAAGAGGAAAGGACGGCTCTGAAGAGAACTAATTACTTGAACAACAAACTAACTAACCTGCTGCTCATGTTTCATGCTCTGTTGCAAAAAAAGGAGATAATTTCCCGTTAGAAGGAAATACTTCAAGTACATTATTTGTTATATACATACCAAATATCTCTATCTGATTGGTGCAGCAGTGCTATTAATTTTGATGTAATACAGAGAATACCATTCCCTGCCATTTCCAGGAGCAGGAACTTTCCCACACACTGGTGTGGCTGGCACATTTATGAAGTGAAGCTGATATAAGAAGTCTGTTGTGTGATAGACTTCAGAGGATTCTTGATAATGCATTGGAAAGGAAGTTTTACAAGCATTGACTGTACTGAAGTCTGTTGTGTGATAGACTTCAGAGGATTCTTGATAATGCATTGGAAAGGAAGTTTTACAAGCATTGACTGTACTGAAGTCTGTTGTGTGATAGACTTCAGAGGATTCTTGATAATGCATTAAAAAGGAAGTTTTACAAGCATTGACTGTACTAACCATAGACCTCTTAGCAACCATAGAACCCCTACCAGTCAGAAACTTAAAAAAAAAAAAAATTTTACGAATTTAATTCCTTGAACAGGCACAACATAGAACAGGTGGAATCCAGAATTTTTGTTTGGTGCCATCTCCATGGTGATAATAATGTCCCCTGGCCTATATACCTGTACTGGTGATCTGTATAGCATTAAGCAAGAGCAATTTCATCAGTAGAAAGTGACTTGAAGTGCATATGTCTTGGCTCTTCATATTATAACTCTGTTAATATTCATAATCATATGTTCAAAATAGGAATGATGGATCATCTGTCAAAATTAATTTAGGTGGAAATTTTTAAATATTAATTTAACCTGCTGAAGGATATTTTTTTCTCAGTGTAGATGGTTCAGAGTGAAGGACAATCCAACCAGTCTCACCAATGTCATGGGCAAATTTTGGCTGTGTTTAGTGAAATAGTAAATATTAAACCTGTGGGGGTTGGTTATTATTATTTTTTGTTGTTATTAGTGCTAAATGTATAAAATTTGTGTAATGGGTATATACATGCATTATGTACTTCCAAATAACAGGAAAAAATAGAGTAATTGTCAAGTGCATTTCAGTGCTTTGTCTAATGCAATTGCAGATAGGTGCCAATCCCCCCCATTCCCTGATTCATAATTTCCTGTGCTTTTTGACAAAATGAATTATTAAAACACAACCCACAATTAGTTTCTCTTTCAAGCCACCAGTAACCAAACAAAAAGTGAGCTGGGACTGTGTGAGGAGAGAGACAAATTGGTTTAGGAGCAGACAACCCCAGCTGCTATTCAAAAACTGAGGTTGAAACAACTCCACCTGGATTTTTCTTCCTAATTTTTAAAAAATTGCACCAGATATCTGTGCTGAAGTGGCATAGAGGGCTTTGGCTTCAGCAAATAAAGATAAGAACTGTATGACCTCACTTTGCTAAACCCATGACCTCACTCTGCTAAACCCACAAAATTGAATGTATGCACTGCCAAACCCTTGAATGTTTAAATCTCAAACTTAGCTTGCATACATGACTTGACCAGGGGAGTAACTTGGGCAATGTTAAAGCACCAGGATGGGAATTTGGAGGCCTCCAGACATGAAAAACAGGAGATTAAGTGGGTGTGGTGAGTTTATTTCTGACCCCCAAAAATGGTCAAAAATGCCAAAAAACGGTCAAAACTGCACTAATTGCTAATTATCTTGGTTGAAATTATCTTTATCAAAATTCTAAGAAAAACGGGCATCAACCTTGCCACTACACAATATCTTTTACCATTGATGTTAGGAGGTAGTTTATTAATATTTGAACACATTATCCTTACAGACGAATGGACCTGATATACACATTCCTTTTTATATAGGATAGTCTGAATCAAATTACATGCACATTTAAATGTTATAGTGAACCACCCACTAAATTCATCTTGTTTCATGTTGCATACTCTATTTAAAACTTGATTATGACTAAGAGTCAAAATGTATCAGCCTCACAATGGATCTAAGTCCACAAGCTTGTGCAGCAGTAATCAAATATTGAAATAAGCTTTTATTAAAATATGATAATTTGATAGCAGTAACAGTATGCAACAACAAGTACTGCACACTGACAGTTCAACAAAGGCATTTTTACAAAAATGAATAAAGGAACTAAATCATAAAACCACACATGAATAACATTAATCTTTAAATCAATTATATGGCAAATCAACAGTCACCACACAAAATAAAAATTAACAACAAACAAAAACAAAAATATAGGTAAAAAAACAAAACAAAAAAAACAAAACAAAAAAAAAAAAAACAAACAAAAAAACAACAACAACAAAGAAATTAAAGAGAAAAAGAAGAAGCTATATTACAGACCCTATAACTGGTGAAAACTCGCTGCTGTAGCTACAAATTTTGTTTCTCAATACAAGGCTGCAATGGATGAATTTCCTGCTTCTCATCCACATCTCTCATACAGTATCATGAATCTCCCACTCTGAAAACAATACAATTTTCAATGTGAATTCCACATTGATTTTTAAAAAATTTACTAGAGGACCATTTGCAGCTTCAACTGCAAGATTGGAATGTTCACCTAATTTGTTTTTAATCTTCAATTTTCCATAAATCAACCATAATTCAAAAGTATAAAGAATTTCAAGGTGCACAATATTTTGTGTCTTTTAATCAGAGGATTTGGGTGGTTGCTTGGAGATGAGGTGGGGTAGCAACTCTTGATGCAGTCACAAAGAGTTGTCAAATGAAAAATGGTTGGCCAATTAAGATCCCATCTCTCCTTTCACCTTTTTCTGTGCAAAATAATTCAACATTTGGCATGCAAAACCAAGATCCCCCCCCCCCCCCCCCTCCTATTCTTTTTTCCTTAGTTTAATTTGTATTGCAATTTTATTGTTTTCACAGTTGTGTTTTTATGTTTCATTTTTTGGAAACACGCCTGCATTGATTTTTTCAAGATAACTCCCTGGATGAGAAACAAGAAATCTATCTAATGTGGCCTAATGGCCCACACTCACTCAAACTCCTTCCAACAGCCACTATTAATAGCATTGATTCCAGTGGGACAGATTCTGCAGCAAACGCCAGACCCCTGCAGATCTTATCTTGGAAGGTGTGGTCCGCCTGACTGACATCTGAAGTTCTGAATCTGAACTCTCGATGGAGCAAGCATAGACCCTTTACCATCCACAGTACTGGCTGTATTCAACTATTGCACCATTAGTATGCTGGGTGTTGCAAACATTAACGAATGGTGCAATACATTAGCTGAGTGGTGCAATACATTATAATTAGCGAGTGATGCAATACATCCGGTGTCACTGTGTATTTTGTAAGACTCGTAAACACCCTGGGATAAAACATCTCCTCGGTACACCTAAGTGTGTTTGTAAGGATATAATTCTGTGTTGAATTGTTTGAATTGTTCTTTAATGGCTGAGAAACCTGAAAGCTCTGGGTCTAACTACACACTGCCTACTTACAACCCTAAACATAAAGTTCGAAATTTTGACTTTAGAGAGCTGCCAACAGAAAAAGTGGACTATTTTCTTGTGTTGGATTTTGAAGGAGTTATCAACAAAGATGAAGGGTGCCCAAATGTGATGGAAATAATAGAGTTCCCAGTGCTCAAAATAAATGTTTGTACATTTGAGACTGAGGCTGTCTTTCACACATATGTTCAGCCCATCATTCATCCTAAGCTGAATCCAATCTGCACAGAAATTACTGGAATTACACAAGATATGGTGAATGGACAGCCCATATTGCCTGAGGCATTGAAAATGTTTGACAGTTGGATGCAATCAGAAGGTTTGTTGAAGGAAGGGGTCAATTTCATCTTTGTGACATGTGGAGATTGGGACCTCAAAAATGGACTGTCCAAGAACTGTGATTACATCAAGCTGGCTTATCCTGATTACTTGAAACGGTGGGTCAATATTAAGACCTACTTTCAGGCCATAGTTGGGAAGAAAGGGCATGGGATGAAGTCTATGCTGAGAGACCTCGAGTTGAACTTGGATGGTAGACATCACAGTGGTATTGATGATAGTAGAAACATTGCCAAGATACTCCATGAGTTGGTCAAACGAGATGCTTCTCTATGCCAGGGTTTGGTGAAACCCAGAGTACGGAAATGATCATAAGGTTCAGATAAGTCAGGGATAATTTATATACATTTTTTATATATGAAAAGTTCTTTTTAAAATTAAAAAAAATTAAAATTCTGTGTACTTAGACTGAGTGAATGGATGTGATTCTATATATGTATGATTGACATGATCTTAAACAACCAATAATCTTTTGATACAAAAAAAATATCATGAAACAATCAAGCAAAGGAATAATCCAGTGTCCAAAGCCAATTCAGTACACAACAACAAAACAACAACAAAAAAACAACAAACACAAACACAACAAGAACACAAAACTACTGGTATTTGGCACACCAACTAGCATATACAGTTCATCACCAGTTCACCAAAAGCACAATTAACCACTGTAGGAAATTACTACACATTCTTAAAAAATAGCAGATAGAAATGCAGATCCAGTTATGGTCTTGCACAATGATCTCACACTCAGTGGAAACTGGGGACACTGAGACTGTATGCCATGTGGATAGGTCTATAAATTATTCTGTTCCTATAGACCTTTGTTTTATTCTTGCAATTTCAGGATTTCCACCTATTATTCTTTAATGATCAACCTATTATTCTTTTTTACTTGCTTATAAATATAAATCCTATCCATGAAAGTCTGAATATATATACTTATATATATATATATATATATATATATATATATATATATGAAATAGCCTGCATAATGTATGTACACTCGGCTTATAACACTTAAATTATTCAAACAATTATTTTCTTCCTTTTTTAGGAATAGATTGAGCATCATTCTACTTTGAATTAGATATGAAATATTAAAAATACAATTAGTTTTGTTTTATTAAAAAATGAACATGCCATATTTTACCATTGTGCTGTTGTAGATGATTGGCATTAGAGTATCATTCTTTCTGATTAGCTAAGTTGAGAGGTATTGTAGTTGTCTCCATTTCATCCTGGTTCACTAAGTGAGTTTCCCAGTTGAGCAGACCCAGAACAGGCATGCCTACAGACAGTCCTTTATATGCCCAAATGTGATCTTCAGGCATATGTGTCCAGTGGTATCAATATTATACCAAGGCCCTTCATGGAAGGAGGGGTTAGTATACAGTTAAAATATAGTGTACCCTTATCTTTTAGCTCCTAGATAAACTTCTAAGCCTAGAAACTAGGATTAGGACTTGACTATAATCAGGGTTGTGACTTGGGTCATAGATATATACACGTATATATCTATGCTCAGGTATCCCTGTAACAATCTGATGGAATTAGGCTAGGGCATAAATCCCCCCTAAACAAACTTGGTCTAGAAATTCTATGGAGGAACAGGGCTAATGTTGGAAGTAAGAATTATAATTTTGAACTCTTCCATTTATGCATGAACTAGTGATTGCCAAGGATAACACTGGACTACACTCTAAGGGATAAACAAGCACACAAATAAACACACAAGCATACATATACAGTGTTCAATATACATTCGATATATATTTTATGTACAAACTTCAACTTGTACATCAACTTGATATCTTTTGATGTTATACCATTGAAGTTATAATTTCACACTACAATTCAACAGGGAAGGATAAAATCAGAAACTGATGAAATCAAGATGAACTGAAGGAATGCGAATAAGTGCTATACATTTTCCTCTTGAAATATAAGTTTTAACTGAGTTGGAAAATCTAAAGGAAAGATGTACGTACACTAAGGGCATGATACCCCTCCCCACTTCATTTTCTTTTTCATTTGGCATGTGGGTTGTCTGGCCAAAGTACCATTTTTGGCCTTTTTTTGAGCCTGACATGAAAACAGAAATGAGTGTGGTCATATACATGCACTTAAAAACATTCCCCAGATTATATTGATTCCAAATATATATGGGTTCATGGGTATAATGCCCTAGATTCGATGTTATTACTGAAATACCATTTTTGGCATTTTTAGTCTTACACAGGGAAAGGAGGGTGTGTGGCCAGGTGGGACCCAGCCAATGTTGCTCCGAGAGTGAAGTTGTATATGCATACCAAGTTTTAAATCTGTAACTCCAAGGGTTTTTCTCTACCATGTATAGAAATGGGGTATTTTATTTTATGGACTGTATAATTGTCGACATAGTCATTCCATGCCTTGTGTGGGTTGAACTTGGCACTAAGAAGGCGGGCAGTATGTCAGGTGAAAGACCGACATGACGTGATACACTGCCTGGTGGCCATGGCAGCAGATGATACTCGCTGGTGAAGCAGATGATCAGGTTCTCCATGGCTGCTTTAGTTAGTCTCAAGACACGTCTTGTGGCAAATATCGGGTGGTGCGATGCCGGCGAGGATGGGTAGGAAGGTGGTCTCTATCAGATGTGTGCAACTAGTGGCAATATGCATAAGTGGAGGCTCAAGTCCAATTTGGGGAAGTGAGCACTGAAGCACACATGGGCAATGCGTACTCGGCAGCAATGTACACCAGAGTGAGTGCGCCTGTATGGAGGGAGGCAGTGCATGCTCCCCAGCTGGAACCAGCAAGGCAGCGGAGGCCATTTCTCTAACTGACTTTGCACTTGAAAGACTTGATGTGCGGTCTGTAGGTCAGCATGTGGTCTACCATCACACCGAGGTAGATAAGGTGGCCATTGTTGGACAGGACGTTGAGAAGGCGTTGGATGTCATTGTTGTTGAGGTGAAAGGCAGTGGTGGTAGTCTTCGCTGTGCTCAACTTTAGCTTCCAGCATTTTAGAAGGTTTTGCAGGGCCTGCATGTCCTGGTTAAGCATCGTCTCCAACTCTCTCCCAGGTTCTGTCTGCAGTGAGCAGGGCTAGATCATCGGCATAGCCATACTGCTTCGATCTTGTCTGCAGGAGGTCTCTGATGAGATATTGAACTGCGTGAGTGAGAGGGTCAAGCCTAGTGGAATGCAGTTCCTAAGTCGTCTGAGGCGGCTCGCCTGCCCATCGCTGGTTCTCAGTTTGAAGCTGCGGTTTTGTTGCTCAGGCCCTGCACTTTTCTGCTCATCAGCTGCTTCAATGCCACAGCCATCTCGTCTTCTGTGACAGCAATGGTGATTAATGGATCGTCGTCAGCAGGGTCACATGCTCTCAGACTGGCAATCTCAGCGCTCATCTCCCTGCTGATCTGTCTGTTCATGTTGTGATTGCAACTGTTCTTGATCAACTTGGATGCGATGGCGTTGGTGCTCACTGGGCAGGGCAGGGTCTTCTTTGCACATCCGGGTGAAGTTCTCCCAGTCTGCCTTCCAAAAGTTCCACTTCTTGACCGGTCTTGTTGGTGCAGACTTTATGGTTTAGGAAGTCTCAATGATGGAAGGCCGGTGTTGCCATTTCAGAAAGGCAGTAAGGACATGATGGTGGGTGGTCTCGAATCCCATGTTTGTGAACTCTGAGTTTGTTGTTGTTCTCCAGTGAGCTGAGCGAAAGCTGCGAGGTTGTTTGTGGTCCAGGAGCAGCATCAGGTCATGCATGGATGCCCAGTCCTTGAGAGTAGTGCCATCGGGGTTGGTGGTACAGTATACCTGGTGGTGCTGTGTCAGTTGAAATCACTGGCCTAGATGCACGGTGCTGGGTGACATGGTAGGAGTTGGCGACGAGGTGAGTTCCAGGCAGCTTGTGCATGTTGGTGATGTTGACACCTTCGAACACCATGACAGACTACTGGATGTCACTGTCTGGTGGTGAGACAACAATTCTCTGCCACATGGCTGAGTCGATGGTAAACGTGGTGATGCCGTAGATGCCACCGATGGTATGTGTGGCAAGGGAGTAACCCGGGATTGTGAGCACGTCTGGTTTTGCGGCGTGCATCTCTTGAAGCAGGATGGTTGTCTTGTTTTCCACAGCCAGGTGGAAGATGATGCTGAGCTTGACCTTTGAGACTCCCTCAATATTCAGTTAGAGCAGTACAATCCCCACCTATAGTGGTTGGACCCTTGCCCCTCTCAGGGTGTGTTCAGGGGGTGGGGGGATCACTAGATGTTGTGACTGTAACTATTGAAACCATTGGCCTGCAGATGAATGTGATTGGAAGCAATATATTACAAATTTTATCTACAAGTCTCAGTCATATCCAGACTACTTTCCACTCCTGAAAAAAAAAAAAAAAAAAAAAAAAAAAAAAAATATATATATATGTATGTATACAATTTTCTCACATAACCGGAGAAATAAAAGAAAATCAATATTAAAAAAAAAATAATAAAAATAAATAAATAAATTGAAAAAAATCCCAACCCCCCCCCCCCTCCAAATTATGGGCATGCGCGCTAGCAAAACAGCCTATATGACCAGCTAAATCGTGCAGATAGCGCATTTTTGATTTTTCTTCCACCCCCAAGTTGTTTTTTTTTTTAGTTTTGTTTTTTTACCGTCCTGCAGAGCGGTTACATTCCGGTAGGACCTTGAAACGTGTGAGGCGGCCTAGGCGGCTGGGAAGATGACCTCCTGATTGACTTCTTTTCAGCCGCTACATTAAAATGGATAGTGGAAACATTATTCAGTCCGTTCTTCATTCCAGGGATCAGAGGGTGGAGAGCCTGATAAAGGTTTGTGATAACTTGGTACAAGTAGTTAAAGTGTATACCACGTCTTACAGCTACTATAATACCTGTAGGTATATACGTTGTCATTGTTGTTATTCTAGCCTTATTTGTTCTGCTGGCTGTATACGCAGTCTTATAGCCACTATAATGCCTGTATGTAGCTATATAGATAGCTACATTGTTACTCGTGTTGAATGATTTGCTCAGCCTGCTCATATAACCAGTTTTATAGCCACTATAATGCCTGCATGTGTATAGATACATGTTATTTCTGTTGTATGATGTGCTTTCCCACTTCTTACTATGCTGAAATTCCATGGCAACAGCATCATTTTGATATTACCATCTTGTTCCCAAAGTGTTACAAATTCACTACACAGATTAGGGTTAAGATTAAGAAAGCTGCTAATAGCAGGTGTGAATGATGAAAGAGTTAATCAATTAGTGCCAATTATCTCATTATCACTTCTTCTTTTTTTCCCCTTTCTTTGATCTTCTATTACCTTCCGTTGGATAGAAATTGGAAGAAATATGTGAACAAGAGGGAGGAGATGATTCCATTGCAGAAATGGCTAAAGATGAGATGAGCAGTGCCAACATCCGCAGGAGGGTTCAAGAGAGATTGCAGGAGGCACTGGGACCAAGTTCTTGGGATCAGACGTGTCTTGCTAGTACTGTCTCACTGGAGAACAGCAAGTTGGTGAAGGAGCTTGATGAAACTAAGGAACTCTTGAGTGAATCAAGGAAAGGGTGCCATGAACTTGCAATCAACATGTTAGATAAGGTAGATAGTCCATGCTGATTCATGATGCACCTGAGTGAGACAAATGTACATGTGGCAGTCTCTAATAGGAAATCACTATTTGCAGTAATGTAATGTATCTTTGACATTATGTCAGAGTATGTTTGAAAATATTGATAGGAATCATATTATCATTATTTTTGCAACAAAAAGAAAACACTAGGCAAATGACAACAGTGGAGGAATAAAATACAATGCCACAAAGAGCACAGAAATACAACACAAACACTATTTTACATAAATAAAGTTTAAAAGAAGAAATCATCATTTTATAACCAAGATAAATATGACACACAAGAAGAGCAACTTCAATGTTTCAGACAGAAAGAACATTCCTTCTAGTAGAAAATATTTGACCATGTGTCAGTATAAATTGTATTATTAAGTCTGCATGCTGCTATAATATATTTGAAATATTTCTTCACTCCTTTATTTAATTTTTTTACTGCTTCATCACATCATCCTTCCTTCACTTTAATATAATATATCTATTTATCAATCTACTATCAATCTATCTATCTACCTATCTCTCTCTATGTATGTATGTATCTATCTATCTCTTTATCCATCCATCCATCCATCCATCCATCCATCCATCCATCCATCCATCCATCCATCCATCCATCCATCCATCCATCCATCCATCCATCCATCCATCCATCCATCCATCCATCCATCCATCCATCCATCCATCCATCCATCCATCCATCCATCCATCCATCCATCTATAATATATATTTACCCATTTTTCCTATTCTAACTCTCTCATATCTTATGTCTTGTTTCTCTTATTTTCTTTACCATTTTTATCCTCATCTCTTTATTTGGTTTTTCCCTTTTTTTAAAAAAATTATAGCTCTTTTGTTTATTTTCACTTCTAAATTGTATTCTGTATTCACCATCTACTTCTAATATCGTTCCAGTTCTTTTCCTCCATATTATCCTTACCTATTTCCCCCAAACTGTACTCCTTCCTTTGCTATGGTAGGTTATATCCTCCCTAGCTTGTACATCTCTCTCCCATTGTCTTCATATATATGATGGGTTCATTTATTCAATTAAATGTTAACTACATTTTTTGTTGTTTGTTTACACTAGCTGGCCGAATCTCAAAGGTATTGCGTTGAGATGGAGGATAAAGTGGTGCAAGCAGAAGCTGCTAATTTGAAGAATAATGATTTCAATCTCGAGCTAAAAATCAAAGTTAAAAAATTACAGGAAGAGTTGGAAGAGGTATCTCAACAAAACATGGATGAAAAAGTTGATAAAGTTGATAGGGATACTTCTGCATTACCACATCAAGAAAGGTCAGAGTGCTTATAATAAGTACCTTCATGCATATCTGAGTGTGCATGCATGCGCAGGGAGAGAGAGTCATTGCTTCCATAGTTATGTACAACGTATACTCTATGTGTGTGTTTTGGGAATCAAAAACAGAAGGGAGAGAAAGACAATGAGAGTGAGAGATGGAAAGATAATGTATTGTATTTCATCTATGAGGTTTTATATTGAAATATGAATATTGCACATTTTGTGCAATAGAATTGATGAGCTGGAGGCCCGCAACCGTAAGCTCTGTAAGCAGCTGCGTGAAAGCCAATGCACCAATCAGAGGCTTGCAGATGATGTGCACGAGCTAACCTACAGATGGGGGGAAAGTAAGTCCAAATTTAAAGAGGAGGAGGGTATATGGAAGGCAAAGGTAGAAGCAGCTGCCCAAAATTCGCTCAGAGAGCATCAAGCCATTGTCTCGCACTCTCTTGAAGAAGTGGAAATTATCAGGAATCAGATACAAATGGTCACAGCTGATGTTGAAAGGTTAGATTAAAGACTGAGAAATGTTTAACTACCTTGGTGATGAGATTTTGAAGAATGCATATTTACATTAGATATTGTCATTAACTATGTATATTTTGTTGTAATTTTGTGTGATTGTTAATAGGGAATTAACGGAAAATAGAAATGATTACAAGTTATTTTCCGAGCAAATAACTACTCGGGTGAATGGTGAGATAGGTGAACTAAGAAATGCCAGTAAAAATCTGATGCTGAAATTGCAGGAAAAGGATCAGGACTTGGTGAAGGTGCTATGCATTTCTATGTAATAATAATATAAGTTTCTTATTCCTATTCAGTTTTAAAACAAGTTTATTGGATATGATTAATGTAGAAAGGACAAAGGTTCAACAAAGAAAGGATTAAGTTAGCCCACAGCTATCATATATATATATATATATATATATATATATATATATATATATATATATATTTTTTTTTTTTTTTTTTTTGTATGCTGTCTAACCATGAATGCCTTATTATTAAGATATAGGGAAGCTCCTAAATCAGAATATGTATCAGTTACATATCTCTGTTTGTATGCCGGGAAACTATCTAATAAAATATATAGGAATTAAAAACTCTCACCTTGAAATTTACGCGAAAGTGATTGTGGGGTGTTGTGAACATAACAACAAGGGTTGTTTAGCAGTCTGCCAAGTCAAAATACCATATGTTGGCACATTTACTCGAAATTTATTCAATGTATAGGTCACCACTGAATTAGAGGGTCTGAGTGTCAAGCATGAAGATCTTCAGAATCAGAAAGAAATGTTAGTTACCACCTACGAGCAGAAAATTGAAAGTTTGGAAACTACCCTGAGGGAGAAAAACCTTGACTATGAGGATAGAGTTCATATAATTGACGATCTTGAATCAGCCAAAAGAGAAATGGTAGATACTCATATGTCATCATCTGTTCATTCCCGGTTGTATTACTCTGCCTTGTGTATGTTGGCTGTTATTATAGTTTTTTTTCTTCTAAAATTGTTTTATCATTTGACCAATAAATTTAAACAATACATAGGAATCAGGAATAAGTGACCTTGAGAATGAACTCCAAGTCACCCAGATTGATAAGGCACAGCTCACGGATGATCTGAACGCACTCAAATCTTGTGTTAATACCATCACCGACATGTTTATTCTTCCCAAGGAGGACGAATTGCCAAATCCACTGCACCAGTACCAGCAGAGGTTCCCAATGCAGCCCAAGACATATGAAACAGCTGAGGACATGAAAAGGCTGAAAGACTGGGCAGTTTCAGTGGTGAAGTGTGGCCTCAACTCCAGGAATAAGGCTATTCAAGTTAGAATTAATGGAACATGCACTACTAGATCAATTTTTCTTAATGCTGTCAGGGTGGGAATCATTTTTGATGTGGTGCAGTAATTCTGGGAACACAGACATGTTTACAATGCACTGCATTTTATTTTCATTTCTAAGATATAATATTGATCTGTAACCATTACTATTTACCTTGTGAATGCCCTTGCATTGCTTTATATGAAAGTTACACGATTATTATAAGCATTTTATTTGAAACACGCTGCAAAATATATTGACTATATATATATATATAGCTATATATGTATGTATGTCTATCTATCTATCCATATACACAACCACACACACACATACTCTGCAGGAATTGAGGCTGAAGAACACGAATCATGAAGATGAGCTTGATATCTGTGTGAGGCATACAACAGAGCTGCAACGAGAGGCAGAAGCTCACTCTGTTTGTAGCAAAATGATAAAGGCAGAGCTTAGCTCCTGGTGAGCTCTTAATATTTTGTATACATTAAATATATCCTTTGCTTTGTTTGTGGTCCTTATTCAAACCTCCTCCCTTCCCCTTCCCAGCAATGATGGACTACGAGAAATCACTAAAGCTAAAGTTGAGTTGGAGAAGCAGTTGGATAAACTAACATTGTATGCAAAATTTTAATTTTCTTTTTCACGGGAATTGTTGTTAATATGTTTCGGTCAATGTACTTTTATTTTCACAGAGGCAAGCTGGAGTCAGAGCATGAGTTGGCACAGATCAAAGCTCATCTTGAAGCCTTAGAAAAGGATAAAGATGAGCTCATTGCTACAAAATTCTGTCTTCAAGACAGCATTAGCAAGATGAAGTATGTTGATACCTAAGTAAATATTCAATTATACAAGATCACTGCAAATCTCTTGTCTTTCTGGGCTGCCAACTTTATCAATCTGCTGAAGTGTTGACACTGGCTGTATATATGTTCCAAAATGTCTTACATTGTCATGGATAAATTCTCCTTATTTTATCAAATCATTTTTTGCTGATAGTTGTAGGTAATGCTCTCCTATAGTATCTTTATGCAATTACACCCTAATATCTTCACCCCACACATCTTCCCTCTCTCCCCCCCCCCTCCCCCATGAATTTGGCCCTAAATTTGATATGCATGAAGAAAACATACATGAATTAGACATACTTTCACACTCCTAACCCTATTCCCTTTTATATTTTGAAGGTATGACTTGGAGATAATGAACGTAGAAAAGCAATCTTATGAAGCTGTGTTTTTGACCAAACAGAACAACGCTATGAAGCTAGAAATGAAGCTTAACAGCACTGAAAAAGAGGCTGATGACCTCCGCCATTGCATTACTGAGTTGGAAACAGACAAACAAAACCTGAAGCAGAAGATGTCAGATCTAAATATTTCTCTTGCATCATTTCAAATAGAAAAGGACTCACTTCAGACACAATTAAATGAAGTAAGGATTTCGGAAGCATCAGCAGTTGCAACTCTGGAGAAACTCAAAGACATTAACAGAACCTTAGAAGCTAATAAACGACAGCTTACCAAGTCACTTAAAGAAGTGACGGAAAAGAAAATTATGCTGGATAAAGATAATGCAAGCCTTGAGGAGGAGAGAGTGGAAAAGGAAGACAAAATGCAGCTACTGAAGGGGGAAAATCTTAGGCTTTCCAATGAAGTGCATCATCTTAGGATGAATTTGGATAAAGCTGAGACTCTCCTGCAGGATATTCAAAGTGAGCGAGATAAGTTGAGCCATGAAGCTGCTATTCACAGTGAGGCACTGGGTATGGTGAATAGTGCACTGGCAGCAGTCCAAATCCAGCGAGGTAAGCTGAATAATACAATTGCTAAATTAGCGCAAGAGAAGGGAGACCTCATAAGTGAGAACATCAGCTCCAGTGCAGATATAGCAAGGACCAAAGAAAATCTTAAACTTGCTGAAGAAAGGTGTACTTCACTTGCTAGCATCAACGAAAGACAAGTGAAGGATTTGGAAGATCTGAAATGTAAGAATACTGAAAAAGAAAATGATGTGGCAGATCTGGAGAAAAAGATCCTATCCCTTCAGATGGAAAAGAATAAAATTCTCAGTGAGAATAAAAGAGTAATAAGGGGAAAAAATGAAGATGCAAGCCATAGGCTAGATCTTAAGGATGCAGAGCTACAGGCTGCAATGATGGCCACAAAGACAGTTGAATCTGAACTTTCAGCAGCTATCCAGCAAGTGCAGATAGTAGCAGAGCGTGAAATGTCAGAGATGACAACTGTTATGAGAAATGAAATGAAATCGCAGGCTGAATACCATCAAAAAGTTGTGGAAAACCTCGAGGAAAAAATAGATTCTACCTCTAAGGCAAGAAAAGTTGAACTTTCAAGAGAAATTAAGCTTAAAGAGCTTGCTGCTGGTCAGTTTGAAGATGAAAAGGAAGCACTAAACCAGCGATTTGAAAAGATCCATAAAATGTATGAAGATAAGTGCATTGAGGCTCATGATCAATATGAGCAGTCCAACCGCATTGTGTCTGAACAGAGATCACAGCTAGACACCTGCAATATTAATGCTCAGCACTTGGAATCCGAGCTCTCTATCGCAGAGCAATGCATACATGACCTTCACAACAAGCTGGATAAAGTTAAGGGTGAAGCCATGGTTCAAGTGGAGTCATTCCAGTCTGAGCTGAAGAATGCATCACTAGCTCTCTCCCAGCAAGAATCTCTCCATAATGATTCACTGATAACCATCCAAAAGGTAGAAGAACAGAGAGATACTCTACAGAAAGAGAAGAATGAAACACAGAAGAATTTTGAGAGCCTTTTAAATGAAAATATGGATATGCAGAACATTTACAACTCTTGTCAACAGGATCTTGTCTTGATGGAGAAGGAATTGGTTAAAGCTAAAGAAGAGTTGGAGGGTTTACAGTTAAAGCTTAAGGAAACAGAAAGTGCTCAAATTCTGAGTGAAAATGATGCCTCTTTTGCTCACAAGAATTTGTCAAAGGTTGAGAATTTGCATGCCCAATTGGTGTCTGACCATGCAGCACTGCAGGCCACTCTTACAAACTCGGAACAGCAGAAGATGACCTTCCAACTGGATCTGAAGTCAGCACAAAATACTATAGCTCTGCTTGAGAAGAAGAAAGAAAGTTTCATGGCCAATGAAAGTGTTCTTGATAACCGCCTCACTTTTGCAAACCAGCTCAGTGAGCTTCGGGAAAAAGAAATCAAAGACATTCACCAAAAGGTAATCAATCTTGAGCAAGAGAAAAATGAGCTGAACAAGAATCTCACTGAAGTTCAGGAATCATTGTGTACACAAGGGAAAGTAGATGCAGAGATGAAGAAAGAGTTGAAATCCCAAGTCTCTAATCTCCAGACCTTGCGTGATTCACTGAAAAGAGAGGTAGACATATTAAAAATGGCCATAGAGGCCACCAAGAATGAATTAGCTGAAACCAAATCAGAGCTGACTGCAACATGTGGACAGGCATCTTCCCTTGCAATTAAGCTGAATTATTCCACGGCTGAACTAACTTATTTACGTTCCATGTATACGGAACTTATTGGAGTTCTGAGTGGTACCTTGGGTGTAGCTCTTCATGCAGAGAACTTTTCACCACCAGGTGCAATCCCAACATATACCACACAGGTTGAGAGTGACATAGGAGACAGTATGAGTGCATCCTCCAATTCAAGCCTCCATAATTTATGTCAAGGAATGAATAATTTATCCATTACAATCTGTAGTGATTCTGTGAGAGAAGCCATTCTGGAACTCCAGGAGAACCTGATTGTTGCTGAGAAACTGAGAGTGCAAGCTTTGTCTTCAGCTGATACTTTTGAAAAGAATATTGGTCAACTTGAGAATGGAAAAAAGTTGCTTGAAGATCGCTTTAGCTCTCTGAATTCTTCTTATACATCTCTTCGGGAAAAGTTTGACACTTTGTCAAGAGAACACATAAAAGGTGAAGCTCTAGCTAACATTCACCAGAAAAATGTTGAAACACTTGAGAAAGCAAAGCAGCAGCTTGAGTTTGAAGTTGCTTGCTTACATCAACAGGTTGAGACACATGGATTGGCTAAACACAAAGCTGAAAAGCAAGTCAAGAAACTAGCCATAACTCAGGCTGAATCAGAGATGGATATCAAGAAGCACCAGATGCATATGGTAGAACTGGAATTACAGATTAAACAACAGAGTGAAACTATTTCCAAGCAAAAGGCACTGGTTTCTGTGCTGCAGTCCTCCCAGGATAAAAGTGAAGCAGAAATTCTCTCCTTCCAAAATAAGTTGGTATCCAGTCAACAAGCTCTCTTGGAAACTGAAAATGAGTTGAGAAGTGTAAAAGAAAGTAAACAAGATATGGAAGACGTGATGTGCAAGCTGAACAAGAACTTAGACAAGCTTAAAGGTAATTTCATTGGTGCACAAAACCAGAACCTCTCTCTTGACGGAAAGATTACGGATCTCAATAGAGAGGCAGAAGAAATGAATACAGAGGCATGTACGCTAATGAACAAGTTTGGCATGTTAACAAACAGCCTTTTCGAGATGAAAACAGAGAAGAAACAACTTCAAAATAAAATTAAGCAACTGAAGGAATCTATATCTGTTAAAGCAGAGTGCCACAAAGAGCTAGTACTCACCATAGAGAAGATGCAAAGCCAACTGGACCAGAAGGAACATCAGAATAAAGAAGTGAAAAAGGAAATGGCGTTACTCATTCAAGAAAGAGATGAGATTTGCTTGCACATGAAGCAGGTCAAGGAAGAATTACAAGAAGCTATCAAAGAGATTCAGAGGGCTGATGAACTTTGTGGCAGTCTGGAAACTGAGAGAGACTTCCTTCATCTTGAACTTGGTAAGATCAGGGAAGATAACCTGTACCTGAGAGAAGAGCTGAAGAAAGCCAACCAACAGAGCCACAGGCTGGATGTCCTGATGAACACCCAACTGAAACAGAAATCAGAGCTTGATGCTTCACTGATCAATTCCTCACAAAGGACTGTGGAGCTTCTGAAGAATATGAGAGAAGAAAGAGTCAGTGCGGCTGAGCGTGACAAGGAATCCAAAGAAAAGTTAGCACCCTCTACTGATCATGATGTAGTGCATATAATTAGTATTTCTTAGAGTATTCTATTCCCTTTGTACTTTTTAATGGATGCAATTTCTATTTCAGATTAGAAGACTTGTCCTTTGAACTGGGTCAAATGCGTTCTGCTCTTAAATTGAGAGAGACTTTGTGGGAAGAGAAGAAGCAGAACTACAAGAAAGTGATCAGTGGATTAAAGTTAAAGGTGCATACCATGCTCATATTGTTGTAAAATTAGTTTCAGTTTGTTTATTCATCATTCAAAATATTATTACTTCACTTTGGAACAGTAATTACAAATCAGGGTGTGCAGTAATGCAAACACAAATGTTGTATCTACATTTTCAATCTCTCTATTCTTTATTCAACAGATCCAACTTTTGGAGAGGATCAATGATGAGTCCAAGGTGAAGAAGATTAATTTTACAAAGAAGATCAAGGAAAATGAAGGATCCCTTCCAAGTCATCGATCCTCCATCCTCCATAAGCCTCTGATAGGCTCAAGGAGCCAAGAATTGGATCTAAAATGGAAATCTCCCACTCATGTCACTCTGCCCGACAGATACCTCAGTTCTCCAAGTGACCAGAAGTCAGGTGATAGGGGTGTGTCCCTACACCGAAGTACCAAGTATCCCATCGTCAGTACTCGCACCTCACATGTATCAGTGTAGCCTGGACCCTATATAGAGCACTGTTAGTTTAGTTTTGTCTTAGAGGCAAGATTTATGAAACAGTAAAGCTAGTCAGATGTAACAGTTGCTGATGTTGAGTTGTCATAAATGGTTTCATTGTGATAAAAATTGTTTTGGCATCTTTGACTTTGAATGTGCTTATGTATAGTCTTAGAGAAAAAATATGAGCAAGAGTTTCTTTTACCAATTAAGATTAAAGCCAACCATGTGCTTGGTTACACACAGACCATTGGGTTAACAATAACATTAATTTTTCATATAAAAAAAAAAAAAAAAAAAAAAAAAAAAAAAAAAAAAAAAAAAAAAAAGAAGAGACAACTGACCTTGAAACAGAATTCAGTAAAGCTTCTATATGTCTTGTTATGTTACCATTTGAAATTTGTTGTAGTATACATTTCAACTATAACTGCTAGTGTCTATTTTATCTCAAGTATATTTGTTATTTTGAGCAATGAAATGTTAGGTATATGTCTATTAAGTTCACCAGTGGAAATACAATTTTAATATTCATCTAACCTTAACAGAACTAGTAGTTTCTCTTAAATTGATTTAATGTTGTGCAATGAAATGATAAATATTTGTCTGTTACATTCACCATCAGAAATATATAATTGTAATATTCATCTCAACTAGAACTGTTGGTGTCCTCAAATGGTAGCAATTTTCAGGGTTCCATTTGTGAAATACATCAAAACTTCTTCATGGTTTAGTTTCTCTGCCTCTGTGTGATGCACAGCCATCATTACCAGTTTTGCTAAAGTCTTCTCATTATATGTTTGCTAGGTTATTAGGTCTCAAAGGGCAAAATAAGACCTTTCTGCTTCATATGACCACAGAGAAGCAAGCCATAGCCCTAGATACACACCCTACAAGAACATCCTCCTTTATAATGGAAATAGATGTCTAAATGAGTATAGGGCAATGTCTCAATCAAATTCTGAAGAAGTTCATCCTTTACCAGAATAATGCAATGATGGCTCCCTTTATAAGTAATTCTTTAAAAATCCAAATATAGTGATAATAATGTATTATTCTATAAAGAAATCTTTGGAACATTATGATTACAACTGGTCCAGTGGAACACAATGGAACTTTATAGCCAATAGTATGGGTACATCATTGTTTGCCCAAAAGTGGCATAGCTAGTTGTTTGGAATTGCTGGGTTTGCATTTGAGAATTTTTGCATGTAATTCCCACATAGAATGCAGAGATAGAGAGGGTATTCTTTGAAGTAGTGTTAGTCTTCCTACTTCATGGACCACAGTATCCATTGAATAATGAACATTCTCCGGTATAAGGCTAATATTAAAGCTGCAATCTGATGAAAAAGCTGTAATATGCTTCAATTCAACATGGTAATCTGTGTAAGTGTTTTTGCAGCTATTTTTGCTGCGAATTTTTCCAGACTGAAAAAGGAGTGATTACAGTTACAATTTTGTGGTTATTTTTGGCTGAAATCCATCTGGTAAATCTGGTCATGACTCAGTCATGAGTATGTCAATAAAACTTCGTGAATGAAGAGGCTTGAATGACATTCGATTGGAATACTCTCTACACAGTATGGCTATTCCTATTCACACCTCTTCCTGTGGGCATGTGAGGCTAAAAGTGCCAAAAATGGAACTTAGACAAATCTTGGACCTAGAGACCTAAAACTTGGCATGCACACACCATGGCACTGAAAGTGAGATGGGCTGGGTCCCACCTGTCAAACCTCTTCCTCTTGTGTCAGCCATGGTTTCTTAAGGGTTCTTTTTTTGTATATAAAAAAATTTAATTTCTTTTTTATTTCTCATAGAGCATTCCTTAAAACGAAACTTAATCTATGCACTCCCAGTGGTTCACAAATACACTGTAAAAAAAGTTGTGCTGATTCAAACACCCATTTGGGAGGAGTAGTATTACATATGGACAGACAGACACTTGTAAACTATATATAGTTAGATTAAAAAAAAAATTATACTAGCACACAATTGCTTGCTAGGACCATGGCCACCTTCAGTGGGTTGTGGTCACAAAATTGTCTTAGGGGAGGACATGTCTTATGGGAGAATGTGTATTATGCTAGGGTATGTATTATTGGAGAAAATGTCTTGTGGGAGGATATGTCTTTCTTGAATACATGTTTTTCAGGATAGCATGTCTTACAGTGTGGATGGTTTTTAGCCCTAGCCCTAGCCTCCCCCCCCCCCCCCCCCCCCAAAAAAAAAAAAAAAAAAAAAAAAAAATAGGTCACCTGACCACATCTCTTCCTCTGGGCATGTCAGGTCGAATATGCCAAAAAATGATACAATTGATCTATTTATGGTTCTCATGGATTGTCCAATTTATGGACCTAGACTATAGAAGCAGACTATGAGATAGCAATTTGGACTTGTTTCATTCCCCTTCCCCAAAACTATCCTTTCCAGACAGATTTGACCATACGTGAAGTGGAACCTGAATAATAAAGTGTTATTTAGTTTTGTAGTGACAACAACATGCTCCCCCCACCAGGGTTGCAGGGTAACCGCAACAGTCCAAGCAAACTTTACAGCGATAGCCCCGCCCCTTTTAGCGGAAGTAATAAAATGTTTTGTTAAACGTCCTTTTCTAAAATAAGCAGGGAAATTGCAAATAGGATATCCAGTAACCTCGTACTGCTACAGCTTCTGTGAGATCTGACAGGGCTATGGCGAACAGCGGGCAGTCAAGCGAGAAAGTAAGGGTTATATTACATGCCCAAAATAAATATTTTAGCTTCTGGATTAGCTGTAAGGTTCATGAGCAGTTAGCATCAAACATTGGGAAGTCCATAATACGGCTGGGGTAAGAGGTTGAGTTAGCTAGTTTGCCAGCTACTGTAAAATCTGATATTCAAGTAATTATCTGTTGACTATGATATGATATTCTCAATTACAAAATGTTCAATGTCAAATAGAAAGGCTAGACCTGTCACCTCCAACCTGCCCATAGCAAGCATAGTTCACCCTCTTCTCCTCTATTTCTCCAGCTACCTCTCTGGCAGAATTAAAGGGGAAGAAGACGTGTCTATGAGTATAGCAACATAATTAATTATTATAAATTGTCTCATGTAAGAACTATACCGTATCATATTATCTTCTTTTTATACATTAATCTTTAGCCTGGAGTGAATCTCTTGCAGTACATGTTTCCACCAACCAAACAATAAACATCTGATAACTGTTACATTAACAACAGGTTTTATTTCTTTCCCCTGCAAACCTCATAAATCCTATTTCAGTCACTAAATTATGCCAGTTTGGTGTGAACACATGTACTAGTGCATCTCAAATGTCTCACCCTTGTTCAATATGAACCTATTGTGGTGTACATTTGCATTAATACTCGATCTTCAAGATTTTAATAGATAATATATGATTTAAATTCATTTCCCCCTTGGCTAGCTGTGTTCTTGCTTTGTATTGTTGATGTGCTTGTGAGTTCCATTTAGTCAACATTTCCATTAAAAACTTTAGAAAAAAAAATAGCCCGAAACAGTAACAATAACTTGATCCAAGATAATGTAATGTCCTATCCACAGCATAGATACGTATGACAAGTGCAACGTATGATAGCATGACATAAAGTAATAACAGCTGCATGTGACACAGAATATCTGCATATGAGAGAATAATAAATACTGTTACTTAGCGTATGCATACAACAGAGAGGAAATTGAACAATCGGACAAGATTCTGACAGAAGGATTTGTAAAAATAGTAGCAATTCCTGATAATAGGTGACAATTACAATTCTATTAATTATAATCCCAGTAGCTATAATGTTACATGAAACCAATTATGTTGTAGTGCATTTTTCCCCTTCAATTTTACTCCAATTCAATTAGTTACTACAGCAATTAGCTGTGTAGAAGATGTGACTTCCACTTGCTGTCTGATCATTTTTTGAATACTCACAATTGTCCTTAATTGAGAATGTAATTATATTTCTAGCTCCTTCCTTCACTCTTTGTTGCTGTGTTTCTGGCCAGTTGCTGTCTCCTACCCCTTGCCGAAAATCGACATGCAGAATTTTCATTAGATAGAAAGAATATTCGCAATGCTCCTATAAAAGTAGATGATACTCCATTCTCCAGTGATAATGGAGTGATTGAAGAGGTTGAAGATCAGATTGACGGAGTTATTGAAGAGGTTGAAGACCAAATTGACGGAGTTATGAATTTCACTCAAAACAAACTATTCTTGGCACTTTCGAATCTCTCTATGTATCTTCCTATCAGTGTGGACTATGCAGTAACCGTGGGAAAAAATTGCGACATCATCACTAATAACAAGAGATTTTATGCCAAGATCCCTCTCCTAATGTCTGCTGTCCTGATACTTCTAGGAATCCTTTTTGGATTCTTTGGTGAGTCAATGTGAGGGAAACAAGTTAAAAGAGCATGTACTGGTTTTATAACAAATTTAAATAGTTGTGGTAATTAATTATGTACAGGAACAATGCAATTTGGCACACATGCTAGACAGGCAGCTACAGAGAGCAAAGTGCTCAGTGAACTTAGAATATAAATTGGATGTAGTAATGTGCATAACTGCAAGTGAGATTGCCTGGTTACTTCATACAAACACTGAAGAATTCCTCCTCCAGTATTATTAAAATAAGGTCACAGTTTGGTTAGTAAGTTTACAAAACGGTGAGAACTTGGAATAATAATAAAAAATAATAATTGAATAATGTGTCATTGAAAGAGGCAGTTACTATGTTGAATGTTTGTCGATCTTTTTAATAATGTTCTATAAGAAACTACTGCAGCATTTCAGCTAATCTAACATGCACTGTTTCAATCTGTTGTAGGTTATCGCCTGATCAAATTGGTTCTCTTCCTTGTTGGCTACCTCATTGGCTTTGCCGTCACCTACTTAACCATCATAGCATTTACACAGACACAATCAGAGGTCTGGATTCCGTATGTAGCCTTAGCCTCTGCCATAGTGATGGGCTGTGTCCTTGGTCTTATAACTGTTTGCATCCATTATATTGGCATCTTCCTGGTGGGAGGAAGCATAGGATTCCTCATCACTTGGTTCATTCTGGGATTCATTGATACCCCATTCCTCCGGGAGCATATCTATGTAGCAGCAATCTGTGCTGTGGTGATGGCCGCTATAGTGGGCTTGATAACATTGCTGGTTCAAAAGTGGCTCTTCATTCTGGGAACTTCATTCCTTGGAGCGTTTATTTTCACCTGGGGACTGGATTACTACTTGGAGCTTGGCACCATGGTCTATTACCTGCTCCTCTTTGCCGAGCACCGTTCAGCTCTGAAGCCCTGCTGGTATTCCTGGTGCATCATTCCTGTGTTCGTCATCTTGACTCTGGCCGGATTTCTGGTCCAAGCTCTGCTGACAGGGAAAAAGTATGACCACAAAAAGGAGATTAAAGGTCAGAAATTTTTTTATTGTGGTGCCATGTAAGTTCAAAATCACTCGTCCATTAATATTTTCTCTCTTTAAGGTTGTTGCTGTGGGTTGTGTCGAAGAAAGAAAGGAAAGGACGATGTGGAGCGCAAAGAAAAGAAAGCAAAGAAAGTGAAGAGGACACGTGATGGAGGCCCTAATTATGAAGTGAGGAAAGACAGTATTCAAACTGTGATTTGTGTAAGAACATGTTGCATATGTCGAGGCCTGTTTTTAAATATCTCAAATTGCAATATATTGAGTATATAATCGGAAAATACAGTATATATATATATATAGCATTTCTTTAAGTACAAACATTTCAATTGCATTGTCCACAAGCATTTTTCTTTACTTATCAAGTGCTCATTAGAGAAAGCAAGGAATTGGCATCCAGGAAAGCGTCACAAATTAGATATTTTTTAGAAAGTCTGAGATATCGTATGCATTGTTGCAGACACACTTGTAGTGCTCGCATAAGTATAACTAAGTCGAGACAGATACATAATATGCTTTGTAGTTGTTTTAAATGGTCCCACTCCATGGACATCCTTTCCCTTACCCTTTCTTAAAGTTAATACATGTAGCCAAGTAAGCCTACAAGAATTTTTCATTTTTTCTTGTAATGTTTACTGTAATTTTCCTCAGTTCATTGCACCAGCATTTTGTCAACGTAATAATTGGTTATAACTGTAACGGACTGTGAATACACACTATTTAGAATATATTGATAAGTGATACATACAAGGTTTCTGAGATGTATCAAATGAGCATTGTAAGTGGCTATTATTGTTAACAACTTTGTACAGCTTCAATGCATTAAGAGAAACATATTCTTTTGTGTTTCAAATATTTGTATTTCAGAAACTGCCTGACTCTGAGAAGTGATCCAATGGAATATGTAGAATATCTCCACACACACAAACATTAGTTAGTGATCAATGTGGTAGAGATCAATTATGATGAACATATGTACACATTTTCTTGATTATTACCATATTTGTTGTCATAATATTCACATTTTATTTCCTATGTTCACGGGTAATTGTAGCATGAACACATTTAAAACACAAACACTTTTCTTTAACTCTTATGTAGTCCTGGGAACCGACAAGCAACATCAAATTTATTTTTAAGTTGATTTGGCCAATGGATTATAAAATGACAAGACCAAATATAGCTAAAATAAAAGCTGTCCCGTATTAAGACCGGTAGCAAAAAATTACAATAATATTTATTAAAACAGTGTTTTAGATCGTGCAAAATAATTATTTGGAACAATTAAGATGAGAGCAAAGGTATGGTAATATTTACAACTTTTAGGTTTCCATATAACCATTTAGTTGTAACCACATGGTCTCCATTCAGTAAAAAGCACTTTGTTGTAACCACATAGTTGCAACAACAAACATTGGAGGTTTGTACAGAAAAGGATTTAAGAATCCATTCTTGACAAAAGTGTGTAGATGTACCCCGCCCCACCATTCCAAATGTTCCTAAACCTCTGTGCCACAGGTAAACATGCATTGCTTTTACAATGGCAGATTATTTCATTGAGAAGCTTAATTGGATGAACCCCTTGAATAAGTGTTGGCAAGGACTGCAACTACAAGCTCCAGGTTGTTCCCCTCCCATCCAAAAGGCTTGAAGCAGCTGCTGTCTCATGGCTTCATCACATCACTCCATTTGATGTAATTTTTACTTCTAAAATATATGCAGCACTTCAATCTCCAATAAAGCAGAGTAATATTGGGAATATATGGAAGGAAATGCTGGCTCTATTCAGAAAAAAGGGATTATTTGAATTTTTAACTTTTGTCAGCACCACAATAATTATATATAAGAGAAAGACCTGTGGCAAATAATTACTAAAATATTTATTAAAAAGAAATGTTTTAAATCAAAAGAAATAGTTGTTTAGGACACTAAAGGTGTGGTAAGAGTTACAACTTTTGGGTTTCTATACAGGAAAAATTACTTAGTTGTAACAACAGGGTTTCCATACAGTAAACTATAAAACCAATTAGTTGTAACAGCAAACTTTGGTATATCCAAACAATAAACTATTAGTTAAAAATCCATTCTTGAGCAAAACTTGTGGATGTATCCACCCCCACTATTCCAAGTGTTACTAGACCTGTGTGCCACAGGTAAAAAAACCTAACGGAGTTCTAAACAAGAGATAAAATATATACATTACTAGCTGTAACTTAAGTTAAACTGATAAAGTAAATAATTATTACAACTAGACCTAAACTTTGGAAGATGGTGATATACTCCTATCTCCACACACCCCCTCCTCCAAATAACAGTCAACAACAACAAAATCAACTAACAAAAAACAAATAAAATACAATTAAAATACAATTAAAATACAATTAAAATACAATTGACTAAATGAGTCCTCTCCCACCCCCCAGCTGCCCACATACCCTCAGGTCAGTAAACAACAAATACATGGACATAATCTGAGAAAACACTTGTACATTCCCCCTAAAATTTGAACCACCTAACTCATGAACATAAATGCATAGGGGGAATGTACAAGTGTTTTCTCAGATTATGTCCATGTATTTGTTGTTGTTGAATAATCAGAACATTTCTGGGCTTGCTTCCCTTCCCTTTCATAAAATATTTTAGAAGTTTGGAATGTTTCAATACAGAAGATTGAAACAATTACCGTTAAAAAAAAAAAAGAAAAAAAAAAAAAGGAAAAAAAGCTAATCAAGACTAGTAACTAACATTTCACTTAAAGAAATACATCAAGTTTGAGATGACTCTTATCACCATCATTATGCTGATATTTGCTATTATCATTACTATAGCTCTGTGGATAGTGAATGCAGGGAAATCATCACTCAAACAAGTCAATCCTGAATCAGTGGCAATCCAAACAGTAGCAGCTGTGTGTAAAAGGACAAAAATTTTTTTTGTCTTCCTCTGTTATTATCATCTTCATGTCAACTCATAAGGAAACACAAAACAATAAATAATTATTCAGATAATTATTAAAAAAAAAAAAAAAAAAAAAAAAATATATATATATATATATATATTAATAATAATAATAATAATAATAATAATAATAATAATAATTTTGTAATAATAATAAAAAATATCAGTCTCTGTTGATGCACATTCTGGTTGGTGAGGATGCTGAGACTCTCAGTGCACTCTCTACAATAATAATAATTAATAATAATAATAATAATAATAATTTTGTAATAATAATAAAAAAATGTTATCAGTCTCTGTTGATGCACACATTCTGGTTGGTGAGGATGCTGAGACTCTCAGTGCACTCTCTACTCTTCTTCCTGTGGCGGATGGCATGGAGCTTCTCATGTGTGAGGTCATGTCTGGTGATGATACCTGCCACCTGCAGTCAGAGATATAATCCATGTCCTGACAAGAGACTCATGGCAACATGAAGTGTGTTGGGCTGGGGTGGGGTGGGGGTCCAGGACATGCCACATCAACACATAATACCAACTGCCACTCAGGAGACTAGCTTCTATGACCATGGTCAACATCCAGGCACCTCTATGACTAGTGGGTTGTTGGTGACAACACAGTGTCGTTTCTGCTCATTCGCTCTCTCACCTCCACCCCACAAGGTACAGATATTCTGTCTGTTGCCTGTCGTCTCTCTGTCTGTAAGTCCATCGTCTGTCTTCTTATCTATCAACATGTCTCTATACAAGCATAACTACTACTAGTCTAGCCCTTCTGTATACCCGACCAACAGCCAGTCAGCTAATGGAAGTGCAGCGTTGAGAAGTCAAGGTGGTGTTGTTAACACAATAAAATGCTCAGATGATGTTCACGAACACAAACAACAATCAGTAATCATGTGTCATCAGCTTCACTGACATTCCATAACACACGCTGGATTAATACTACACGTTGGATTAACACCACATGCTGGATAAACACCACATGCTGGATTAATGCCACACACTGGATTAACACAACACACTGGATTAACACAACACGCTGGATTAAGACCACACGCTGGATTAAGACCGCATGCAGAATTAACACCACACGCAGGATTAACACCACATGCTGGATTAACACCACATGTTGGATTAACACCACATGCCAGATTAACATCACATGCCGGATTAACACCACACACTGGATTAACACCACATGCTGGATTAACACCACACGTTGGATTAACACCACACGCTGGATTAACGCCACACGCTGGATTAACACCACATGCTGGATTAACACCACATGCTGGATTAACACCACACGCTGGATTAACATCACACGCCGGATTAACACCACATGCCGGATTAACACCACACGCCGGATTAACACCACACGCCGGATTAACACCACACGCCGGATTAACACCACACGCCGGATTAACACCACACGCTGGATTAACACCACACGCTGGATTAACACCACACGCTGGATTAACACCACACGCTGGACTAACACCACATGCCGGATTAACACCACATGCTTGACTAACACCACATGCTGGACTAACACCACACTGACTGACATAATTAACGTTCCAAAAGGTTGGGACATGTTTACACAGGCAGGCTGCTGATTGGTGAAGTTAAATTCACACTATATCAGCTCCACAGCCCCAGGGCGTGTATGTATCAGCGTGCCCTAATTAGGTTCATCAATCCCCCCCAAGTCTAGGGTACAGAGCACATGCCAGTGTATCATGCAGTGTCCATACTATTCCAGATTCCAGCATGACTGGCAGATGCCTTAGGCCCATGGTCCTGAACAGGTTGAAAACTTGAGGCAGAGGGGCATCTTTGGAGATGGTGTGGGGACTCGGGTTCATGAAGACAGACAGATCCTGCAGCAATAAGGAATGGAGGATAAGGAGAATGACAGAGGAGAGAGAAAGAGAGAGCCGTAGGAGTCCAGAGAGACTCAAGTACATTGAGAAGGACTACAGTGGAGTGAAGAAAAAGGTAAGATGAGAAAAAGGAAGAAAAGCAAGGCAAAAAAACAAACAAACAAAAACAAAATAACAACAACAAAATAAAATAAATAAATAAAGAGATGATGTGATGGACTTGAAATTAAAAAAAAAACAAACAAACAAAAAACAACAAACCATATAAACACACACAAAAAAACACTAAATGGGTTTATACCATTAGCATACATCTCTCTGTCTCAGAGAGCGTTACAGAGAAGATGTCAGAGTAGCGAGGGTACTCCATTGTGAGTGTTGCATGGTCCACCATTCTCTGTGACTCGGGCTGCAAATAGATGGAAGAGTAAGGATGACACGACTCCATGTTGAAACAACTATAACATTGGTGCACAAAAACAAACAAAATGAGCTGTTCAATATTTCCCCCCCAATGCTCACCCCATCACTTTCGTTAAAGAATACTTTATTTTTGAGTAACATGATCAGCTGATCCCTGAGTATGAGACCACGGAACACCAGCTTTTCCTCCTCTTCACCTTCCACAGCTGTTCCTGTGCGTGCATGCGTGTGTGTTTACAGAAGTGTCATGTGAATCCAATAATTGGGGTTAACAAAATGATCAACTAACAAGTCCATATGGTGAAATGAACAAGCAGAAGTCAAATGAGCAGCTGTGGTGATTGCATATTTAATGAGATAATGAAATAATCCGAAAAGAAGGGGGGGGGGGGGATTCTAACAAAAACTAATATTAAAAAAAGGGACAGGGAATCCAACAAAATCCCTCTACCCCCTCCAAAACAGAGAGAAACCAAACCAACAAAACAAATAAATAAATAAAATATAAAGAAAGTAACAAAAATATAACCAAATCACTCCCCACCCAAACAAACACCCACCAACAATGTACTGGAACAGTGACAAAGTGTATAAAATAGTCTAGCGAATAAAAACAACCTTGGGTAGGCGGGTACAAGAAGTTGAGAGACAGACAGACAGAGATAGACAGACAGACTCACCTCCCAGCTCCTTCTTGTGCTCAGGGAGAGTGTAAGATGTGCAGATGTCATCCTCCTCCAGTAAGGGATCAGTAACACAGTCATCATCCCCATATTCCTCTGGAATGGGGTTCCGGACAGTATATCTGGTACATAGTGGTTCCAAATCTGGACTCCCTGATATGGAAGGGCGGGTATAGAGCAGGGGTGTAGCCTTCATGACGCTCTTTGGCAGAACCGGAATGGAACTGGCCTTGATAGGTGTGACCACAAGGAATGCATTATGATAAGTGGTGCGGAGAATTCGCTCGATGGACCGCACACGGGTGATGGGGTAGAAGTAGGAGAGCTTGGATGAGGAGGAGTTCACGAGATCATTTGCTATTAACTTGTCCATTTGCTTGGGAGATTCCCACTCAAGAAATGGTGTCTTCTTCAGCTCAATGTGTGTGTCGTAGATACCTCTGTTGAATGTGTCACCAACCCACTTTGCCACCTAGAACAGTACAGTGATAATGATAGGTCAAAGGTTATAATTCATTGGATGGCAACACTTGCACCAGGACACACCTAGTCATGTGACTCTGTGACCCGGTGGTTCTGTTGACATTTAGGCATGCAATTGTGTAATTAGCGTATTCATTATTACTTTAACATGTTGACCCAATATCTTACCACAAAGACTAGTTGACTATCAACCATAACTCAACCCAGTGTGGTGTTGATCCAGCATGTGTCCCCATAGAGCTATTGTCAACCTACTTCAACCTGCCTCAACCCAGTGTGATGTTGGTCCAGTGTGTGTCCCCATAGAGCTATTGTCAACCTACTTCAACCCAGTGTGATGTTGGTCCAGGTGTGTCCCCATAGAGCTATTGGCAACCTACTTCAACCTGCCTCAACTCAGTGTGGTGTTGATCCAGCATGTGTCCCCATAGAGCTATTGTCAACCTACTTCAACCTGCCTCAACCCAGTGTGATTTTGGTCCAGTGTGTGTCCCCATAGAGCTATTGTCAACCTACTTCAACCTGCTTCAACCCAGTGTGATGTTGGTCCAGGTGTGTCCCCATAGAGCTATTGGCAACCTACTTCAACCTGCCTCAACTCAGTGTGGTGTTGATCCAGCATGTGTCCCCATAGAGCTATTGTCAACCTACTTCAACCTGCCTCAACCCAGTGTGATGTTGGTCCAGTGTGTGTCCCCATAGAGCTATTGTCAACCTACTTCAACCTGCCTCAACCCAGTGTGATATTGATCCAGTGTGTGCCCCCATAGAGCTATTGTCAATCTATTTCAACCTACCTCAACCCAGCGTGGTGTTGATCTAGTGTGTGCCCCCATAGAGCTATTGTCAACCTACTTCAACCTGCCTCAACTCAGTGTGATGTTGGTCCAGTGTGTGTCCCCATAGAGCTATTGTCAACCTACTTCAACCTGCCTCAACCCAGTGTGATATTGATCCAGTGTGTGCCCCCATAGAGCTATTGTCAACCTACTTCAACCCAGTGTGATATTGATCTAGTGTGTGTCCCCATAGAGCTATTGTCAACCTATTTCAACCTACCTCAACCCAGTGTGGTGTTGATCTAGTGTGTGTCCCCATAGAGCTACTGTCAACCTACTTCAACCTGCCTCAACTCAGTGTGATGTTGGTCCAGTGTGTGTCCCCATAGAGCTATTGTCAACCTACTTCAACCCAGTGTGATGTTGGTCCAGTGAGTATCCCTATAGAGCTATTTTCAACCTACTCCAAACTGCCTCAATCCAGTGTGATGTTGATCCAGTTGGAGCTATTGACAAACTGATAAAACTTTCTGTCTGGTGTCTTTCATGTCCACACAACATCCATCCACTCCTCTAATTGACTGACACAATACAAGCAGTTAGGAACAATAGCCTTACCATCACAGTCAGCATAATAGGCAGACCATATTCAATCTCGTTGGTTGACTCAATCAAGATGACAGTCAAGCTGATGGTCATGCGTACAACACCACCCAGAAACGAAGCGGCACCAATCAAAGCATATGTGCCTGAGTAGATGCTGACCAACCAGCCTAAATATCTGGGGGATACCGACGCGAGATAACTGCAGCAAGACAATACAACATCGGCAGTGAAGACCAAGATTGGCTAATTTACTGTACCTTCTGTTATTGTTGCTGTTTAAAATTGAAATAATACGCATATCATGTTTAACCCTTCTACCACTGTCTTAACCCTTCTACCACTGCCTGGATTAAAACCTATAAGTAGGCCATTTTATCTATCTTTAGCAGTGTTTCTTACGAGGGGGGGGGGGGGGGAGCCCTGAGATATCCTCCCCCCCTCCCCCCCCCCCCCCCCCCCCAAAAACAAACAAACAACTGAGATCTCTCCCTCTAAACTGATCCCAAACATCAACAAATTCCCTATATATATAACAAATGTAGTTAATTTTGCAGGTTTTTTTCTATTGAAAATGTCAAGAATTTTTATCATAATTAGCCTATATTGAGTCTAGACCCTCATAGGAATACCTATGAGATGCACAAATTTCATTTAACTATTATTTCTGATCCTTCTTACCATTTTCATTTGGTAAACACAACCTCTCTATTGTCACTGTTCCCACTGGAAGTGCCAGTAAGATCTGCACCAGAATACAAACCAAAGGAAAAATTCCACAGTTGGCATTAGATACAGCATGATTCTAAAGGAAACTTTTTTGGTGGCTTATTGCAAATATTAGCTAATCATTTTCTTTTTGTAGACACCTACAGAACACTGGCCACTATGAAATGAGCAATCAACTTCAAAATTAACGGCAGCTCTTGGAAAATACTTTGCGATATTGTCCATTACACTTAGAAGAAGAAAAAATTTACACTTCTTCTAGGTAACTGTCACACATGTACTTGTCCATCAGGAGCATGCTCTTTAGTTGTACTTGCAGTCAGCTCAGTCACTTTATGGCACCTTTTAATTAATTCAAACTTTAAAGTGTAACAATTAATCCTCCCCTCCATTCTTGTACCTCCGCCCCACCGCCCCGCCCCCAAAAAATAATCCTGTATGAAATGCTGCTTAGTAATTTTAAAGCTTTGTTAATAATTATTTGAGGACCCAATGACTGATCTAATGGTCCCATTTGGCTGCATCCAGCGATTACTGGATGTCTGATAGGTCAATAATCTGCAGCTTACAAAAGGACTCAATTAGTTTTGTGTTTGAAAACATTTCCTTTGAAAAAGCTACTGGACCTACAAAATTCCTTCGGATTCTTTACCACAATGGAGCTAGATATATTACATGATGTGTACGTGGCAAAATGGCTGTGAAAGGCAGATATGAACCTTGAGTGTGAGGTTAGTTTTAGGGTGGGTCTCATCTGGCCACACTTATTCCTGTTGGAGTCTCAGTCAATCCTCCCCCTCCCCCCCAATGGAATTGTCCTCTCCACCTTTTCTCCTTAGTTCCCCTAGAGCAGCTATTTCTTTGCTAGTCTTGCAGCTGCTATATTTCAGATTTTTAACATTTCTATTATCTATCTGCTCACAAACAGGCAACAGGAGCAGCAAAAAAGAATTATACTGAGACTTGATTCACATTATGAAGATAATTCTGGCACTTTTACAAAGGAATATACTCATCACAAAATATTGCCATTTCATCCACTTGATTGAGATATAAATACCCACAGTATACTATTGGTCCACTCAAAACCAATTTTACAAAGTGATTTATTTTACACTTTCCTGATATTTCACACAGCTTTGTTTACATGCCATCTTTTAGGGAAGGACTCAATATACTGTACAATATTTACAGCAACATTGTCTGAAGCCAGCCACCATGTCGGTAGCTAAAAGGTTTCTGATGTGAGTGCAGCTGCAACACAGAATGGACTTCTGTTTGTGTACTTATAATTTCTTCTGACACCATTTTAAAACTGGGGTCAATCCAACAATGGGATACATCTAAATTCCAGGATAGTCTAGATGTATATGTATGCATGCATGCATGCGTGCATGTATATTACATCTAATTACAACATACTCAGGCAAAAATATAAAGAAGTCCATATATCAAGCCACACCCACAAAAAACACATTCAGTTTTACAGAATGAGGAAGAGAGGAATAAAAATAGATGCTTACACTCATAACCAACCACACCACACGGTTAATATAGAATAACAAACAAACTTTTCCTTCAAAAATTTTTTTTTGGAAGCTTATCACATAAATTTATATTTTCACTCAAGTGTATATAATGCTGCTGTGGTTGAGGGGGTCAATCAGGGTTCATACAGGATATTATCTTGGGATGGGGAGAAATTGTGCATGCATCTGGTGAGCCACCTGTCATAGCAGCTCTGTGGTGTGAAACCCAAATATATATAGTGTATCCCTTAGTTATAGTATCTGACCTCCTTTATGTTCTGTAGGATATGTGCAAAATTCAGTTAAGTGAATACACATGCATGCAACAATGTATGCATATCCTGCTGCTTTAAGTGTGCTGTTTCAGTCATCAATAAGTACTGTATAACTTCTCATAGTGGCAGATAAGTACCAGCACTAGCTGAAGCTCTCAAAAAAGTTCAGTCAGCACTCAATATGCCAGAGCTGAAATGGTAAAGCCCAGTGATACTAGGTGGCTATCTCATGAGTGCTGCTTGCTAGCTATTTGAGAGGAGTTGCTGGCTTTGGCTACCACTTTGCACCATCTCTATGACACAACTGGAGATGCAGAAGCATTTGGCCTTGCATGAGTCCTTAGCTCCTTTTGCGGTGTAGCTAATAGTACTATTGTCAAATGTACTTGACCTACCAGCAAAGCTGAACTCCTTCATGCAGAGGCAAGCAGCTGATTGACTTCAGCACGCTACCTCTATTTACTGACAGCATAGAGAAAGAGCTGAAATTGATCAAGGAAGATGGAGCAGATTAGTGCTCGGAAGTAACATCTACAGCTAAAAACTTGAAGATGATCAGATTATTGTCAGAAGAGGAGAGCCCCATACACGGTACTACTAATCAGTTTCCAGTTCTTGTTTACAACATCGCATTGTTTTGTTGCTATGGTAAATTTCAGGTATACTAGTTGTTGATACTTCAGGGTGAAAGAATTGTTGATAAACACGAGCGGTTGTGCTGATAAGGTGTGGCTGGTAACAATATTATATTACTATTGTTGTTTACAATATTAGCTATATTTCCTGTTGTTGCTAGAGTTGACCAGAGAGGGGGAGGAGTCACAATGATTATGCAGTCAAATTAAACACTCACTGAAATGTAAGGTTCACGAAGCGGCCATAGGTGGCCCCGATCATCAGACACGGAACAAACAGACCACTAGGGATGCCTGCCCCGTATGTCCAGCAGGCGATAAAGAAGTAGACAATGAACAAAATGAGAAGAGTTGGCAGAGTGAAGGCACCTGCAAGATATGGTGTGGCATTAATTTAAGACATGCTTAAATAATTGAACCTTTGCTTGAAATATTGACCCAGTAGCAAACTATGCATTATGCATGACTTGTGTATATACACCCCACACCACTAAGTAATGATAAATGGCAAACTCTCCATCTACACACCAAAGAAGACCATAAGTTTGACTGACCACCAACACCTTACCTACCCTGGGCTTAGAACAGAAATTTTCTGACTAGTGACCCCACAAAACTACAGAATCCAAGAGCAGACGAAGTATGTCAAGATTGCACATATGCTAAAATATTAACTTTAGTGTTCTGTGTATGTATGTCATATAGAAGAAACACATTCTATTTCAGTGTGTTGGTGTGCTGGTCCACTCTGATGTGGGCCCAGTCTCAGATGGCTCCTGCAAGTATAACGCCAAATATGGAGCCAATTAGTTTAAAGTAATTATTTAATTAGTTCTAATTGTTTTTCATGTTTCTGGTTTCATTCTCTGGACAACTTGGTGGGAACTAGCTGAAACCGTAGGACCTCATCTGGCATGGCAGTCTGTCAGTCTGTCGGGGAGATGGTCTCTCCTCTCACCCAACAGTCTTCTCTCTCCATGAAGCAGACAGAAGCTAAGTCTGTGTCAGCTACGCAGGTGGTGAGAGATACTCCCATAATCTCTGCCTGAATAAGGACAAAATTTCAAGTACAAGGTTCAATGCTCACCCTCAATACTGTCTATACACCTGGTCAACTATGCATCTCCCAGTGTCTTCCCTACTGCACCACAGACACACCCCCAATGGCGAGGAAATCTCTTAGAGTTCAACAAACACTCATGCTTGTGACAAATACAATAAGTCCTAATACCAATTACCATGTGTTACAAAAATTCGTGAGCAGGTTAGTGCTAATCACTGAGTGAGCCCAGGACTAATATAAACAATTCAATAAATAGTTATATCATGAGTGCATAAAACATGCAATTGACAGTCATGTGACTTGCCTTTCTGATGGAACAGCTGCCTAATGCCGGTCTCCTGAGAGTTGAACATGAGAGTGGCCATGTCGTTGTAGAACGTCTTGTTAATGTCGTGGCCCGGACAGAAGAAGTCCTTCGTCTCGTTCAGAAAACCCTGGTCTTTGCTCACCTGAGTGTGTGTGTGTGTGTGTGTGTGTGTGTGTGTGTGTGTGTGTGTGTGTGTGTGTGTGTGTGTGTATTGTGCCACAGAGAGGCAACAAATGCTGGTTGATAGGATCACCTCAAGATTCCACCAATACCATGGCAACGAGTGTGTAAACACATTTACAAGAGAAAACTTGCACAAATCACATTTACCAAGTTTATTAATATTCATTGCTATAGCCTGCTGCATTCAAGTGCATGGCACTTCCAACAACGAACCCCTGAGCCACAAACACCTGCATGATCTACAAAAAAGCCCCTCCCCCTCCCCAACATTGCCCATGGCAGTGATGACATAGTTGGAGGATAAAACTGTCCATATTACAATGCCATTTTTCATATCTCATAAGTATAAACTGGTTAGACAGAAACTTGAAGCTGGTTCAACAAAACTGGATCGGAAATGAATTTGATAAAGTTACCTGCACCAGAAGCATACCCAGCCCCCCCCCCCCCCCCACCCCCAACAAGATGTGAGTATGCTGTTATGTGACTGATAACTGGAATATGTGCCTGTGTGGGTAGATGAACAAAACCAGCTGCAATGTCATGCTGCAAGTTGTCATGGTGATGGGTGAGACTCACATGGTTACAATCGTCCACATATTTGTTGTGTTGCTGGTGGAGGTTCTCGTCAAAGATGCAGGAGCCCAAGAACATGGCGACCACAAACACTGCCGATGTTGTTACCATGGCAATTAAGACGACCTCTACAACCCTACAGCAAAAAAGTTACTATGTCATGAGAAAAAAAAAAAAAAAAAAAAAAAAAAAAAAAAAAAAAAAAAACACAACAAAAACAGTTAAAAATATAAAATACATGAACAAAATCGGTTTGTAATTGCCATATACAATTTTCCTCGTCTGTTTGACCACATTCGTCTGGTTTCTCTCTCCATCAAGTTAGTCTGTTGTCTCCTGGTTTATAAGAGTCTTGCCTGAGTGTTTGTATCTATGCATTCAAACATTAGCAAGTGTTCACAGGTAAATAATGCTGACTCAGCAGTATCCAGTCATGGCTGTGGTTCCCTTGTGGTTGCATACAGTACTTTCCTGCCAGTGGCACTACTGTGCTGTGCAATGAACAGACAATAGCAAGAGTTGTCCCTAACAGAGGTAGAATATCGAGCATAGTTGTGTATCTCTACCAGTACAACTACTTCCTTCTCTGCCAGCTTTTCTGTCTCCCTGCATGTGTTCAAGCATGGTGTCTGTCTCTATGCCTCTGCTTGCAGGCCAATAAACACCCTGTGCCCGCTGCCTTGCACGTCAAATCCAGTGCTGCAATTTAGCATCTAGGCTACCTAATAATTACATTTTGGCATCTAAAATGTGTTTGGCATCTTTTGATCCTGTTTGGGGCATCAAGGAAAACTATTTGGCACCTGAGCAAACTTTGGCAATTTATTGGCATTTTTTTGTTGAAGTTATGATTGATTATTTTTTTCCAAGCAACTTAATTAATTTTTGATGATTTCATGGATCAGTTTTCATATTTCATTTTTGAAGGATTCTTTTTTTAATGACTCGTGGGTAAAATAACTTTACCACCTTTCATTCAAAACTACTACTAGAAATAATGAAACTTAGAAATGATAATAATCTATATTGATTAGTGATAAAAAACATTTATAAATAAATGGACCAAAAATTTCCAAGGATAACAAGATAAGACAATAAAAATATTATTATTTTTTTTCCAGTTCAGTTATCCTTTAAATAAACAATTTCGGGTTTCCCCCAAAAGTACGGAAACAACAAAAGACCAACCCAAGAAATATTGGAAAAATGCATGAACACTCAATTATTATGTGCCTAGTTCTACATCCCTAAATCACTCACTCCAAATTCTATTTCATCTAGTGTTTACAAAAGATGCTATTAAATTGGGTAAATAACAGAATGAATATATTCTTTTTTTGCAAAGAAACCTCCTGAATCCCTCCCCCAAAGGATGCTTAAATAGTGTGGAAAGAGAACAGGTGACTCCATCATCATGTAGAATAGGAGTACAAAATATTAAGTTGTAAAGTCTGGAATCGGTGATTTAGGGATGTAGAGCTAGGCACATAATAATTGAGTGTTCATGCATTGTTCCAATATTTCTTGGGTTGGTCTTTTCCTGCTTCCGTACTTTTTGGGGAAACCCTAAATCATTAAAAAAAAATATATATATATACATATATGAGGAGAATAAATATTTGGTTGAGGGTGGAAGGTAACTGGCAGAGCATACCCTAGAGCCCTAGTCCACATCAGAGTTTCATGATGTAGGAGGTATATACATCAAAAAGAGATAAATACTATCTAAAAAAAAATCATCCATAATTTTCAACTAAAAAGTACTAAATTCACTTTTTCATTCAGCATTAATGACAGCAAAATAATCTTGGCAATTCCTAAAAATTATAGACAAATATTTGGGGAGGACACTACGTTCTCTTATACCTATGATTTATATGGCATAGTATTGGCATCCTCCAGGTTATAATTTGGCATTTAAATGGTGAAAAGTTCTAGCAACACTGATCTAACTGTCTCTGATTACAATCCCAACTGTCAGTAAGTCAGTCTGTTTGTTGGTTTCTCTCTATCTGCCGTGCTGTTTGCACGCCTGTTTGTCTATCTTTGTGTACCTCCAAAACCGGCTGTACACACGACGTGCCAAGTACTTCATGCGGTACTTGGTGAGGTTGATGTTCAAGCTGTTGAACAGGGCACCTAGCAGCCCTCCGACTGCTCCCATGGCAATGAAGATGATCAGGTGATAGGCATTCCACAGAGTAGTATTCTGTGGCAACAGAAAAAAAAGAGTGAAACAATGAAAACCAAACAAGTTAACTTTATAATTGTTCACTTGCATATTTATATCCACTTACAGTTTCAAAATAATTGTGGGCCTGGGCATAAGCAAAGAGGGTCCAATGGGACCAGATACAGCATTCACATTCCCCCCCCCCCCCCCCCCCCCCAAATAAAATAAAATAAAATAAAAAAATAAATAATAATAATAATAATAATAATAATAATAATAATAATAATAAAAGGAGAAAAAAAATCGATATATAAATTTAAAAAATCATTCACTTACCAATGCTTTCTTGCACACTAAACTATGGACTTTGCAGTAATTTGAAGACTGATATTGTTTCCAGATGTTATATTTTGTAGTAATCTTGTGTGTTGCTTCTGTGTTTCTAAACTAATTCGACCTCACACCCAAGTGATAAACACGCAGCCCACTAACAGGAAATAAAATCACACTGACGTGCATACAGCCCAATATGGTACCTCTCTTTCTATACTTAATTTTGAGTAGGCATAAGTTTGTGGTCTTAATGTTCTTTTTTTCCTTTTCACATTTTCTGATTGAGTTTTACTATTACTGGAGTAATTGATGCCCCATTTTTGAAAATAGATAAAAAATAATTCACGAAATGGTGCATCAATAGCTATTCCACTCCTGTAGTACAGAGAGGCCTTGCGAGACTTGCAACTCCATTAGGGCTAGGGCTAAATTTTCTAAACCCGACTACTGGTGGGGGTGGGGTGGGCTGAGGTTGATTGGGAATGGTTAAGAAACGCCGATATAGTGGAAAAAAAAGAGGAGAGAAAACTAATGCATGTGAGGAGTGTCACCTTGTCAAAGATGCCAAAGTTCACCAATCCAGGAGAACCCAGGGCACCAATCTCTTTGATCTTACCAGCCTTCACAGACTGAAGGAAATTGAGTGTAAAAGTTGCTGAGAAACAGCAGAAGAGCTGTGAAACATGGGGAGTACAAAGGTCATCTGATGATCACCACTACTGTTAGTCCTATTTATTCACCGTTCTCCAAGTCAGAGATTGGTTCCAGAATGAGGATCCTTCCTCTAAGCTGAAGAGGACTCCACCAATGGGAGAACCAAAGGCAGCTGCTACTCCTGCAGCTGCTCCACTGGACACAAAATCCCTCTTGTCTCTGCAGGCAAGGAAAGAGAGGAAGAGAGATAGGGAGGGAGAGGGAGGGAGGGAGGGAGAGAGAAGGGAGGGGAGGGAGGGAGAGAGAAGGGAGGGGAGGGAGAGAGAAGGGAGGGGAGGGGAGGGAGAGAGAAGGGAGGGGAGGGGAGGGAGAGAGAAGGGAGGGAGAGAGAAGGGAGGGGAGGGAGAGAGATAGAGGGGAGGAAGGGAGGGAAGGGAAGGAGAGAAAGAGAGGGAGGGAAGGGGTGGGAGAAAGTCAGTATTTTTTTTGAAACTAAATCTTGTCTGGTGAATAGGGAATATTAGTGCTCTAGTGAACAGTTGGAATGGGGGAGGGGGGCAATAAACCCAGCTTAAAAAAAAAAAAAAAAAAAAAAAAAAAAAAACCAGCAACAAAACAAAATTTAAAAAACCAAACAAAAAACAACAACAAACTCACACAACTATGAACACATCAATCAAAAGTTTGTTGTGGGTCTTTCATCCAGAGGGGATGGGGTGGTTTTTAAGAGGGGAGGGCGGAGTTTTAAAAAGAGGAGGGAGAGGTCTTTTGAATATAGGAGTAGAAGTTTGTAAAATCCAAACACAGGGCAGAGGCTAACCACAACAATGTTTCATGAAACCCAAACATGTGCAAGTTTCACCAACACATGTAGTTATGGCAACAGTGTAACTAAAAACTCCCATGATTGTGATGGTGGATAGATGGACATGTATCAGTAAAAGGCTTCAATTGATCACTATATAAATCCTTTGCGGCCTGCAATTATTATATTAACCCTTTGTGATCTCAATTATTATATTAACCTTCTGTGGTCCCAATTACTATATTAACCCTATGTGGTTTCAATTACTATATTAACCTTTTTTTGCCTGCAATTACTATATTAACCCCTTGTGGTCTCAATTACCATATAAACACTTTGTGGTTTCAATTATGTAATAATACATTTTGATCATACATTTGAAGAGAAACTGCTGAATCAGCATTAAGGAGTATGGGAATCTTCATTCCTTTGATACAATTGACATTGCCATGGCCAAAGGAAAGCTTTTGCAATATATCTCAAGGAACATACCGTGAAAATTCAAAAAGAAATGTGCCACAGCATTTGGTAAAGTATCTTCAATTCAACAAACAACATTGTGATGCCATTCCACTGCTGATGTGACACTGTAGAGTGATTGCCAACAGGACAGAGTGGTTGTCAACAGGACGGAGTGATTGCCAATAGGACAGAGTGATTGCCAATAGGACAGAGTGATTGCCAACAGGACAGAGTGATTGCCAACAGGACAGAGTGATTGTCAACAGGGCAGAGTGATTGTCAACAGGACAGAGTGATTTTCAATAGGACAGAGTGCTGGAATACAATAAAATTTGAATGGGAATCTAATTCTAGTCAGATCTGAAGTATGGGTATGGGAAATTTTAAATATCAAACTTAAAGTATGGGTATAGAAATTTATAAAGATCAAGTATAAAATATAGGTATTAAATATACCAATCAAAAGTTGTGGTATGGGAATCTAAGTCATAAGTATGGTATAGGATTTGTATGCATACCTGTCAGATCTGAAGTATGGGTAAGGGAACCTCAGCCACTTGAAGTAAAGACTTCTCAATTGTGGAACACCCGCACCAATAATGGCACCGCTGTGGATCATGGGACCCTCCTTACCAACCAAAAATCCTGCAGAGCAAGAGAGAGAGAGAGAAATAACACAATCAGTCACCACGACAATAATGAAAAACAATAATCCAGCAGCTTTACACCAACAACAAACCACAGATGTACTAACCTCCAGACACACTAAAGAGTACACCAATAGCCTTTGATAGCAGCGTCACAATCCTCGTAACATGGGGCACCTTAACTCCATTTAAGTAACACTTGATTTCTGGTATTCCACTACCAGCGGCAACAGGCTATAACATCAACAACAACAGCAGTACCAGTAGCCACAGGCAACGCCATCAACAGCTATTATAGTGAAGCATGAAATAATAGCAGACGAAAATAGGACTAAAGAAGTGGATGTAAAACCAAAACGACAGTAACTGAAATGTTGCTGCAAGAGCAGCAACATAGAAATAGCAACAGCAACATTGCAGTAGCAACATCGTAACAGTAAACTCGCACTGGCGACATTGGAGCAGCAACATTGCAGTAGATACATTGCAGCAGCAACATTGCAGTAGCAACATCACAGCAGCAACAGAGAAATAACAACAAAAGTCCAAACATAACCAAAAACAAAGTGCCAGAATTGAAGATCATTTTCAATTACACCAGCAACATGCAGGGCTCAGCAACATGCAGGGCTCAGCAAAACGCAGGACTCAGCAACACGCAGGGCACAGCAACATGCAGGGCTCAGCAACACGCAGGGCTCAGCAACACGCAGGGCTCAGCAACATGCAGGGCACAGCAACATGCAGGGCTCAGCAACATGCAGGGCTCAGCAACACGCAGGGCTCAGCAACACGCAGGGCACAGCAACATGCAGGGCACAGCAACATGCAGGGCTCAGCAACACGCAGGGCTCAGCAACACGCAGGGCTCAGCAACACGCAGGGCACAGCAACACGCAGGGCACAGCAACATGCAGGGCTCAGCAACACGCAGGGCTCAGCAACACGCAGGGCTCAGCAACATGCAGGGCTCAGCAACACGCAGGGCACAGCAACATGCAGGGCTCAGCAACACGCAGGGCTCAGCAACACACAGGGCTCAGCAACATGCAGGGCTCAGCAACTTGCAGGGCTCAGCAACATGCAGGGATCAGCAACAAAGATATTAAGTCCATTCGTGTCTACTTGGGCCATAGAAAAATCTTAAAAATTTTGCAAATATTCAATAGATTCCCAGATTTCAAGGACCAACAGACTCATGACGCTCCAGACGTTCTTTTGGCTCTATTCTGAAGTTGAAAGCTCCATAACACACTTAGCTGTATGTCCCACAAGCAAGTACACAACATTCCACCATGCGTTAATTGACCAGATGGAATGCAGATGCAAGTTTTCTATTTTTATGGTGAACTCCCAATTTAAAAAAAGGGGGTGGAAGGATTAAGTCTTGCTCTCCCAGTTTGTTACCAATTGAAGAGCAAGCATGGCATGGGTTCTACTCAGTCTAGGTTGAGCTTGAGTTGAAGGAGGACGTGGATTCCCTTCATTCACCTCTCTGTGCAAGGCGAAGGTCTGGAAGTAAAATTTTTCTATTCATGTCAATCTTCCTGGAAGAGTTAAGTGCTCACTTCAATTAAGAAGTTGTTCAGGAAGACATAAATATTTATTGTAGGTGGAGAGTAACTTTAAAAGCTACTCAGCCATATATAAATCTCATAATAAGTAATTATTATTTTGTGTTTATTCATTATTGATTTTTATTTGTTCTTATAATTTTGATGAATTGATAAAAATTGCATAAATAAAAATAAAGACGATCAAAGAAACAAGGAATACAATATGCATGCCTATCATATTTCTCTAATTATTATATTGATTCATGTTTGGGTAAGTACTTAGTAAGTCTCATTGTGCTGTGTGCACACATCTCCCTATGTTGAAGGTAAGTAGTTCTTGATGTGACCCATTTTCATTTTGGTGAAGTGCACTTACCTCTGTATCACAAATATATATGCCCATGTTTGTTTTGGAACACAATATACATGCATGCATATCATATCATTCTAATTATTATGTTGATTCATGTTTGGGGCAGTACATAGCAAGTCTCCTTGTACTGTGTGCACACGGTTCCCTATGTTAAAGGTAAATAGTTCTTGATGTGACCCATTTTCACTTTGTTGAGATGCACTTCTTTCTGTATCACAAAGATATGACCATGTTTACTTTGTCGAGGTGTTCAACTGTCACGAAACTGCAGGAAGATAGTTCTGTGTTTCCCTTTTTTCATTAAGTGGGACTGACCTCTGTAGTTGAAGGGAGATGGTTCACAAGGATGTGTTCAACTTCACCCTATTGAACAATTCTATTGAAGGAATAGTTTTTAAATGATGACCTCATGGGCACTGACAGGGTTTGATGAGGAGGATGGGGGGTGGGGGCTTTCTAGGCATAATGAGACAAGGAGAACATAGTTGCTGGCCATGAGAGAAGAATCTTTAGATACGTTCAATGAGAAAGGATATTTTCACTCATTTTGACACTATTGAAAAATATAGATATTAATGTCATCCCATTTGAAATGCAATTTTTAGAAATTAACATGTACCAAAGTAAAATTTAAAACACTCTATGATAGACTGACATTCCCTTGTGAAGTTCACACAAAGAAAATTGTATTCCTGAACAATCATTTCAATTAAGCTGGGCATTGCTTTGATAAAATCATCAGATGGATTAGAGTATAATGCTGTCAAATAACAATAAAAAATAGATATAATACAAAAACAACAATAAACTATATCTGTAACATTTTCAATTAGCAGTTGCCAGTTGGGATAGTCAAGGTATCCCTAGAGTACAGAGGGCATGCTAGTCAAGAATAAAGCTATCACAAAAATAACTCTATGGCAGAAAAACAAAAGAAATACGTTTAGCTGTTTTCTGTCATAGAATTCCTCCCAGGAGACTTAATGAATTACAATGAAGAATTTGCCAGCTCTACTGAGGCTGAGGTTACTGGAAGCAGCAAGAGTTCCCTCAGAATCAGTGTAACATTGGCTTAGTATCCCTTCCAACCTGTATTAAATATATTGTTTAGTGCACATGTAAACACTATATAGCTAATATTTTGCTTTCCCATATCCTATAAAAAACAGCAGCCACAACCTAACAACAACTCTGCCAGCATTCAGACTATCATCTTGCATTTGCGTGCCCAGATTTATGTGGCCTATACTGACTGCCATTGCATGGCCTATCTACAAATTAAAACGATAATCCTTGTTCTAAACCTCCACACCATCAAGTATATTTCTCCTGGTTTTTTTTCTTCTTTTTTTTTTTTTTTTTTTTTTTTTTGGCACAAGCATACCTTACACCAATTTTGGCAAAGTTAATAGGCTGAAGCATACACCATGTCACTTCTGTAATTAACTGCTGACTTCCGGGGCCCAAGTAAATGCGAATGGACTTTAAATGTCCTCGTCACGTTTACAATGGAGCTAACATGAGATCACAATAAGTGTGTGTGTGTGTGTGTGTGTGTGTGTGTGTGTGTGTGTGTGTGTGTGTGTGTGTGTGTGTGTGTGTGTGTGTGTGTTCATATATAGTTTTTAGTTAATGGGAGGGGGAACTCCAATAGTGAGGCAGCTTAGGTAGTTGATGGGGACATGCTGGATAAAAGCACCAAATTTTCCACCCAGGTATTCCTCAGCATCCAAGCTTCAATTTTAGAACTGGCGCCAAACAATCCGAACAGCAAGATGGCTGCAGGATGAAAATTTAAAAAAAAATTAATTTAATTACATATATATTACATTAAATCTGAAATGTTATAATTTTAACTGCTAAATGTTGAAATTTTCCTTGTGTTGCTGGTTTGTAGGGCTGGATTTCTAAGAAGATAGAATGGATACAGTGCTTAATTTGCCAAAAAACAACAACTACATCTTGGCGCTGGTTATAAAATCAGAACTGGGACCCTGAAGATTGCTGAATAAAAATTTGGTGCTTTTATCTGTCATGTCCCCCATCCCTTTAAAACTCGGGGAGCGTACAGCACCTAACAGCTAGCAGGGGAGGTCTGGGCATGCTCCCCAGATTTTTTTTTTAATGATGGAGATTTAGTGTGAGGCATTCTGGGGGGACTTGTAGTCATTTCTAAAGTGCTCATTTTTACTTGGGTTGTGAGGTGACAGGGAGAGGGGGCAGAATTGCTTACTACTTTGTATGTACATTACACACTATATTCCTTGTAATGCTCTTTAGTATAAAATAGTTAAGGCTTTTTTTTTTGGGGGGGGGGGGGGGGACACCCTGGTGTTAGTGTGTGGACTCCCCTGGTGTTAGTGTGTGGACTCCCCTGGGAAGTTTTGGTTGGCTGAGGTGGTTTCTGCCTTGAGTGGTATAATGTGGAACTAAAGTGACACAGATGTTTGTAGGGAACAACACTAGACACATCATAAATGTTGTAATTTAATCATACAATTTCCAAGGGGGGGGGGGGTAGCCGCCCCATGGCCCCCCCAAATGAAACCCTGACATATATTGTGTATTATAACTATCACACATTCTCTGTGTGTGTGCGTGCGTGTGCGTGCGTGTGTGTGCATGCGTGCGCGCGCGTGTGTGTGTGTCAACTGACCTCTATAGCAATGAGACCAGCAGCAATGATAGCAAACAATACATTGAAGCCAAGGAGGACTAGAAATGCGAGAGCCAAGTATCCTTTCTCTGCGGTTTGGTCCAACACTAAGTAGAGATGAAAAAGATGCATCTATAGTAACCCATCATCCCAAAATGGATAACATGTTATCCCAACAAGACTGGATCATCACCAAGGTACAGAAACTATGACAAATATTTCTGATTCAAAAATCAGCATCACAACCCAAAGGAAGATCTAAGCAGGAACAGTGAAAGTTCCTCAGACATCACTGCCCCCAATCTGTCACAGAGAAAGGTACAGAGTTGGTCAAAGGAACTGGATAGGCTTTCTAGAATTGCAAATGTAAGATCTCAAGCTACACACACATGAATGGGTTGTCAAGGGAATGGTTATGCTTACAGTAGTGTATCAGAGTGATCACCAAAGGATCAGAGCTCATCTAATTCTAGCACTCACTGGATGCACATCTCTGAATGGTTGTGTGCAATGCCAACACTGCTGGCTCAATGAACCCTCTCTTATTTACCTCAAACTCCGGGTGAATCTTGAAGCCTCTTTAAAGGAGACCACAGCTCTAAAAAGAGCCAATTTTTTAACAGGATAAGAGCTATACACTGATACATAGACGCAATGGCTACATGAATGACGGACAGGTCAGATATCAGAAGCAGAAGCTACAAAGAAGAATGTCATGGCTATCTCAGTGAAGAAAGATCTCAAGGCTGACATGCAGAGAAGAAGGGCTCAAGCAAGTGAGAAAGGACTGTGCAGCATCTCACTTCTCTTCTAATGGAGGAAGATGGCTTTATGCTCCATAAAGAGTCCCTGCATAATGTACTGGCTTTGAGGAATGTGTGGGTGGGCTCTATCACACAATGCCTTGCCAACCTCATGCAGTTGTGGTAAAGGTACAATAAGAGCAAGGAGCCCACAGCTGATTGGCTTGTACAGGGTGTGCTGTGAGATTGGAATTGTGAGTGAGCTTCAACCAGCTCTAGGATGGCTCATGTGACACTGGACTGTGACACTGAAGGCTCATGTGACACTGGACTGTGACACTGAAGGCTCATGTGACACCGGATCATGTGACACTGGACTGTGACACTGATGGATCATGTGACAATGGACTGTGACACTGGACTGTGACACTGATGGATCATGTAACACCGGGTTTCATCTACTATATACATTCAGTTGGAAAGGTGTAGCGTGTTTTCTTCACACTTTTGGTCCACTCGGCTACAGGAAAAATAGCAACGAGTGTATTTGCCTGAGCTATTCACACCCTTGATCACAGTATACCCTCCAATAAAACTGCTCCACAGCTCATCCATGCAATGAATTTGGTGGCACCCGCACAATCAGGCTGACATGAAGTGCTGACCATTTATAGCCTGGGGATTAAGACTGCAGGTGAGTACGACAGAGCACATATATGGCAGTGCCAATGAAGGGTCTTGACATGTGATGGACCATGTGTGTTCATCACAAGTGTCATAGTGAGAGTACATGCAATGCACACCTCACTCACTCACTAATGCTAAATCACAAGAAAACTGGTAAACTCTGGTTAAAAAAAGCTGACGTGGGCATGCCTAGATGAAGCCACCAATAGGCTCATACTGGTGAGCTCCGATATACAACGAAAAGATCACCAGAGCTACATATATATAGAAGTGCACACACCAAGTTATTCATTGTACTAGAACAATGTTAATTGGGTTCACAAATAAATCATTCAGGGTTGAATACATGTGATTTGAATCGAAGCACATCAATAGCACCGCAAATATCTGGGGAGTTTTCCCATTTGTGCTGATGTACGGATGGATAGATAATTGGCTGTTCATAGTCACGAGAGGATCAGGTCAGCAACTTTCATTTCATCCACTACTGACCTTGGATCAATCAAACACTGAGGAGGTAATAAGGATGATAATCCTTGAGAAAAATTGAAGGGAGTAGCCAAAGCAAAGGAAGTGCAAACTCTTTAATAGAAATGAATTTAAAAAACCCAACGAAACAATTCAAGTTATTATTTTTTCTTATTCTTAATAAGCTCCTAACTATACCAGGGGGGGGGGGGGGTAAAAAGAAACCATACCAATTTTTAATCTGAATCGGTTTAAAGTGCTGCTGCAAATAATGCAAACATACACACAGCTATCTTGATTTGGACCATGCAGCAGCCAATCACAATCACATTGGGTGACATGAGATATGTAGACAAGAGTTAGAACATGCTCATAAGTTCTCTTGTTCTGGAAAAAGGGACTGTGTAAATCATAATTGTTAACAATGTCTATTCACCCAAATCCTAGTGTTTATATTGCATTGAGTAATCAAATTCTTAGTTAATATTCAATCAACAGCCTCTCACATCAGCAGCCCTAGCCACACCTCTACTGGTTTCATACACACCTTTTTCAAAAACTCCAAACTTGAGGGAAAACAACTGTTTGACGGTAAAGTCAATCCCAAACGCCACCAAGCCTGTCAGAACACCGATGATACACACCAGGATCCAGCGAGCTACCTCCATGTGGTTATAGGTCTGGGAAGATAAAAAGATGGCCGATCAAGGGAGATGAATGGCTCAGAAGGGAAGGGGAGAGGGTGCAAGGAGAAAAGAATGAGAAAAATGTGGATGAGGAAGAAATAAGAAATTGAAAGGAGAGGAGAATGAATGCCAATAGGGGAGAATGAAGAGAAGGAGAAGATTAGGATATCAGTTTACCTTGCTGGTGTAGCTACGAAGCTGATTCTTGTAAGGGACGTTGTAGCAGATATCATAGTCTAAACTCTGCAGCAAGTATCAGTATTTGCATATGCTGATTGTGTGCTGGTATTGAGTGCTGAAGTCACACAACTGAGTCAGTCAGTCAGTCAGTCAGTCAGTCAGTCAGTCAGTCAGTCAGTCAGTCAGTCAGTCAGTCAGTCAGTCAGTCAGTCAGTCAGCTTACGTTATAGTCTTCTTGAGGCAGTCTCCAAGCTTGCATATGTTCGACCTCCGCTCCCTTGCTGAAGATGTTTTTGACAGGAGTATATCGACCTTTGGGGATCTCTTCACCTTCTTTCTGTTCATCTGTATCCAAGGTGATATGTTGGTCATAGTGGTGTCTTGGATAGTGAGGAATACTGGAAAAGATTTGGGTTGATTTTCCACTGTCATTGATAGATGACCCATCTGGTAAAGAACACTGAAAAGGGATCAGAGTTAAAAATGTGTAAGAGTAGTCTGAAGTGGCTCCCCCAAGGTACTTTTCTACTTGTGCAGCATGCTGGCTCACAGTGTAGACATTACATACATCTTCAGCTCGCTGTGGAGTTATTCTACCCTACCCTCGCTGAATACCTCACATAAAGCTAGCCTGATTTTCTACCGCCTAACTTCAGCTCACCATTTCTTCACATCCACTTGTAACGTTTCCCCAGTCCATTCGATCGGTATCCTTCTTAACCACGCCCACCCAGGCAGTCTCTTGGTGAATTAACTGCATTTCTGGGGTTTTAGTTTTGCTTGCCAGACCCTTTACCTACCGCCTTTCTACAGTTCAGAGTAGGTCTTCCGTAGGGGTAGGTAAAGGATGGTCTACGGAGACTAAACGTGACTATGTGGGGTTACAGAGTTGGGTGGGGATGGGGGGGGGGGGAGGAGTGGGAGGGACAGTTGTGGAATTTTCCACACTGTATTGGTTAACAATTTCAATGACTATTAGGTCATAAAATTTATCAGTATATCAGACCTCTCAGGTTGGGGAAACTCATTTCAGGGAAACTGCGCCTGAATTTCAGGGAGAATCAAAGCATGCCAGATTCTTCAGCCCTATATTAAACTAGTCTCACTTGCCAAATCCTTTTCCTACCACAGACTCTGTAGATAGTATGCTGTAGAAAAGGGTCTTGCAAGTGAGGCAAATTAAACTACTGGTTACAAAAGTCACAAATGAGATTATATATTTACATGATGTTGTTATTATATTATAATTCAATGAAGTACTTATTTTGAAGCTGATGATCACTGTATCAATGAATAAAATTTAAGCTGGATTGAATTTGAATGCCCTTTCTGCAACTAAGGTTTTAAAATAAAGAAATATGACAAACTGAGAATATTGCATGTATCTATGAGAATAAAGCTTGGTGAAGAAGCAGTTGAGATGCTATTCCCCTGAGTAAATTCAATAAATAACAGTATTTGATAATACCACATTGAAAGTTTAATGCCTCTAATGGGACTTATCATTTTAAAACAAAGAGTATTTTATGACTTACAGCAGAGTATCACGTGATTGCACCTGAACTGAAATATTGCAATAAAAGCAATACTGTGCAAATCATAAATTATTTGTCTAATATTTATGCCTGAACTGAAATATTGCCAACCATTTCAAATTGTGAAGAAATAATAAAAATCTTAGAATATTGTATGTAAGCATCTCAATAAAAAATTATATTCCACAAGGAAGTAGAAATCACATAATTTAAACTTTTACCCAGAGAACGTTCATGTGGACCCTGCCTCATTATTGAACTCATCTGTTGCATGTTCTATTTTACTGAATAATCCTTTTGTCAGCTTCTAATCATTGTAGTTGACATAATAAAAAATTAACTTTACAGCTCATCAAACTAATAAGAGTTTCATGCTTTAATACTTTCTATCTTCAGTTTTATCTTTTCACATAATGCCAAATGCTCCTTCAACATCAGTATTTGAGTCAGAGAGCACCATCCTCTTAAATCCTTGATACAGGGGTACTTATTTTTGTAGGATTTCACTGAGGCTTGTTTCGATCAAATAGTGCTCCTGTAACTTGTTCAATGGTTCAATCTCACACAATCTCCCAATGTTTTGTGGGAGACTTGAGAGGTCTGGTATATAATTTTGTGCAGGTGCAATTGATGTCAAGCACATTGTGCCTTCAGGCGGATCCAGAAAATTGCAAAGGAGGGGCACAAAATTAGGGGGAGTGGCATGGCATTATCTATCTATCTATCTATCTATCTATCTATCTATCTATCTATCTATCTATCTATCTATCTATCTATCTATCTATCTATCTATCTATCTATCTATCTATCTATCTATCTATCTATCTATCTATCTATCTATCTATTCATCCATCCATCCATTTATATATATCTAACTATCGTATGTACCTATATGGCTAATGGCCTGCCAAACCGTTGGACCTAGAGACCTGAAACTTGGCATGCATGTACAACATGACCCAGGGAGTAACCTGGTCACTGTTAAAACTCCTGGCAGGGGGGGGGGGGGATTCCTGTGGTTATAGGACCTGAAAAACTGGATTTTTTTCATGCGTAAGTAAACTTCCTTTCCGCATAAGCAACCACAAATTTGTAATAAAACCACACATGTAATCTGATTGAACCAAATTATTATAACCCAAGTAAATTTAAAATGACACATATTACTTACTGAAACAGTTTCATCCACAGCTCTGTTTTGCTTACAGAACAGGCCATTAGTTGACGCTAACTTTGTTCATTATTACTACTAGCAGAAAACCCACCCTATGGACAGTCTTTAAATCGACCACCTGCAGTAACAAACATGTTTAGCTTGCTTTATATAACATGTAGGGGTTATTGACACTGGGTTTTGTTCTGTTATAGGTTCAGTTCTGTGATAGGTTGTGTTCTTTATCACCACACCACACCAATTGACAAAAGCACGCCCATAGCCACCTGATCTGAATGAAATGTTCGCAAGAACATGCAGTGAGGTGCCCTAATCAATCCCTGAAATTTTGTGAAGATCCCTCCAGCGGTTTGGGAGTAGTTAGAGTTCGCACATACAGACAGACACACAGACAGGCAGACAAACAAATTGTGAATTATAGTAAGATGTAGGGACTATTGACACTGAGTTGTGTTCTGTGATAGGTTGCATTCTGTGATATGCTGTGTTCCTTATCACCAAGCCACACCCATTGACAATATTGCACCCATAGCCACCAAATCTGAACGAAATTTTTGCAAGGATGCGTAGTGAGGTGCCCTAATCAATCCCTGAAAGTTCGTAAAGATCCCTCCAGAGGTTTGGGAGGAGTTAGAGTCTGCACACACAGAGAGACAGAAGTGCAGACAAATGAATTATGAATTGTAGCAAGGTGCAATCCCATCACACCAAAAGATAATAACTCAAGTGAGTTCCAAAATTATTAGTCACCACCAGTCAGTAAGAGAAAGCCAGTGAGTTAAATTCTGTGCAACAATTAAATCCAAGGGGTACATCCATAATTATGGTTAGCTGAGGGAATAGCTACTTGTTCATTTCATTTGAAAGCACACCTTATGAATCTGATTGTTCAGCATTACACCATGCCTCTAAAAATTTTGATTTTTCTAAATAAATCTACAGGCAATGTTGGAAATCAACCTTCAGCATTACGCAATGCTTCCGAAACATCCTGGCCTTTAAAAAAAAATCAATGGGCAAGCTGGTTGCATGCCTACTAATGAGCTGCTGTTATTTAAATTAAGCCACATGGTCTAGAAATGGTGTTTAAGTAGCTTTAATTATACTGTATTTCATGTTGACATTTGCACCTGCAACGCTGGGTATACCTGTACTATATATAGTTTGCTAGTGTCTGACTATCTGTAAGTAATATTACTCTTGCCAAAAAAAAATTCCAATCACCACAAAATTTTGACAATATATTTGGGGAACACCTTGGGGTGCATATATAAGTTTTGTCTTGGGAAATGCTCTGTGAGAAAAGAAATGTGGCATTCAAATTGTTCCTTATACAAAAAAGAGCCTAAGAAACCATGACCTGTCAATTAAAATACAGATTTCCCAAGCTTAAAGTTGGAGGTTTGTATTTTGGACTTGGATTCCCCCCCCCTCCCCCCCCCCCCTCTTTATTTTTCCCATTTCCCATACCCTGTTTCTTCTTCTTTTCCCCCCTTTCATTCACAAATAACCATCCTCTATATAGCTAGGCCTACCATATAGTCCAGTTTTACCAGGACATGTCCTCCTTTTTGGTCATTATATATCAGTCCAGGAGGATTTTTGAACTGAAAATGTCCGGGATTTTGATTTTCTTTTTGTTGAAAAATATTTGTCACTGAAATAGCTATACTTCTTTTTTTAAAACCAAAAATCCAACTTAGCAACAATAGTGAAGTCCCTATGCCCCTCCCACTACTTAGGGTAGATGGTGGGGAGGATTGTGGTGGGTATCTTTTTATATATATATATATATATATATATATATATATTTCTTTTTTGATAAATTATCATGACTATGTGTGATGCTCTGCATGCTATCATAGATCCTACCACCTTTCCTATGAAGCCTGATTTCTTGATTGATGATTCTATTTGAAAGCTCACAATGCCCAAAGGCTCTCACAATGTAGTAATCTTTAGTTTAGACAAATTTGTTTTGAAGGCAAACCATACATTTCATGTTGTGTACAGATAGATACATAGCTAGGTCGACAGTACTATCAGTGTGGCAATTTACCCTTGCAGCCTACTCCCTAATGCAAGTATACTGTATAAATAAATTTTTATTCAAAGAAAGAGATTTTGAAGACACCCAAAACTGGTTATTCATGTAAACCTTTAATCATTATAAACTAATTAGTTGTACTCTTTACCATTACATTGAAATTTCAAGGGTGAAATAAAATAGAACAATTGTCTCTATTCTAATGGGAAAATAAATGAAAACAAGACAATATTGTCTATGATGACTCAGGTTCAATCATTACTGCATTCACTTGATCAGGTCTGGGCAATTTTATTAGATTGTACTTGGGTCATTGTGAATGGAAAAAAAAAAAATTTAATGAAATAAAACTCTCAAAAATTAAGGAAAATCAAATTACCAAAAAAAAGGCAAATGTGTACTACTTTTCTGGCTCATGGGGAGCAGGAGTTCAGGTAAGTTCTCCCTCCACCTTTCTCCTGAACTAAAGAATAAACAGTCAAATCCAAGATAGCACTAAAGCAAGCCAAAAAAGACCATTGCCACACCAATTCCTACCACCACTACTAAACAGCCAACTTTACAATATACTCCTTTATCAGTGGTAGATCCAGGGGGGGGGGAAAGGACATGAAAATCTCAGAAAAGCACAGAAATAGAAGAAATTCCACACCAGCAGCAATTCTTATCACCACTACAAACCAAACTTTTCTTGTGCAGCTGAAGGCTCAGAAATAGCTGGTAGATTGAGGTCTTAAAACATAGCATTTTCAAGGGGAGGAAGCCTTAGCAATCACTCTAAGGCTGAGTGAGAACTGGTTACACAAGAGTTGCTTGCAGTGGATGATTTGGAAAAATATTTATATATATATAATTCTACAATAAACTTTTGAAAACTTCATTGTTCAGTAGAATATATCAAGCTAGGTACTAGCTCATCCCACAATCCCTGCTACTGCTATTTTGTAGATCACCACTGTAATTATTCTGAAGTAATTATACAACCATAATTATTTAAGATTATTATTTCAGGTTAATTATTCTAAGGTAATTATTCTTGGCTGGTGAAATAGTTGTCTTCATTGTTCCTCCATCACTCTTCTTGGTGGTAAGTTACAATTTTTTCTCCTTCCTATTCGCCATTTTAAAAGCAGGGTTTTTGTAGTGGACCCTTTACCATGAACAAACAGATGGATGGACAGAAGGAGGGATGGACTTAGAAATACAAGTGTGAAATAGTGATCAGGTTTTTCTAAACATGAGTCAATATGCAAGTCTTGGCATTCTAGAAATAAAGGGAACCCGAGTAAATTTTAATATTACTAGTAGGAAGAAATAAAATTACATGTCTTTTCTTTATTTTAGAAATAAATGAAAAGTTAACATCCCATTACTTATCACAATTTCATCCCCCCCCCCCCCCCATTTCTTTCATTTAATTGTGTGAATTCAGGATTTTTTTTTTTTGCAGTTTGGTTCCCAAGCACAGACCCTTTACCAATCTCTATCCTGTTGTAAGGGTTTGGTTGTTCAGTAAAAAAGTTGTTGATGAAAGACTAATAATTTGATTCCTATTGGCAGGTGTATTTAAATGACTGCATGTAAGCAAAATGTACTTGCCTTACATTATTGTGCCTTATAATTAAATTTTATTGTAACAAGATTGTTATTGGCCTGTCCAATTGAATACTGGTGTTCTGTACATACAATGCTGTGATTGGTAAAGGGTCTGTGTTTGCCATGTTGGGAGGTCATTGGAAGTAAGTTGCAATACATGAAGTGTTAAGAAGCCAATTATGTGAAGAACAGATTAACAATTGGTTCCTTGTTTGATAAAAAGAGAAAAATCCTAGCACACACATTTCCTCTTTACTAATTAATTGATTGTAAAATTAAAAACCATTTTTGATGAAAACTTCAAAGAAAAGATCTTAGTACATACATTTCCTCCTTATTAATTAATTTATGAGAATAAGAATATTCAATTTGGATTGAGCTATTAAAATTATACATATTTGTTCTCGGTCTACAACAATAGACACCTATCATCTCTAAAACCAGAAACCTATCATCTCTAAAACCAGAAACCTATCATCTGTAAAAACTTTAATATTGTTAAGGCTCATTAAAATAGAACTAACTCATGACCATGTATATAGGCATGCTATTAATCCTAAACTCTTCCAGTACATTCCCTACATCATTTAGTCAGGAAGAAATGTACTAAAGAGACTGCATACAGTACATCTCCATAAAGTTATACACCCACACGCTCACACAGGTCCCACTGCTTCCCCCCCCCCCCCCCCCAACGTACACATATACGCATACAAACCTTTCCCCTTACTATGGTTCTCATCAAGTTTACATGTAACTTCCTGCATGCAAGCTGCAGGATGAAATTGTACTTGCCTGGAATTATTGTACTTTATAATTAATATCTACTGTTAACAGGATTATTGGTGGACTGTCCAAGCACCTACTGGTGTTATGTATAAGCAGTGCTCACTGTGATTGTAAAAGTGTTTGTGCTTGTCATGTTGAGTGGTCATGATGTGGGTAATGCAATCCTTTGAGTGTTTGGCATGGCATCAGAATAGTACATTCTTTTGAATTATTTGGAAGCCAATTATGTAAAAGAATCAGCTTTTTTTAATTTACATAATTGGCTTCCAAAGAATTCAAAAGAATATATTATCCACATCATGACCACTCAACATTTACACTTTACCAATTAATTACTAAAGAGGTCAGCACTGCACTGCAGTGTACATTAAAAAAAAATTTTTTTTTGGGTGAAGAATTTAAGGCAAAGATCACAGTACACACATTTCCAAATTCATAACTAATTAGAAATGGAATACTGAATGAGGAAAATTAAAGTATTTTGTAACAATTCTTTTTGTGACTACAGCCTATCATAGGTGGGCCTAGCAAGCATTCTCTGGCTGGAGGGTTGTTGGTGCAATAATATTATGATTTCCCACAGAAAGAGGTATGGCTGATTGGACCCAGCTCAATTCCAAGGTTTTGTCCTATGCACTATTTCTGACAATTTTTTCCTGGTATGACCACAAAAAGAGGTGTGACTAGGAGGCCCAATTTTTCAAATGCTAAAAATAATTCTTGGTGTAGGATGTGTTTATCCTGAAGAGAAGGCTCAATTTTCAATGACGATATAATGCCAAAATACAAATGTTTGGCATAATTTTTGGGTCATGGCATTATGGAAATTTGAGTGCATAATTCATAAATTGGGCATATTCTTGGCACAATTAATTTATATAGGCCCAGTATGGAATAATTTTGGCATACTTGGGAAAAAAAGGGCATATTTTTGGTATGATAATTTCTATAGTCATAGCAACCCCCACCTGGTTTACAGCACCTAACAGGTAGTGTTTCAGTCTGCCACTAGTGAATAACTAAAATGATTGCCACTGAAAATTGTTGAATAGGTTGGGGGGACTGACAGCTTAAAAAAAAAGTCATTTAGTTTTTTTTTTTCTTCCCTTTTCCTTCCATCATTGTTTCATCAATTGAAGTAAGTTGGATTCATAGTGTAGAATGCACTGCACTACACTGAAACCAAACCAAATAAGATCAAGAAATAAAAACAAAACAAACAACAGCAACTTTTTCCTCCCTTTGAAACAGCTAGTTCGGACATGAACAGTTTTCTTTGTTGAAGAAGCAAAATTCAGTGATTTGGCAGTGTATGCTTTGACGTATGTGCATTTAGCCACGTAATTACACATAAAGCAGGTTATTAAATTTGTTGGGGCACAAAATGTTGGAATTATCCCACTAAAATGTCACTTTTTCTTTGGTGAGAAGTGCTTATAAAAACTTCATAATAGGTAGGGATATGCTCAGAAGCTTCCCAAGTGAGATTATTAGTCAAATGAATAAGAAAATGTGGATGGATTGTAACACATAGTGGAAAATTAGCAATGTGCAAGTAGTCATTTGTTGGACCTGTTTGGCTTCATTAAGATAAATAATTGACAGAAATCTCATTAAATAATTGTAGTGATTTGATTAAATGAAGCTTGAAGTTGAAAAAAAGTGATCAAAATGGCATTACATATCTGTTATACACTCTAAATTTATATTTCTACTTCACCATAATTTTGGTATTTTTTTTTGTCCTGCTTGGAATAAAAATTGGCATATTTCCAGCAAAAATGTGGCATAATTGTTGTCTGAGAACCTAGCAGACCTGAGCAGGCTTTATTTGGAACAATGTTTGGAGAGGAAAGTGATTACACACAAACATGCATACACACATGTAAAAACTAATTTCACCTGCAAACTTTAACAAGTTTATCGAGTCTAAATGTTACTTTCTAGGGAATTTTGTTCTTCTTGTTGTTCTTGTTGTGAAACTTTCTCTGACCACCCGTGCTGAGGTCCCTGGTTCAACTCCTGGTCATGGTTGAGTTTTTTTCCCCCTTCTTCTTTTATTTTCAAATTTTTAATTAATTTATTTTATTTATTATTATTTTTTTTATCCATGATTTAGTCAAAACATTAAATCATAAGTAAGTGGTTTTTTTTTTTGCTGGAAATTTATAGATTTTCTCTTTTCGCTCATAGTCCAAAACCAGAAATGTTTGTAAGAAGCAGACTGGGAGGCCAATGGCTTCCCACTAACTCCAAACATGTTGTTGAATGAAGAAGCCTCATGCAATCATACTAAGGTAATGGTAGCCCATCATGGGTGATGTTTTACATAGGAATATTGTAAATTTAGCGTAGTGGGGTGGGGGGGGACAGAGTGACAGACGGATGGAAGGGTGGATGTAGAAATACAAGTGTGAAAATAGTGATCAGGTAATTTAAACCAGAGTCAATATGCAAGTCTCTGCATTCTAGAAATAAAGGGAACCGAGTAAATTTCAATATTGCAAGTAAGAAGAAATAAAATTACAAATCTTTTCTTTTTTCTAGAATAAATGAAAAGTAAACATCTCATTACTAATCACAATTTCACCCCCTCTCACTTCATTCATTTAATTGTATGAATTCAGAATTTTTTTAAGAGCACTGACTAAATCTTGGTGTAGTTTGGTTCCCAAGCACAGACCCTTTACCAATCTCTATCCTGTTGTAAGGGTTAGGTTGTTGTTCAGTAAAGAAGTTATTGATGAAAGGCTAATAATCTGACTCCCATTGGCAGGTGCATTTAATTACCTGCGTGTAAGCAAAATGTACTTGCCTTAAATTATTGTACTTTATAATTAAATTTTATTGTAACAAGATTGTTATTGGCCTGTCCAATCGAATACTGGTGTTCCGTACATACAACGCCGTGGTTGGTAAAGGGTCTGTGTTTGCCATGTTGGGAGGTCATTGGAAGTAAGTTGCAATACATAAAGTGTTAGGAAGCCAATTATGTGAAGAACAGATTAACAATTGGTTCCTTGTTTGATAAAAGAGAAAAATCCTAGCACACACATTTCCTCTTTACTAATTAATTGATTATAAAATTAAAAACAATTTTTGATGAAAACTTCAAAGAAAAGATCTTAGAACACACATTTCCTCCTTATTAAGTGTGATAACTTGAATTGTTATTATTTCCTGTATCATATTATGTTACCAGGATATTGTGGTTAAATGATTGTCAATCATTTATGTGTATCTATACCATGGTTTTTATTATAATGCGCTGCACTTCATGTTACTTCATTTCAGTTGTTCAGTCTATAAGTTGTTCAATGAATGAGTCAAGTTTAGTGGGTGACTAAGTTATACGAAGCTATTACAGCGTGCAGTATCATAAGCCAAAAAGGGCAGATACAACATTAAGTAATTAATGAGAATAAGAATATTCAATTTGGATATAGCTATTCAATTATAGATATTTTTTCTCAGGTCTGTAACAATAGAAACCTATCATCTCTAAAACCAGAAACCTATCATCTGTAAAAACCTTACTACTGTTAAGGCTCATTAAAATAGAACTAACTCATGACCATGTATATAGGCATACTACTAATCCTAAACTCTTCCAGTACATTCCCTACATCATTTAGTCAAGAAGAAATGTACTAAAGAGACTGCATACAGTACATCTCCATAAAGTTATACACCCACACACTCACACAGGTCCCACTGCTGCCCCCCCCCCCCCCCCAACGTACACATATACGCATACAAACCTTTTCCCTTACTATGATTCTCATCAAGTTTACATGTAACTTCCTGCATGCAAGCTGCAGGATGAAATTGTACTTGCCTGGAATTATTGTACTTTATAATTAATTTCTACTGCTAACAGGATTATTGGTGGACTCTCCAAGCACCTACTGGTGTTATGTATAAGCAGTGCTCACTGTGATTGTAAAAGTGTTTGTGCTTGTCATGTTGAGTGGTCATGATGTGGGCAATTGCAATCCTTTTAGTGTTTGGCATGGCATCAGAATAATACATTCTTTTGAATTATTTGGAAGCCAATTATGTAAAAGAACAAATTAACGATTGGAGCCTCTTTGATAAAAATAGAAATACTAGCACACACCTTTACACTTTACCAATTAATAATAAAGAGGTCAGCACTGCACTGCAGTGTACATTAAAACAATTTTTTTTTTGGTGAAGAATTCAAGGAAAAGATCACAGTACGCACATTCCCAAATTCATAACTAATTAGAAATGGAATACTGAATGAGGAAAATTAAAATATTTTGTAACAAGCTTTTTTTTTTTTTTTTTTTTTTTTGACCACAGCCTATGGTAGGTGGGCCTAGCAAGCATTCTCTGGCTGAATGGTTCTTTCTGTCAAGAATATAATGATTGCCCACAGAAAGAGGTATGACCAATTATGACCCAGCTCAATTCCAAGGTTTGCCCATGTACTATTTTTGACAATTTTATCCTGGTATGACCACAAGAAAGGTGTGAATAGAAGGCCTAATTTTTTAAATGCCAAAAATAATCCTTGGTGTAGGATGTGCCTATCCTGAAGGGCTGGCTCAACTGCCATATGGTATAGTGTAATGCCAAAATAAAATCTTTGGTACAATTTTTGGGTCATGGTATTATGGAAATTTGAATAAATAATTAATAAATTAGGCATAATTTGGTACAATTAATATTGGCCCAGTATGGAATCATTTCGACATACTTGGAAAAAAGTGGCATTTTTTTTTTGGCTTGATAATTTGCTATGGTCATAACAACCCCCACCTGTTCTACAGCACCCAATGATAGTGTCCCAGTCTGCCACTAGTGAATAACTAAAAAGATTGTCACTGAAAATTGTTCAATAGGTTGGGGGCACTGACAGCTTAAAAAAAAGTCATTGACTTAGGTTTAAAATACCTGATCATTATTTTTACACTTGTATTTCTATGTATTTTCCATCCATTCATCCATTCATCCTTCTTTCTGTCCCTGTTTTTTAAAATGTTGAATAGTAGGGAGAAAAAAAAGTTTTGTGACTTACCACCCAGAAGAGTAATGGAGGAACTATGAAGACAACTATTTCACCTTAGAAGAATAATTATCATGAAATAATTATCTTGGAATAATTATCTTAAAATAGTTAAGATTGATTAAGTACTGTGGAATAATTACAGTGGTGTATCCACAAAGTAGTAGAAGGGGTAGCTTTGAGCAAATTTTCAGGGATTTTGGGATGAGCTAGCACCTAGCTCAATATATTATATTGAATAATGAGGTTTTCAAAGTTTAGTGTAGAATTATATACATAAATATTTTTCTAAATCGTCCACTGCAAGCAACTATTGTAACCAGTTCTCCCTCACAAGAATAGTTGGCTGTTTGTTTGTAGTGGTGGTAGGAATTACTGCTAGTGTGGAATTGCTTGACTATTTCTGTGCTTTCTGAGATTTTCTTGTCCATAAAGGTGGTGGGAGCACTTGGACATTGCACTTCTCTACCCCTCAACTTGGATCCACCACTGATAAAGGAATATATTGTAAAGTTGGCTGTCTGGTTAGTAGTGGTGATAGGAATTAATGTGGCTATGCATTTTTTTTTGTGCCCACTTTAGTGCTTTCTGGGATTAGACTGTTTATTCTTTAGCTTGGGAGAAAAGTGGAGGGAGCACTTGCCTGAACTCCTACTCTCCACTAGCCCTTTGGTGATTTGATTTTCCTTAATTTTTTAGATTTTTTTTCATTGAATTTTATTTTTCATTCATATGAAGTACAATCTAGTAAAATTGGCCTGACCTATTCAAGTGAGTGTAGTAAGTATTGAACCTGAGTCATCATTGACAATATTGTCTTGTTTAGGTGTTTTTTTTCCTTTTCCTTCCAGTCATTCTTTCATCAGCTGAAGTAAGTTGGATTCATAGTATAGAATGTACTGCACTGAACTGAAACCAAACCAAATAAGATCAAGAGAGAAAAAGAACAATTTTTTTCCCCTTTGAAAACACTTAGTTTGGACATGAACATTTTCTTTGTTAAAGAAGCAAAATTCAGTGATTTGGCAGTGTATGCTTTGATATACTTACAACATCTCTGAGTAATGCATAGTTGAATATGTGCATTTAGCCACGTAATTACACATAAAGCAGGCTATGAAATTTGTTGGTGCTCAAAATGTTGGTATTATCCCATTAAAATGTCACTTTTCCATTGGTGAGAAGTGCTATAAAAACTTCATTATATATATGGATATGCTCAGAAGCTTCCCAAGTGAGATTTATTAGTCAAACGAATAAGAAAATGTGGATGGATTATTACACAGTGGAAAATTAGTGATGGGCAAGTGGTCATTCATAAGACATGTTTGGCTTCATTAAGATAAATAATTGACAGAAATCTCATTAAATAATTGTAGTGATTTGATTAAATGAAGATTGACATTGAAAAAAGTGATAAAAATGGCATTACATATCTGTTATACACTCTAAATTGATACTTCTAATTCTCCATAATTTTGGTATATTTTTGTCCTGCTTGGAATAAAAATTGGCATATTTCCAGCCAAAAATGTGGCATAATTGTTGTCTGAGGTCCTAGCAGACTTGAGCAGGCTTAATTTGGAATAGTGCTTTGGTGAGGAAAGTGATTACTCACAAATATGCATACACACATGTACAAACTATTTTTTAATAACACATTTTGAAGTCTATAGATTTTTTCTTTTCTCTCATAGTCCAAACCAGAAATGTTTGTAAGCAACAGACTGGGAGGCCAATGGCTTCCCACTAACTCCAAACATGTTGTTGAATGAAGAAGCCTCATGCAGTTTGATGATGTGATGCCCTTTTATGTTTGCAAATTCTGACCTTGGCCCATCTTTGATAAATAAACTATAAGATGTCCTTTAGCACCCTCAAAGATGATCAAAGTTAAAAATAGAGCTTACAGCAATAGTTGCCATTGGAGAGCATTTTGTGAAGTCCATATGTAATATAGCAGTTGCCAGTGTACAGATTCTCAAGTGTTATAAGAAATGGCCAAATGACAAGATGTAGTTCAGCATGGGTATCATTTTTATTTGGAAGCTATCTCCCATAGACTTTCTCCAGAAAATACAATAACTCAGGAACAGTGGTATAACATGGTTTCAGTTCTGCAGTGGAGTAGGAAGGTGAAGCTAGGAAAATACTAATCTGGGGATTGTCCAAAATAACGAATTTTTGTTTCATTGTGTGAATGAATTCTGATGCAATATCTTTTAGATTAAGACCATCAGTCTTGTCTCTATGAATATGTAATAACATGCAATGGTTTAAGCGTTGAACTGTCATTGAATTCCTCAAATACATTTTCAATTGGTTCAAAGCAGAAAAGTTTTGCTCTGCAGATGCAGTAGTGACAGAAATTGTCATATATAATTTGAGCAGCTTATGAACTTCAGTAATCAAATTTTTAAGGTAGGCTGGTTGTTCAAGATATCACAAATTGTTTGCACTTGTGTGACTTCCCTGATAGGAATTTCATCCAGAGACATCAAATTTATAACATCTAGTAGAAGTTGAAGGTGAAGTCTAACTTATGCATGTCAACATCTTTTTCATACATGCAATAATCTCTTCAGGGAGAGTAACTGGCCTGCCATTTGCACTATCAAGAAATAGAGTCTCCAATTTCTGTATGAAAATATTTTTTTGTTGCTTAAACTGGTTCTTGTGATCTCCTAAGCTGTCAATAACCTCAAAATATTCTTTTCTTTAAAGCTCATGTACAAAACTAAAGGAATGCCCATCTCTACCTATCTTCCATTCAATTTTGCTACATTTCACATCCTCTGATAGTCTGTAGCTATTAATCTTCAAGAATATCCATATTTTTCTGGGCAGACTGACCTGGTTAGCAACAGCAGTTGTATTGCTTCAAGTGCTTGCTGAACTACCTAGATATGTTAATTTCCTGCATTCTTTTGGGGTTTAGTGATAAAAAGGAAAAGAAAAAAAAAAGGTCCGGTGAGCAGGCTATAAAACGGAAGGCTATAAAACGGAAGGCTATAAAACGGAAGGCTATAAAACGGAAGGCTATAAAACGGAAGGCTATAAAACGGAAGGCTATAAAACGGAAGGCTATAAAACGGAAGGCTATAAAACGGAAGGCTGTAACTGGACAACAATTTTCCTCTGGTAGGAGGTGTACATTTCCGAGTTTTCACTTTTGAGGGAAAGCTAACGAATGTAGCTAGCTAGCCGTTTTAAGATGTTCAGTTCTAGCGGGTGCTACTGTGGCAATTCGGCTCCACCTGTGCGGTATGGAGACACCATTTTACTCTACCTTTCTTCCGAGAACTCCACTAAATCTAAACCTGGCTACTGTTTAAGGTAAGGTTTATTTGATCCTACCCATTTTAGTTCTCAGAATTTGACAAGAGGTAATGATTATATGCTATTTGTGATACTATGGATCACAGCTTGAAGGAATCCTTAATAGTTTATCCTGCTTTAAAAGAACATCCAGTACTTCCAAATATTCGATGTAAGTGACTGTAGCTAAGTCTTTAACATTTAGCTGGTTTCAGATAGTCATTTCTTGTTTAGCTATATACAATGAAAATCCTCAAGGTTGAGTGTATCCATCATTCCAAATCTAAATTTATATTGCTTACAAATTACTGTTATCAGTGCTATATGTGTCTTAATGCTTCCATGTTCCCTTTGCAGTTCTTCTTTGTGTCTTCTTGAGCTGTAAATTTACATATATGCATTGAATTATTGGACTTCAAAGAGTTCTTCTATTTGGTTATGATTGATTCTTTGTTGTTGTTTTGTTTAGCTCTATGGGCATAGAAAATCCTAAGATGCTAAAGTTCCTTCAAAGTATGAGCTATAGATATTAATTGTAGCTTTCTAATGCATGTTGTACCTATATATATATATATATATATATATATGTCCTATGTGGCTTATGGCCTGTTAAATCCTTGGACCTAGAGACTGGAAACTTGGCATGCATAAATGAGTTGACTGACACACATTGACTAGGGGAGTAATTTAGTCTTGCGTAGCCAGACCCTTTAACTACCTCTTGGTGGATAAACCATTTTGGTTACTATAGGCAGTTTTCGTGAGCCAGTTACTAGATTTTGTAACCAAATCTGATTAGTCAGATATGTACAACATTATGTATCGCACAGTCATATAGAAAGTGATGGCCCAATTTCCTGGGCAATCAATTGCTGCCCATTTTAATGCTTGCAAGTTGAATAATTCATGAATCCCCGCATTTAATATCTGTAACTGTAATTACATATTTGGCATATGATACACTTCTGCTGGGATCATGAAAAACATGCAACAGTGGCCAGATGGATCATTTCGTTTTTAATCCGTCTGGCTACGTGAGACTAGGGAGTATTTAGTGCTATGCATGAACTCCAGGGATGGGAGACTCTGGGGCACCAGGACTTGATTTACATGCTTAAGTAAAATTTCATGATTTGTGAGTAACCACAAAATTGTTTTGCAGACTACACCTCTAGTCTAATCACATAAAATATTAATACCCAAGTGAGTTCAAAAGGACACTTGAATATATGATCATGTTATCAGAGTTCTCAATATCAATAAAACCTGATACTGAATGATGAAATGGGCAAAAAATCACTTTAGTGTTTCACTACTAAGAATTGTTCAAAGAGTTTATAACAGTAATTTTTGGAAATATATATATTTTTGTCATTATGTACATTGGAATTCCTCTTATCTGGGTAATGTGCCAATGGGTGTCTGTAACTTTGAAACTGCCAATAACTAAAGCCCTGTCCACACTACACAATAAAACTGTTTTCACCCGTGTCTGGAATGGGTTCCACGCATCCACACTAACCCGGTTTAATCCAAACAGGTTTCACCTGAAACCTTCAGAAGGGTAAGTTTCAAGCGGCTCAGATTTATTGAACATACCTGTGACTTTATTGCTAATGTTCGCTATTAGGAATTTAGCTTTTAAAAGCGCTCTTCCCCCCCTCTCTATCCTCCCTTTGTATGATGACATTGTGAGGGAAGGAGACAGAACAACGGAGCACACCAGAAAATAAAATACCCCGTTTTTATACTTGGTAGAGGAAACCAATTAATATGCCTAGCCAATTATTTAGCCCATGCAGGTGATATGGAGCAGGTTCAGCACTATGCTAGTGTGGATGCAAGAAAACTTTTGGAACCTGGTGTTTTTGGAGACCCGTTTGTAGTGTGGATAGGGCTATAGATAGTAATCTAAAACTTTTCCATCATAAATTATTGATTGGAAGGGTGAAAAATGCTAATTGTTGCACTATATTGACATGTAATACATGGAGATTGTGAATTATATTGGGCTAGAGAAATATACCCAGCGATGCTTGGGCCAGAAGTATTGTGATGTTAGAAAAGTACCTGTTATACATAGGGGAAGGGGGGGGGGGGGGGGTGTTGGGTATGGGAGGAATTGCCCCATTTCTAAAGTAAATATTATAATCACCTCTAGTAATTAGTATCCTTTGAATTTCCTTTGTGATAAGATGAGTGTTATTTTTAAATACAAATTCCTCCAGAAATTTCATTTTGAATGGAATAAATTAAATATTACAACTTGGTGGTTACTGAGGAATAAGAAAGTTTCATTAGTGGACCTAGGCCCTAGCCTTAACCATATTTGCGCCAAATGGAACCAGTGGTCCTGTGAGCAACCCCTGAAAATTTCAGGACGATTGATCGGGGCATCTGGGAGGAGAGAGCGAATATACATACAGACAGATACATACATAGAGACCGACAAATCACAAATTGTAGTATGAATGTGTTGAGTCATGAAGTTGTTATTATGCATTGTGAAAATATCATCCATAGTGTACTTGGGAATTTCAAAATCAGATGCTATAACACTCTGAAATTTGCCTCTCTTTTTTTAGACTCCCCTGTGATATTAAGTTTTTTTTTCCAGGAAAACAATTTCCCTCTTTCTTTTCCTCAGCTGTAGCTTACTAGAAGACCACAAAGATCACAAAAGTTTTTGAAACTGGAAGCACTGTAGTATAATTTAGTGATATCACTGGCTCATCTACAGGATTAGTGTCAGCTTGTAAGTGCTTTTCCATTGATATGAATCAAAATAAAGTGACAACAGTGAACTATAGTGCTTTATTTTATCCTTTGCCCCTCCCCCCCCCCCCCCCCCCCCCTCCTTTGAGCTGCCTGGTAGAAGGTGTCCATGGGTATGAAAGACCCATAAGCTTGGTAAGTGTTGTGTGTGTGTGTGTGTGTGTGTGTGTGTGTGTGTGTGTGTGTGTGTGTGTGTGTGTGTGTGTGTGTGTGTGTGTGTGTGTGTGTGTGTGTGTGTGTGTGTGTGTGTGTGTGTGTGTGTGTGTGTGTGTGTGTGTGTGTGTGTGTGTGTGTGTGCCTTTTTAATTAGAAAATACCTTTAAATAATTTTTTCCTTTAATATTTCCCCCCTCCCCTTTCTCCCCTTTTTCTTCTTCCTTTCCTTTTCCACCATAAAAAGAACTGTTGCACTTTCATTGGCAACGTGTTTATCATAATTAAAAAAAAAAGTTTCAGTCACTTGATTGAAATATATGGAGGGCTCACAGTATCTTCTGTCTTTTTGATCTAAAACTGAATAAGCAAGCATGATGATTATAACCCACTCTAGGCTGGTCAAGCAAGCATTCATTGCCTGCTACTTTATTTTAAAAAATGACTAACTTCGATCAATCTGATCTTTGTCCTAGGGTATGACTATACGTGATGGTCAAGGTATAGGTTATAGAAATATTTAAGAGGAAAAAAAGTAAATAATCTGCACCATTGTTGGAAATTAATTTTGAGGTTGAAGTCTGTCATCATCACACACTATTTTCATTATCATTTTGAGCAACACAGTATACAATTGTTACATTTTATGTAGATACATTTTATTATTATTATTATTATTAATCTTACAGCTGCTACTTTCAATATTTTGGCTCCTCAAAATTATGAAGCTGGACAAAAGTACAAAAAATTGGATGACTTATGTAAGCTTAAATAAAATATATGTGTTTGGTTTGTACTTGCTACAAAATTTGTTCACAGCCTATACTCCCTTCTTTTAAAAATATTTTTTTATAATATTAGTCCAGAAACATTCTGATGAAGTACAATCGTTGCAGGCAGCCTTAGATCAGGCTAAGGTATGAATGAATTTGATTATTTCATGATTGTTTTTTATCAAAATTTTTGTGTTGTTATTGTTATTGATTAGTGTGCTATTTTTGTCATTTTCTAGTTTCACTGTTTTTATTTTTGCCCAAAAGGTTGATAAAAGCCTTGAAGTCCAAGAAAATGATGATATTCTCAATAGAACAGCTGGTCTTGTTGTTTATTATGACACCAATGTTCAGGTAAATACCTACTACATACAGATAATGAACAAATTCAGAAATTATATGACATATGATTTTTTTAAATAAATTAGCTGCAGCAGATAGTAACATTATGAATAATAACATCAAATATAATCTTTATCGTCAAAGAAGACTGAGTGAACCTAACCTACCAATGTTTGTGACCATGGCAGAAATAATATCTCATTAAAAAAGTAACTGAATACATTGGGTTGACCAAAAAAAAAACCCAAAAAAAAATTCAAATCAAAGCAACAACAAAATACTCGAACCAAAAAAAATCACACATAGATAACCAAAAATGGACTGTTCTCATATACACCATGAGTTTGGAGATCCTTAATTACCTCATATCAGACTTGCTAATATTTTGATGATTCTATATTTGCAATACAAGGACTGTTGTATCTCATTTGGAATCATAGGGAATTACGTAGCTTGAGGAATTGATGTAGTCACGAAATACACCAAATACCATGGAAACCAAAAATTTAGTCCTTTCCAACATGATCTTGTTGAGTATCATAATCTATTTTCATGCCTGAGCAGCTCTGTGTCAATAAGAAGTCAATGCTTTGAAGGAATGGATGGATAGTCAGTGTAGATTTTCTTGCTCAACAGATTGCACACTGCTGATACAGAAGTCACTAGTAGAATATTGGCCAAGCTTTTTCATATACAGTTAGTCAGAAACTGCTCAGTTAAGTCACATTATTTATATGACTTCATAAAACTACTAGGCAACCTTGTAATTAAATCATCGTGAGGAAGGATTTTTTTTTTTTTTTTGTATCAAAGGCAGCCAGCAAAGTATGCATGCTTAGTTTAGCTCCACTATGGTTGTTAGCTTCAAAAGTGCTCAAGCAACTTCAAAACTTCTATCAAATAAAAACTTTTACGACTATAGAGGTTTGTAGAGTAATGGTCAGCCATGAAATCCAAGAGTTTGATATTTTTTCCCCATATATTTATGGAAAATCTAAGATGGTTGGCAGATAGGATTTGCTTTTTTATTCTGTTTCACGGAATCAAAACTGATTAGTTGTTAGCATTTATTTGATCATTGAGAGTTGGTCACTAGTATTAAAATTATTATGAGCAGACATACTGTACGCAAGTTAAGATTCGAAAGATGTTTAGATTCATTGGTAAGGATAGGTCTTAAAAGTGAATTTAACAATATTCTTTCACACTTTGACAATTTTCACACCTATTGTTTATTATAAGCTCAGAAAAGGATACATTCTAGGATTTTTTTTTGTTGTCAAAGTAACATCAGCTTAAGACACTATGAAAGCTGCAATAGAGCAACTGATAAAAGCTTTGGTTAATATGTTTGCTATTGATTTTATTTTTGGTGTTTTTTTACTTCTCCCCCCCCCCCCCTCCCCCAAGCCATTTAAATACTCAAAATTATTCATATAATGGGAGTATTGTAATACTTTCATTAAGAGCAGTAGTGTATTAACAGAGGCTGTGGTTGTTCCTGTAAAAACAAACAAACAACAACTCACACTATGTATTCAAGTAGGTGTGCATGTTGAACATATTTAATGTGCAGTACAAGGCATTACAGAAATTCAGTGGACACAATAAATATGTCATGCTTTCCATAAATATTAAATGAACTTATCCCACCCTGTTTATTCTTTGCTTAAGGAAGGTGGAAGGCCAATGTGCATCATCTACTTTTATCAACATTTATTGCCATTATATCTCATACAATACGGAAGATGTACCCCATTGACTAGGAGAATGGAAACAACTCCAGATGATATTTGATATGCCGTAATGTTCTGACTGAATAGTAGAGTTAAAAGGTTACAATTGGCTACAATGATTCATGATAAGATATAGTGGTGTTTTATTTTCAATCTTGGATAAGCTCACAGCAGACATTGAGCAGGTATGGCTGCAATCCTTTATAAAATGACCCAGGTTTCAAAATACCTGTCAGTTGAAATTTATTCACATATTATGATACACCTCTAAAAATTGTTGCCCTTTTGAACTTCCTGTGTGATCAGATGAGTGTAATTTGTAAACACAACTTCCTCTGAATGTCCTTTTGAATGGGATAGCCCTAACCCTAACCACATTCTCCCTAAATGGGGCCAGTGGTCCTGTGAGCAACCCCTGAAAATTTCAGGAAGATTGGTCCAGGCATTTGGGAGGGGAAAGGGAATATACAAGCGGACAAATTGTAAATTATAGAAAGATTATCTCAGCTAAAAAAATAATAATAAATTATTTAGCTCTGTATATGATTCATTTAGCACATATTTCTTCTAAAAATACTTTTAAACAAGCTTTATAATACAAAGATAAGGTGGTAATTAAGTGGTGTTAAAAATGTGTTAAAAATGTGTTTAAGGAAAAAAAAATCTAAGTTTAGTTTCAAAGAATCTACCTCTCTGTCTGCCTGCTTACCTGCCTCAATTTTTAAATAAGCTAAACAAGATAAATAATCTCATATTTTACCCACCTTTATGGATAACTGTCCGTCTGACAGTAGAATGAGTAATATAGTTTCCTTATTACAATCTTGTCTTAGTGATTCTCAGTAATGGTCAAATTTTCATTAAAATTGATTCTGAAAAATAAAGTATACAAAGCAAGAAGAAAAATGAAGGAAAAACAGAACACTTCATGAAAATAGAACATGAATACTTAGAAATAGAAATTTACTGTTAAATAATACAGTAGCATGATGAGCATGAATTACTGAAGAAATTTGTAAGATATGATATCACATGTATAACATGATTACAGTTGCTGCATCCGATTACAAAAAAGTTTATTGCAATCAACACCAAACTTCATTCAGAATTGGAATATGACAAACTGAAGGTAAGGAAAATAGATTATATTTAGATGTAATATATAGTAATGAAATTCCTGCATTATACGTATTACATATAATTTAAAATAGTTATTTTGTGCTAGCTGAAGAATTTAGTACATTTTTTGTAATACTTTTATCATCACTGTATTCTTATCAGTCTAATTGTATTAATGAGGAGTCACTCTATTCCAGAAGCATGGGAATTCCCAATCAGACTTAGTAATGCTAGTGAAATATAGCTTTCCAATATTTTAACCTTTCCCCTATGAAAAAAACCCAACAAACTAATACATAGGTGAAGCACAGAATTTGAGTAGCAGAGGGATTTAAATCCAGATATCAAATATGTGCATGGTTGACTATACTATACACTATAGATTAGTAGTATCCTAATGTAATTTTAACATAATTCAGGTAATTCTTTTATCAGTAGGAGTTTCCTTTGTAGAGTCATTAACATTCACCCAATAAATTTGTTGAGGCAGGCTTACAAAATTTTTTCTGATTGCGAATGGTCTTAGCAGCACTGTCTGAGAGAATCTTCATCCCTGTACACTGGGGCAGCTAGATTCTAGCTGTGCACCGCACAATTTATTCATAGTTCATGTACAGCTAGCTAATGTCAGGTTTCCTGAACTTTGTGCTCCCCCCCATCCTATCTCTGATACTCCCATCAAATCCTGAAAATTTGAGCCCTTTAAACCTAATCGTATGGGAAGAGTTAGGTAAAAAAATTGAACTTACCAAACTTCTTTATTATGTCCCCAGGGTGGGTGACCCCCATCAAACCCTGAAAATTTGAGCCCTTTAGGCCCAATTATCCGGGAATAGTAACTGAACAAGCAAGCAAGCAAACAAAAAGACAAACAAACAAATTGAGAATTACAGTAAGATACAGAAATCAATGGGCCATCTCCCCATCTAGCAAAATACTGTGAGTTTTGCAAATTAATGAAAAGTTGAAATCAATGTTAATTCTATCTATTTTTTTTAATAGAAGAGGGGTAGGGAGTTAAATCAATCCTACTCTCAAACTCCTTTTATCCACTCTTAATATTTGTCATATATTATTTATAAGGATTAATTTATTTTTATTTTTAAAAAGTCAGACGAATGTTTCGCACACATATTCCACTATGAACAATATTTTGAGCAGTTATTTAGTTATGATACACAATGAATGCAATATGTGCATGTATATAGCAAAATGTTAACTTAATGTGATTGTAATTACAACTCTAGGTGTACACTCGCAGTGACAATGGAGCTGAATGTATTTTCAATGTATTACGAAACCTAACATTGCAATGTAACAAGGTATGTGATATGCACAAGTGATTGATAGGGTTAATGATATTTCTAATATGTTGTAAGGATATGTGATAGGTTTATTGTTCATATAGATCCACTATGGTGATCAATTAAAATTGGAGAGCAGTATTATCAGGGGACACTTCTTGAATTGCAGTGAAAGTTGTTTTCCAAAATATGCTGAAACTATAACCGGAGAAAGGTACAGTATGAACATTGACATAATATTTCGGAGCATGAGATTGGTATAAAATACTATAAGTGTTTTATCAAACAAATTGACGTGTTATTTAACTCCTCCCCTAAAAATATAGACAACAAAAAAACAACAACAAAACAAATGATGGTGATGGTGATGCATTTGTTGATCAAACATCGATGGCTGAATCTTGTAGCCAAGCTTTTCTTGCTTTATCAGGTGAGCGGAGGGCAGCCATATCACCGAATAACTTGAGAATAGGGCATTCTGTTGCCACATGCTCGAACATCTGATTAGAATGCCCGCATGTGCAAGCAGCTGATTTTCTCATGGCCCAGCATTCTAGAGATTCGCCGACACAAGCCATGCCGGAATGTAGATGATTGAGCCATACCCACTGTTTGTGTGGTAGATCTGTGCCAGCTAGGAATGAAGCATTATGAATATGACTGATGCAGATGTTGAACAGTATATCCTTGAGGCACATTGTTGTGCAGACGTCTCAAGCACTCACCTGGTCATCAATCATGAGAATTTAGCCATCTTTGTGTTCTGCCTCGAATCCTACCACGATGTCATCAGTCAGGACAGTCACTTGGTCAGTGGTGAATGACTATGGCAAAAGCCAGCTACTGCAGTGGGAGCTGTGGGTCTATCACTGGCTCTAGATGGGAGATGAGCAGTCATTCAAGGAGCTTGAGTGGCACACAGAGAAGCAAGATGGGGAGGTAGCTCTCTAGGACATCAGCTGGCTTATTTGGTTTTGCTATCGCAATGACCTCTGCTCATCACCAGATTTTGGGAAAGTGGAATGTAGACATGCAATGAGAGAAGTCCCTGAACTATGTCTGCATGGGTATCCCACAGTGGATGATAAATTCTGGGGCTATCTGGTCAGGGCCTATTGCCTTCCCACTCATCACCAGTTTACATGCTGCATCAGTGTTGCAGGGCTTCTGTTGACAGTATATACCAAATTGCCTCTAAAATAATACCAAATGCAGGAAAAGTAGACCAATTTACCCCCAAATATGTACCAAATATATATCAAGTTCACGCTTATTAATCAAGATGAATTTTCTTGTTTTAGGGGTGCAGAAGCAGCATAAAGCAATGTATTTACTTAATGGCAAAGTGATGGGAGCTATGTTGTGTATATCTATTAAAAATTTTAATGACAAATAATATAGTGATCTCTCATTTATTCAATATCTTAGATTAGGAGGACCTAAAAATAACCAAATTCTATCCAAATTTTGGTGTTTATGAAATGTTAGGGTATTGATGGTTTAAATCATGAGAATCCAATAGGGATAAAGATACTCATACAATAATATGAATAGTAGAATGGGTTTTGGCCAGCTAAGTTCTTAAATATCCTGACAGCCCTGAACATATGCATATAGATGAATCATCACCATTCCTAAAGGTCCCATAATCACCAAATTAGCTACATTCATTGATGGCACTGAGTTGAATTTTATCTCAGGGTGTAGTGTATCAGACACATGGGATGGCATATTTGTGAACATATCTCAGACGTATGGAACACTGATTTCAGGATATTCTATCTTCTCACTGGCAATGTTGCTCTTGTTGATTGTGATATTTAATTATCCACTTAAAGCGAAAGACCTACTTCATGTTTTAGTGGTAGTTGAAATGCAGAGCTAATACTGTGAATGTCATAGGATTCACATTGAGGGAATGATGATTGCCATGTAGCGAACAGAAGACACAACTGTTTTAACTAAATTTTATAACATAGAGATACTTTTTTGTTTCCCTTTTTAAATTATGAGGGAATTATAAAAAAGAACAACCAAATATGTACCAAATGTCTAAAATATACCAAATCCCCAAAATATATATCAAACCCTTCTGAAATATACCAAATTAACCCAATTTGGTATATAAATATACCAAATGGCAACACAGCAGTGATACTTTCATTTCTGCTGCAGTGAAAGCCTCTGTCAATGTAACTGCAGTATTATCAGTTCTTATGCCTGTCATTTCCTTATTAATGTCCCTGCTGAACTGTTTGTCCATATTACGGTGGCGGCTATTTTAGACTAATTTAGAAGCAGTGACATTAGCACTCACGGGGCAGGGTAGGGTGTTTTTCTTACAGCCTGTGAGGTGATTGAAGGTCTGCCAGGTTTGTTGGCTTGAATGGTTGAAATTAATGGATGCTCTTGTGGTCTCCCATCATTTCTGTCATCTCCTATCAAGTATTCTAGTCAGTTTTATGCTTGCTTGTTCACATCATCTCCAGGATTTGCACTGATGAACTGGTTATATAGTTGCTGACACTCTTCATCCCATGTTGGTATCAGGTACTTACGACAACCCCAGGGGGATGGATTTCTTCACTTTGGCAAGATCAGTAGAATACCAGGTGTCATAAGCTTTGTCCAGGTCTGAGATAAGGCTGGGGACCAGGTCAGTCTTGATAGTCAGAAGCTCCTTGAATTTTTCCCAGTCAGCTTTCCTAAGTTCCATCTGTTGACCAGTCATGTAGGTATAGATATGATGGACACCAATAGTTCAATGATAGATAATTGATGCTCGGATATTGGGAAAGATTCAAGGACTCAGCGGTTGATGGTTTGAGCCCTGTGATTCGCCAAGGCCAGGTCAGGGTTGGTTGTGATGCTCCAGCGTATTGAGCGAAAGCTGCATGTTTTTTTTTTAATCTTTGAAGAAATTCCAGATCAGTAGCAGATGCCAAGTCTTCAATAGTGACTCCATCGAGATTGGTGGCTTTCTATTCGCAGGTGGAACTATGGCAGTTGAAATCGCTGAAGTAAATGCATGGTGGTTGGTGATATGGGAGAGAGGCAGCATTTATGTGTGTTCCAGGTGGTTTTTACACATTTGTGATGGTAACTCCTTCCACTTTCATCGCAGCCCACTCGATGTCATCATAGGCTGAAGATTTTCCTCTGTCGCGCCAGGAGACTGAGGGATGGACAAACATGGCCATTCTGTGGACACCACTGATGGTGTGAGCTATGAGGTAGTATCCAGTTATTTGGACCACATCGGCTTTGGTGGTGTGTGTCTCTTGAAGCACATTGAAAGTGACTTTATTCTCCACTGGTAGATTAGTGATGACGTTAATTTTCGCTTAAAGATTCCTTCCACATTAATTTGAAGAAGCACGATCCCTCATCCTATGAAAGCCTAAGCCACCCACCCTGAGAAGGGCACATGTTCAGACAAAGGGTGTGTAGGTTGACTAAATTAGGGGTGGCGCAAGGTGGGGATCAGGGGGCTCTAGCCCTGAACTTTGACTTAAGCTTTGACTACTCAAGCTTAGGTATTTAATCTTTGGTACATAAAAAAGAATTGTCAAAGGTCTACAAATAAAGGATACCTCAGTTTAAGAGGCATATTTGCTGTAAGCCTTTCTAAGACTTTCTGTATGTGACATTAAACAGATGAATATTTCAACAATTTCTTTGCTGGTGTGGTTGAAGAAGCTCAGAGGTTAAATATTGGTGCACCACAGCTTTCCCATTATTGAAGACCTCCTTTAAGGCTTGCCAGTAGCAGGTATCAATACCTATGATTATTATCTGCACCAGTACTTGAAGCACTTGATCTTTTTCTGAGAGAGCTTGAAAATTATTTTAATCAGAGAGATTTCGATCACCTGTGTTGGCTGTTGAATGCTTTTGAATGCTTTTGAATGCTTTTGAATGTGTGCGTGTGTGCATGCATATGTGCGTGCATGTGGATGCATGGATACATGCATATATATATATAAAAAAAAATATATATATATACATATTGATATAAGGCTACCATGTTTGTAATAGCACACGCATATAGTAGCATACTACAGCATCATCTAGCTCCTTCCAACTTTGTGGTCATTTGGCATATGTAATACTGCTACATTAAAAAAAAAAAGGCAATTTTTTAACTTCATGATCAATTTTTTGTTGGTTGCTTATGTACTCTTATAAAATGGGACAATGTTTTAAAATGCTAACATTTAGAGAATGTCACCCTGCCCGATTCTTGAAATATATTGTCTTAAGATATTGAATCCACAAAAAAATATTGTGTATCATAAAGCAACGTTCACCCCAGTGGCTGCCAGACTACTTCCTCTCCTCCAGGATATGATTGGTCAAGTATTTCCAACAATTAAAGTTGTGACCAGTGTGAGAATAGTCTGTGATGCAATGGATACTCAAATGATATACAAATCGTGCACTAATTACTAAGACTGTACTTGACAATACCAATTACATCAGCCACAACAGAAAGAACATGTTTCAGCTGCCCAATTCTCCCACTAACAAAATATTATATTTACATTATTGTATTATGACTCAATAAAAACTGTGAGTAGAATAACTCAGCAACAGTGGCTTGGACTATTTGTTGGTCTCTAGAAAGAAGAAAAATTAAATTGACTTCCTTCTAAATATTAGGACTACTTCAATTTTGCAAGCTATGGTTATGAAAAATTATACCCAATTGTAGTAGAGGAGGTGCTTTTTTTTTGTTTAAACTGTTGATATGCCTTTGCTGAGAGTGACCACTGACATTATTTTACTGTTTCATAAATTGGTTATTAAGATTTAAAGCATTTCCCCCCAATAAATCATAAGAGTTGTTTAAAAAATCAGATTTGAACAGATACTGTGGTGTATACTCTGAATTATTAAAGCTATTGTGTAGTATGCATTCATCTTTTAGTCCTAATAATGTTTCTAAAGTTTATCCCATTCAAATTATTTTTTTTTAAATTTGAGAGGGATATTAAATTATACTACTACCTGTTTACTAAAATAAATTATCTTAACAAACCATGTACAAGTATGGATGATGAAATTTTTGGTATATACTCAGTGGAAAAAAAGTTGAATGTGTTTCACTTTTTTTTTTTTTTTTTTTTTTGTTTGGCTAATAGTTTATTTGTGTAACAATCCACTAACATAGGTTAGAATATGAGTAAAACCTCACTTTATTGTTTGATATACGTTTTTTCTATAGTTTTGAACTCAATCTTGCAATAAACTCAAAGTCGTTGATAACCATTTTTCCACATTGTCACATCACTACACCAATGGATGAACAGGATGGTTTAAAAGTAAGTATCTACCCCTATAAAAATAATAATTGGAGCTATTATTCTATTACTTTAACGTCAGGGTGGCAATACAGTTCGTCTCTGCCAACAAAGGCACAAGTCATATATTGTGACAGAAGTCAGAGTTAAAGAGGAAACCAGTGATAAATTTTGGAATGGAATAATTGACTGCCATGGTAAGTATAGGCTCTTATAAATATTTTTATATTAATCATATAGAAGTACAAGTTATTCAAATTTTTGTCATATTAAAGGGTAACATTATATTTGCTAGAGATATATTCAAGAGCAGCTCAGAAATTGTTAATGAAATATGTACATAGCCTAAATAGAAGCTATAATGCTGTAGTTGGATCATTCACTATGTCCCCAGCTGGCATTTGTTAGATATCCATGCAACACTTTTGAATCACATATATGGTCAGGATATATAAAGATCTTCTATGAACAGAGCCAATGAAATCATGATAAATCATCCATAGCTGATATAAATCGAGTTGTTATAATTGTAATAGATGATCTATGGGTGTCCCTAATAATGATGTTATCATAATCTCTGTGGATTATACCACCAGCTTATAATTACCTTTCCTGGATAATGGTTAGATGTTGTCATTCGGTTTCTTTTTAAAAATTATGTATGATGCATTCTGATGATTTAAAATATTTATTTACAGTATTGTTTAAGCAGCAAGAATTTCCAAGTACTCTATCTCCCAATAAGTATTGGCAGTTTGAAGTGTGCAGAGATCCAAGGAGTGGTAATTATTTTATGATTTTGTAAATATATATAAATAAATATATATATATTCTCTCTTTCTATATATACAAATATATTATTAGAACTGTATATGGGGTATATTCATTTATCCTATATTCTTGCATTGATTTGAATAAATGTATATACCATGATGAATAATTACTAAATGTGAGTTCTGAATTATTAGGTCAAGCAATACAATGGGATGATGAATGTCACATAAAGCATCTCACTTTACAACAGTATCTATCTGTTTCAGATGATAGGAAGGTATGCTATCATTTTTATACCATTTGTATTGCACTATCAGAGTATTATTCTGTATTTATTGTAGTATTTGATGGAGTTAGTACATAATAAATTGTTGTTTTTAATTAAAAAAAAACATTTTACTCAAAGTATACCTTTTTTTATTATTATTAATTAATAATATATTCCAGGTGAAACTGGTTGAGCATATTGCAAATTCTTACGAATCTACCAAATTTAAGCTAATTCCTGTTATGGAAAAATCTTCAGGCCATGTAGATTCAATGGCAAACTTCCACATCTTCCATATTGCCACACAAACTTATCTCCAATTTCCTTCAGGTAAATATAAAAATATTGCTTCACTTAATGTATGAATATGCCAAATTATATTTCTCCCATATCTCACTAGAACTATTATTTACAAATGCAAATTCATCGCACAGACTTCGTTGGGATCGCACTTCACTTGATGTGAGCTATATTGATGCTAAAGTACAGTATTTTCAGTTATCCTGCAATAAACATATATATATATATATATAAAACAGTGTAACAGCAACATTTAAATAAAGTAATAAAAATTTGTTGCTATACAAATAAACTGGAAAGCGTGTTGGGTTATTTAGTGAGTTTCTCTAGTAATTTGAAACATTAAGTCCTGTTATACCAGAAATATATATCAGGGATATATATTGTTGACTACCTCCTCATGGTGAGCCTGGACAACTGACACATACGTCAGGCTAAAGTCAACAAATAGAGAAGAAGTTCTCATACGAAAGTAGAATACATAAATTTAATCATGATGACCAAACTTAGATGGCATATAAACTAAAGATATTTGAACACATTCTGAGAGTTTGTTATATATGATTGTAACTATCTCTCTTTAGAAATGATTACACTGTGAGAAAAAAAATCTTGAAGTAAATAAAAGCTACAGAAAATTGGCATTATTTCACCATCATTTATGATAAATATGGTTGTTTGGGTTCTGTTTAAAGTTTCTTCATGATCACATGAAGATAAAGGTTGGCATGGACTTATAAAGATTACAGTTTGACTCACAATGATGGACATCACAATCATTATCAATACCAACATGGTCTAGCTTTTTTTTGTTTGTTGCTTTTAAAGCTGAAGTGAAGTAAACTTCTTTCTCATAGGGATAGTCATATCTGGACAATTTATTGGTGAGAGAATTTAAAAGCTCTCTTTCTTTTAAAATGAAGTAGGAAATCCCAGAACTTTGATATTAATTTTGTTGGTTAACTCACTTTGCTCCTATACAAGATCTTTTTATTGTTTTCTCTTGTGATTATTCTGGGCTGTTTGGCCTTTATACATCCCATGTAATATTCATCAATATTAGTACTGAGGAACGTGCTTTGGTATTGCCAGAGAAGTGCCTCACAATATTCATCAAATATTTGACCTGCTCAGTTGAAGAACATCATTTGACTATTGATTTGCAAAAATCCCACCAAAAATGCATTTAGGATCCACAATTGCTCAAATCTGCAGACAATTTTGGGGCAAAACTCTCTTTTTTGTTCAAATTGATTTTAATAAAAATCACTTACTGAAGTTAAGCACTGTTAGGCCTGCTCAGTACTTGGATGTGTGATCACCTGGGGACAGCAGATCTTGTAGGTGGTTTCCCTTCTTTTCTCTGCTCTCTTTTCTTGCTTTACTGCAAAGGATGCAATTTGACACACTAAAGTTGAAATTTCTCAACTCCTTACAAATTTACCAATTTCAATTTAAAATATCATTTAGTGAGTTGGCTAATCATAAGTTGTTATATACATGCTTATAAATGAATATAGAGTATCATTAGCACCTGAAGTGCCTGCCAGTACTTCCAATTAATTTGGTGAAATAATTTATATAGGGGCGACATAGACAGGGAGAAAGATTTAGGATGGGTGGGTGGTAATGGTCTCCAAAATTACCAGAGATCACATTTGTTTGTTATAGGCCATCAATGCGATTTCCCATAGCATACTTTGCTTTGTTGTTGCTGTTGTTGCTGTTGTTGTTGCTGTTGTTGCTGTTGTTGTTGCTGTTGTTGCTGTTGTTGTTGCTGTTGTGTGTGTGCATGTGTGCGTGCATGCATTCATGCATGTATTCGTGCATGCATGCCATATGAAAGGAGTTAATTTATTTTATGGAATAAAACCTCCCTTGAAATAATCTCTTGGGCATATATTGGACTGTTATCTTGTCTGTTTTGACTCCTGGGTTTGCTCTGGGTCTGTTCAATTGGAAAAATATGTATTCCACCATATGCATTGAGGAAAGTATATCAGATCTTTAACTTGACTAATGAGACAAGACAATTAAATGTAATTTAAAGCTTTATGTTGTTATCTGATATGACTGTGAGTGTTGCCTGAATTTCAATATCTTTTATTATTTGGTAAAATTCATTGTAATAGCCAAAATAATCCACTAATTATTTTTACATTCTCTAATGATGCTGATTCATAATATTTTAAACATAATTCACGATTTATTAGATATATTTTTAAATTATACAGGTAGCAGCCTTGCCGATACAGCCTAACAGTGAAGATGCCTTTACTTACAAAAAGGTTTGCAAACAGATTTTATCGGGTTTTTTTAGTCAATCTTTTTCTAATATACATACATATATATATCTCCTACATATATAAAAGTAGAAGTCTGTCTGTCTGTCTGTCTGTCTGTCTGTCTGTCTGTCTGTCTGTCTGTCTGTCTGTCTGTCTGTCTGTCTGTCTGTCTGTCTGTCTGTCTGTCTGTCTGTCTGTCTGTCTGTCTGTCTGTCTGTCTGTCTGTCTGTCTGTCTGTCTGTCTGTCTGTCTGTCTGTCTGTCTGTCTGTCTGTCTGTCTGTCTGTCTGTCTGTCTGTCTGTCTGTCTGTCTGTCTGTTAATACCATCATTTGGGCCAAATCTGTGGGTGGATTTCTGTGATATTTGGCATGAAGATAGGTTTTGACCTAACTTAAAACATGGGCAAAAATTTTAGGGGAATGGTTACTATGGTAATGAGAAATAGCCAAATATGGTATTTGGTCAGAAATACCCTTGGAGCTACAGATCTAAAACTTGGTATGCATATACAACTTCACTCTGGGAGTAACATGGGTTGGGTCCCACCTAGCCTCATCTCCTTCTTTCACTGAATATGGCAAAAAATGCCAAAAATGGTATTTCAGCAAAATCACTTGAATCTAGGGAGCTAGACCCATGAACCCATATATATTTTGAATGAATATAATGTGGGGAATTTTTAAAGTACATGTATATGACCACACCCATTTCTGGTTTTATTTTAGGACCAAAAAAGGCCAAAAATGTACTTACAAGCCCTTGGAGTAGCAGACTTAAAACATTGTATGCATACAAAACTTGACTTTGGGAGAAACATGGGCAGAATTCCTCCTGGTTACACCTCTTCCCATTAGTGTGTAAAGTGAAAAGTATGAATAATGCTTAGATCAAAGGAGTTAGAGTACGAACACACTTTAATATATATTTTGGTTCGTAAGTATGTGTGTCTAGGTATCACGGATAAACACTTGGATTAAAAGGCCAAAATTCGGCATATACTCTCCAAGAATCAGGACGAGCATTATTAAATACATGTGGGCATGGTGATGGGTGTGGTTGTCATAGATACACCCACAGGAAGTTATTTCGGCTAAAAAAAAGTTAATCAATGACCAACCAGGCAAAAATTTGGCATTTGGTCTCCAAGTAGCATGAAAAGCATTATTAAGAGGATATAGGTGTGGTTTGGCCTTAGCCACACCCATTGGAAGTAGTTTTGGCTATTAAAAGCTAATCAAATGACCCAACAGACTAAAATTTGGAATGATACCTCCAAGTACTGGATGAGCATTATTAATCACATGTGCATGTGTCAATGGGTGTGTTTAGGTCATTGCCACACCCATAGGACAACATTATGCCTGCCAAAAACTCAGTTATGGACAGGCTGAAATTGGGCATATGGAGTCTAAGTATCTAGGTGAGCATTATTGACTACATGTGGGTGAGGCAATGTGTGTGGTTTTGTATTAGCCACACCCATAGGAGGTTGTTTTGGCTGCCAAAAAATAATTAAAGGACCAACCAGGCTGAAATTTGAGTGGCTTCTATATGGTTTCTGATTGACATTGGCTGGAAATGCCGGTTATATGCTGCTAGTATATATATATATATACATATAGATGAAATTAATTTCACTCAAATTTCTTCATACAGGTATATTGAGGGCATCTATTATTTATTATTTCCAAATACCGATGACAATGCAGATAAATCTACAGTGTTCAGTTTTATTCACGTTAAAAAGAAATTAAAATTTCTCTCTCTTTTTAGTAAGCTTTTTAAATTTGTAAAATGGAATTAATTTCACTGAAACTACTGAGTTCAAACTTCAGGAACAGTTATTTATCACTGGAAGTGCAGCTTAATCATTGCACCAGGGTTACCAGGTTGTGGCGTAAAAATAATTTTTTAAAAGACAAAATTGGAAAAATTGAAAGCCAAAAAAAAAAAATTTTTTTTCTGGAAAAAAACAACAAACAAAAAGGCAAGCTTTAAAGCGAAGGAATATACTTGCTGTTAATCATGAGCTAACACAATTTTGAGCCACTGAAACACAAAACTTGAATTTTTTATACCCTAAACTGATCATCAAACCTACTTTGGAATTTCTTTTAGGCAGCATGTATTAACTAATTAGTGTAAGTATGCACATTCCAGCTTCTTTTATTTCAGTTTGTGATTCCATGACGATATCTCAACAAAAAAGTAATAATAAAGAGGAGACCAAAATGACAGGGTGATCAACACTGTGAAGAGTTCAAAGGATTAAAATCTGCATCAATTATTAAGCAACACATTAAATCAGGCACTACAGTTCAAGGGGAAAGTTAATTGTTTGGTTCCAAAGTTGAGGCCATGCCTGGAACTAATTCCTTTTTGGGGCACTTGAATTACAGCAAGTATTCACTAATGTTCATGAAACCACATTTCATGAAATATTTTACAACTTCAGAAAAAAGACCAACAGTATCACTGTAGACATTTTCTGACTATTTTATCCTTAATCCTGGAGCAGGTAACAGTCATCTTCATCATTTTATCTTTTCCATAAATTTTATTTTTTTCCATAAATATTTTTTCTATTAAACAGTTCAACATTCATTTGTTATTTTTGAAAAGCGTTTACTACCCTAATCATTTAACCATAGAGCTGTTCTAAGTCTGATTAGCTTCTAACATTGGGAATTTCTAATTTTTCATCCTCTACCTTACATTAGCTTTCAAGCATGTGACCATGACATGTATAGATTTTCTTTGAAATGAACTGTTATTAAGTTATGGTTCCATAATGTCATATAAACTCTAAATTGAAAGGAGACTAATAAGGCTAGTTAACATAATTTAGTTAATTCCTTGTACAAAATCAACCAAAACTTTAAAAAAGAGCATTCAATTCGTTAAAATTTCAGAAATAGCTAATAGATACATAGAAAATCAGTTTTAATTAAAAAGAACAACAAATAAATAAACTTAAATTTTATGGACTAGAAGTTCCTCCTTAGCAAGCTTTGAGCATCCATAAAGTCAGAAAAGTCCAATTTTTGTTTGGCTATGTAACATATTTGTTAAAGCCAACCACTCCAAAGAAAGCCAGAAAAAAATTAATTTCTATTTGAGATTTAAAATTCTTTTTAAGAAGCCAGCCACTCTAAAAAAGGTAGAATTTCAGTTTTTTGATGTTAAAATATTTATTCATTTTATGTGAATATTATACATTTGTGTGTGCACTCATTGAAACATGAAGTCTGCATGGAGTCTCCATCTTCATACCTCATTGAAATTTTCTCTGTATAAACTCTTCACAGCCTCTGTGAAGTTTCTCTCTTAACCTTGACTTTGCTCCCATGGTCATGCCTGCTTGGAAGGCCTCTCTCTTTAGCAAGCTATCGATATTAGCCACCCATACTTTCAAGATTATTACCTGATTCATGAACCCCTAATATTTTGTCCCCTTTTATGAAACCTAGGAGTACTACTCCAAAGGTCATAGATCAGATCCCTACCCCAAAATATCTTCTTACGCCAGTGATATATACATATATATATAATAATAATAATAATAATAATATATATAAGCAGATACCAGGCGTTGCCCGGCCAATGTCAACATGAAACATTATAGAAGCCACTCAAATTTTGGCCTGGTTGGTCCTTTAATTAGCTTTTGGCAGCCAAAGAAACTTCTTGTGAGTGTGGCTAAAACCAAACCACACCCACAGCCACACCCACATGCAGTTAATAATGCTCACCCGACTACTTGGACTCCATACACCAAATTTCAGCCTGATTGGTCCGTAAATGAGTTTTTGGTAGGCATGATGATGTCCATGTGTGTGGTAATGACCAGACCATACCCATTGACACACGTCAACCAATTGCTTGGAAACCTCATTCTAAATTTTAGTCTGGTTGGTTGTTTGATTAGCTTTCAATAGCCAAAACAACTTCCAGTAGGTGTGGCTCTGGCCAAACCACACCCATATTCAGTTAATAATGCTTTTCCTGGTACTTGGAGACCACATGCCAATTTTTTCCTGATTGGCCTCTGATTAACTTTTTTCAGCCAAAATAACTTCCTGTGGGTGTGGCCATGGTAAAAGCACATCTGTTACCATTCCCACATGTGTTTTATAATGACATCTGAGTTCTTTGGAGAGCACATGCCAAATTTCAGCCTTTTTGGTCCGAGTGTTTGGCCGTGATACCTAGACACACATATATACAAACATACTTACGACCAAAATATACATTAAAGTGGGTTTGTGAATTTAACTCCTTAGGTCCAAGTGTTATTCAGGAGTTCTTTATTTGGTACTTTTTCGCATTACACACTAATGGGAAGAGATGTAGCCATGAGGGATTTCACCCATGTTATTCCCAAAGTCATGTTGTATATGCATGCAATGTTTTAGGTATGGTGCTCCAAAGGTTAATCTGGCAAAAGTCCATTTTTAGGCATGATGTGAACAGAGAAACAGGTGTGGTCATATACATGTACTTAAAAAAATCCCCCAGATTATTTTGATTCCAAATATATATATGGGTTCATGGATCTAGCTCCATAGGTTCAAGTATTTCTGCTGAAATACCATTATTGGTATTTTTAGCCTTACACAGGGAAGAGAAGAGGTGCGGCCAGGTGGGACACAGCCCATGTTACTCCCAGAGTGAAGTTGTATATGCATACCAAGTTTTAGACCTGTAGCTCCAAGGATTTGTCTTGCCAAAATACCACATTTGCCTTTTTCTCATTACCATGGTAACCTTTTTAGGATATTTTTAGTTCATGGGTCAAAACCTATTATCATGCCAAGTTTCAAAGAAATCTACATACAGGTTCAGCTAGAATAATGATACAAACATACAGACAGACAGTTAAGCAGACAGATAGGCAGACAGACAGACGTCTCCTTTTATATATATATACACACCTATAAATGCCAGCTTTCTATCTGTCTCTCTGTCCAACTTCAAACTCCTCCCAGAGTTTAGGTCAGTTGGCCTTGAAAATTTTTTGGCATAATGAGGGTATCCTGACTTATTTTTACCACCAAAGTTTTTCTCTAGAAGTGGCATCCCTGGTGGGGGGAAAAAAAGTTTAATATTTCCATACCAAAAAAAACAAAACAGTAATGATTATTGTGGAAAGGTAAGGTGTACTGTTTTCAAGCTGAAGGTTGGTGGTTCAATTCCCACTCAATTTCTTTCTTTTTTATATACTTTGAGTGCATCTAATGCTAATATATACTGCTACTGATGACACTATGGATGAATCTACATTGTTTAGTTGTTTCACAATAGCCAACACAGTTTCACAAGCAATGTTTATATCCAGAACAGTTTTACCTCAGCCATTTTTATTATTATAATGAAATTTCTGAAATCTGTCATGTTTACAAATGAGATAGTATATTATTAAGACTATAAAGCAGGGTGTAATGAGTTTTTAAAATATCACAGAATATACAATAATTTTAATCAAGTGGAAGATATATATCTATGAACATATAACACTGATAAACATGGTGCAGGTTGATGATGGAGTATTGGCGAATGTAAATGAAGTCATGGAGGTTTTGCTAAAGCTGAAGTCTGACATTGACGATGTAAGAGTAAATGTTACCTTATGATATACTGCAATAATACATTTTACTATTAGGAAATCAAATAAAAAAACAACAACATAGTAACAATAATAAACTCATTAACTTTTACATTCTATCATCTAAGCTATACAGACAATTATTATGTTTGTCATGTACTTTTTTTGTATGCTGACATGAGTATATATTTTAATATATTAGAATAACTTCCTTGGAGTTATCAGATCTACAAACAGAATCGTTGAATTTATGCACACTTTGCTGACAAACTCAAACGAGAAACGTCAAACTTTCATTAAAATGATGAGAAACATGAAGGTACAATAACACTAGTTTGAACATTATTGTTCAGCTATTTATCAGAGTAATTTTATTATCATGCATTATGTCTATTATTGATATTTAGGTATTTTCTATCCTATTTCGCTTATTCAAAAATACTCAAAAAAGGTTTAAAAGGCAATCGTAAGTATATAATTGATGTTAACCATTCATTTTACCAATGAGCCTGGTGTACATTTTTTTAAACGCAAGGAGGAAATGAAGCAATATATATATATATATATATATATATATATATATATTTTTTTTTTTTTTAATTTTTACAAATTTTTTAATTTTTTTAATCTTTAAATTTTTTGTTTATACTATATGGTTTGATATCTATCTCTGCAAGATAACATCACAAGGGGCAACAACATATAAAGAGCACAACATACAAACGCTGTGTTGCCTGGTTGACCTACCCAAAATCCCAAAATTCTGTGCAATTCTAAGTGGGTCTGAGAGGCATGTTTACCCAGGAAAATTTGAAGGGTTAGACACACTATTGAGATATTTTTTGGGGCTTTCTAGATCAATATGCAGTAGTTAATCATGATCTATATAATCCTTATTATATTACAGTGTACAACACAGTAATTGTGTTGGACACTGCTAGCTCCTGGAACAATCATATGAGCACTTCTCTTTCATTTGGTAATTATATAAAATGTAATTTTGCTAAATATTGTCATTTTTGACAAATGTTAATAATTATGTTCTCAAAAGTCTTTTTTTGTTCCATGATCATGGGAAGTTTTTGCTGCTGTCTATCTGAACACCAACCTGATTTGGCAGGATGTTCTATAAGTGCCACTTATGACATTTGCTACAAAGTTAATGAAATGTTCCATACTAGACACACTAGAGGTCTTTCGAATCAATGCAGAGAGGAAAAAAGAAAGGAGGGAAGGGGAAGTGTTTAAGGAAAAGGTGAAAAGACAAAAAGAGCAAAGGATGGATCAAAGAGGAGAGAGAGGAAAGAAAGGAAGAAAAGCAATTCAAAAATAGAATTAAAGATATGGTCCATCATTAATTTGAACTGGAATCATTGTTTTATTAATCTGGTTTTTACTGGCTGAGCAACCAGAAAACAAGAAAGAAAATAGAGAAATCCATAGAATTGCATTGCTGACCCAAGGCTTCATCTGTCCATAGATTTATTGTACTACAAAAATCCGTGAAATATAGATAAATCCGTAAACTAGGCAGCGTAGTATCACCTTACTCATACTTTTATAATGGAAAGTTTATGGAACAAAGATAACACACAGCATTTTTTAAAAACAAATGGTTACTAGAACTTATTTAACTAAAAAATAAAAGAAATACAAGGCACCATTTTTGTTAATTAATGAATGTTTAATGAAAATTCATTGTATTTGGTTTGAAGGTATATTTATATTTTAAGATATGTATATTTGAATATAAAAAAAAATCCTCACTATTTTATTTTCTCTCTTTCCAAGCAACTTCCCGAGGAAAAGGATGAAAACTGCCATCTTTTCATTCATGACGGCTTACATGAAATGTGACAAGAAGAGGAATGATTTCACAGTTTTTTTCTCAGCACAGGTTAATGTGGATTTCAGAGCGGTAAGCTGAGATAGGCCATGTTGAGGAGTTTTAATTTTGTATTTATTCTCTAGATGTTACTTGATGAGGATACCAAGCTATTCATGTTGAACCTGACCGCCGCTTTAGTTAAAAATAATCAGTTGAGTTAATAATAGTTTTAATATTGATTAATATTCATTATTGTCATTATTTTTAGAAACGTTGTAACAAAAAGAATTTTCGAAGGTGTACAGAAGACACTTATATATGGCTTCTTTAATGAACGATGTTTGTTGGAGGATCATCTGAAAGATGGAATAGCTGGTGTGGTAAGAGAAGTAAATATTTTTTACTTTCACTTGTTTCCTTTAGTTTTTGTACACCACCTGATTTTTTTAATTTTAAATGTGGCTCTAGTAGTAGTGGTAGTAGCAGCAGTAGCAGTAGTAGATGCTGCTGTTGGTAGTTTAGAACTTCAGAGAGAGAGAGAGACTCACTGTCAGCAGTATAGAGCTTCAGAGAGGCTCACTGCCAAATGCAGAAAGATGTAACAGTTAGGTAGCTATAACAATGCTTTGTCTAGCTGTTACAAATTTAGCTAAAGAATTTGACTTACATTCAAGATTTGGAGGTGTAGTTAACATTTTGGTGGTGGTAGTAGTAGAAAGACTTGCTGTTAGCTTATTTGAATATTGGGACTGCACCCCCTTTTAAAATTTTATTTAATGATATTCATTGCCTCATGCATGAACTGGTTTTAAATTGTGTGCATAGACAAATTGTTCATCAAAATGGCGGCTTCAACTTAATGCTGCAGCTATTAGTCTGGGATATACTTAGGTAGTTAGTTAGCATGGTGAAGCAAATGAAGAGATCGTGGACCTGGTCCAAAGAAATAGTAAGCTGTTAGCATAACTATTGCAAAATTTGCTGTAGCCAGCTAGGCTGTAGCCCTTGAAATGAAGAAAATAAGTAATAAGTAGAGAGATGGTGAACATTTGGTGATTTTGACGAATCTCTGCTCGCTACTTTAGCGATTGATTTGGAGGACAGAAACTATCTTCGTAGTTTGTGTTGCAGTTTATATAAACTTCAGGTGAGTTTTGTAGCCAAGGTTTGAGCCATAGCAGAGAAAGTGAAGCTTTTATTTTGTATTAGTCTATGAGGCCGCCATTTTTAAAAATGATAAACGTAATAACACATTTTCTTAATGCAATAAAAATTTTAAAAAGATGCATTAGATATATGGAAGATATACATCTGTATTGTATCTTCTGAAGAATTTATTAAAATTCTGTGTCTGTGTTACGGTTATTAAAAGAAGTGCAATAACAATTCTTTTCTGTGGGTCAATGTATAGTGATAACATCACATAATGATATCGCACATGTATTTCATGCAACAAAGTTTTTCATTCACATCCTAAGTGGAAACTAAATGTGCATAAACTTTGTGCATCTCCATGCTGTGTAATCTTGTTTTAGGTGAAAAAGAACAGTGAAGTTTGTAGCTGTTACCTAACTATTCTGAGTTACTTCTGTGAATGCAATGGTGTTCCACTCAGAGAAAATCAAGGTAAATGTTTTCCTATTATCTATTAAATTTTAAATATTGAAGAAAAATCTGTATTCCTTATGTCATGTAGAGTTCATCCTTCCACTATTGGAACTAGAGAAAGTGAAAGAAGACCATAAAAGAAATCCTTCATCTTTAATGTGGCTTGAGGTATGACTGTATAATATAAAATACTTTGTTTTTTTATATAGTTTAGAATATTTATACTCAAAATAAAAAAAAAACAACAACTCACTAATTAGAATATTGGAAGCAAATAGGCATGATTTTTAAACTCTAGGATCGATTATCAGATGCTAGGATACAATTAACAGTAATAAAACATCCACTCTTAACAGGTCGAATCTATTTTCCTTTGTAACTCATTAAGAATAGATAAGACTGTTTTGTGTAATAATAACATGATGTTTTGTGTGAGATGGAGCTCAACCGATCCAAATAAAAGATTTAAGATAGGAAGGAAAAATGTGTTTGCAATGGAGTTTCCTTTCAATAGTCATCCACAAAAACAGGTAGACATATTTTGTTGCTAGAGGCAGATAACCATTGTCTGAATGAATGGAACAAAAACAGGATTTGAACATATCTAAGTGTGGTGCAGAGAGAGAGAGAGAGTCTCTCTAGGAAATATTTGGCAGGTGCTTCAGGTCACAGAGTGACATGTACTAATGAATGAATTTTTAACGATGCATTCATAAATTAAGCAGCTTTTCTTTACACCAATAATAATAACAAAGAAAAGCTGCATACCCAATTCATTGCCCCCCCTGTATTCCCTGTATCTCCCTGCATTACTGTCAAGGACAACTCGAAGTAATAAATATTCATCATTGAATGAGAGCACTTGTTTTATTCAATTTTAGTTAAAGGGTAACTGAACTGGAAAAAAAAAATTTTTTTATTGTCTTATTTTATTGTCCTTGATGCATAACCTGGTATATAAAAAAATTGGCAATTTTTAGTACAATATTCATGAGAAAACTTAGCTTAAAATTTTTACTTCCTGTGGGGGTGTAACTAGTCATGACATCACATGGGGGACAGCTGTAGCCAGAACTGAATAGTGGTAATACACTATTTTAACAAACTTCAACAATTCCTGGGGTCAGGAGGCCCAATTCCACTGGTAAGTCCAGGATTGGTAGCAGCACATTGACATTTAGTGAAATAGCAACTGAGAAAGAGTTGTGGAATTGGAAATCTGAAGGAATTAGTGAAGAGATCTGTCCTTTGGGAGAGTGCAATAATTATTCATTTCTTCAGATCCTATTGATACTGCTCCTCAGTTCCATCTATCTCTGATTCAGGTACAGAAAATGAGGATCAAAGACTTTCTGATTTGTAATGATAAAATATAGCTATTTGTAAAAAATATATATTTAGCTTTGACTTGCTTCTCATATCGAGTCTTGAATAAGTATTATTTTGCATGGACAAGTAATCCTGGGGCAGGATGTTGTTTTCAGGTGGTAGCCTGTGGACATCTTGACCATGATGTCAGGGCCAATGTAGGGAATCAGAATTTTGGTGAACTCCGGTCACTCCCAGCCTATTGCATGAGAAATCTATGACTTTGGCCATGGCAGAAGCAATTTCAGCTTGCTTGTCAGCAGGAAGGTTTGGGTTGATGATTCCTTTTGCATTGTCTAGGTCAATATGAGAAGGGCCACCTTTAATTCTCAAGAGCAGGTGTGCGTGAATAGACCCTTGAGCCTGGGCCTTATATCGGATGATGTATTACTCAATTTTCATCTCCGTCATGATGTAATCAAGGAGCTGGTGAAGGTGGTGGTGAAAGTACCAGTCCACAATATCAGAGATTTCAATTATTACTGATTGTCTGGCCAGGAAATCATCTATGTTCAAAATGCAGCCCTCCTTCTCTTCTTCAGCTAGGCTATTATAGATATCTCTGGTCACCACACATTTTTCAAGATATTCTTCAGATCTGGGAATACAGTAGCCTGAAAAAAAGGATAAAATTCTATCAGTTCAAAATTTTTTGTTTGCCTCACATTTTTACCACTTGAGACTGAAAACTGACTCCCCGTAAAATATTTTTACCTCATTGCAAAAGAATACAGGGCTTTCTGCAGCTGGTCTACTTACTTTTTAACTTTCCCCTTGTTTTCTGGTGCACAGAGCTGAATAGCTACCACAGTGGTGCCAAGAGCTTATAAAAAAGTACAAAATTCGTCAATTAAAATAAGAATCGGTTTTTATTTCACAATTTTGATCACTGGAAGGTGCAAGCTAAATGTTTTGTACCTCATTGCAAATGAGTACAGGCTCTCTGCAGTTGGGCTACTTACCTTTTAATTTTTTCCACCTTTTCTTGCACACATAGATGCCACTGGAGCTGCCACAGAGCATGCCACATCAATTCTTGTCATTGTCACTTTTTCAATGCAGGTGCTCCAATACACCTGAATCAACACATTTGGTGGTTTATCCTACCACACCCAGAATAAATCTTATTAAAATTGACTTTCAAACCACTCCAGAAGAGGGACAAAAAAAAAGTAAAGAAAAAATTTTTAGGGGGGGAAATAAGTTGAAGAAAAGAAAGCGGAACCATCAGGAATCGAACCTAGGACTTACAGCTTGGAAGACCCATGCCTTTACCACTTGGCCATTTATTTTCAGGCTTTTTTTGCATGAAAATTTGATTTCTCTTTTCCCTCACCAGTGTTGCTACTTTTTCTAATTTTGATCAAATCCACCCAGTCATATCAGAGGAGATAGCAGACCAAGTTTTGTGACAGAGATAGACCAAATTCGCTAAGTAAACCTGATTCCTTGCTTCACTCAGAATTGATAATATATGCCATGACAAAGTTCCAGTTAAATTAGAACCATCCATTGCTTAGAAAGAAAATCTTCCTTTCCATTAATATACTACTTTAGGAAGTGCTCAGTATGTTATGTGAGTGATGAATTGCAAGCAACATACTGACCTCAGTATATACATGATTTGACCAAGGTTGTGGTGGCTTTCTTGGATTTATACACATTGTGGTTATCCAGAAAAATTATAAAATTATCCTACGTATTATTTTAATGGGAATGGTAAATAATTCAAATCAATTAACACATCAATTTTGGTGGAATTATGTACTGATCATATTGCATCCAACCTCAACTGTATATTTTTACACTTTCCTGAATATGAATTAAGAGTGATAACCTCACCCTCTGTATGAAAAATCACAATATGCTTTCTTTTCTTTAATTGTACCAGGAAGCTTGAAAATATGTCAAAAAGGATATTCTCTTATTTGAATTATGTCTTATATATGTTATATTTTAAATTCTGACCATTGTCATATTAACCAAATAAGTAGAAATTGTATTAAAGTTTAGTGTTACCAGAGTGAGGAATTTTAGTCACTAAATAGATTATCCATAGCTAATGCCAATTTATGTATTTGTATAATATAATTGGGAATATTACATTAAAAACAATGCTCTTTTAATATAATAAAATAGGATGAAAGATGTTACATGCTGCAAGATGAATTCCACAAGTTCATAATCAAATTCTATTTGAGAAACAAGAAGGTAAGGAAGATATCTACTGTTTAATTTATCTTCTCTTTGTAGATATTTTTTTTACTGTAGTTGTTACTGTTCTATGCAAATTGATACCTTTCCCCACAAAAATTTACTTGTAAATGTTGATGACAACTATCCAAATGTACACATAGACTGCAAGTAGCAATGCATTTCTCATTGCAATAGCTTACAAGTGGAGGTAAAGCAAGAAACAGCCACCAGAGATTTACCTTGTATTAAAATATACATGTAGTTCTCAGAATTCCTGTAGAATTAGCATGGCAGATTTTGTAAACTATATCTGTAGTCAATACAAATGCGGTGAAATTAAAAGCTCAATATATTCCCTGTTCTTCATCATGCTGCTGTCTTATGAAAACTAATGTTATAGAGTACATTTAAAAAATATATAACAAGGTTAATATATATATATATATATATATATATATATATATATATATAGCCCAGTTATTCATGCATTTCCAAGGGTGGCCAGATGTCCATGTGGAAGAGCCTATTGATAGATATGATGGGCCCAAGTTCATAACCATGCTGGATCTGGCCCCATTGGCCCCCTTTGGTAATGCCCATTGCAATGGAAGATGATGGAAAGAAAGAGGGGAAAGAAAAGGAAAAAGACATCCTTGTTTTTACTTTGATCATGCCCATTGCTGTGGAAAAAGAAGGAAAATGCCACAAATACAAGTTACATTATTTGAAACCATACCCTACCAACTCCATATATTCATGCCAAATTTATCTCTATTGGCTTAGGGATTATGCACAAATAAAAAAAAAAAGACATAGTTGGGCAAAAAAACATTGGAAATCCAAATCTAATTATGTAAAAATCATGACAAACCCACACCAAGTACTCATGCCGAATTTCATTCTAGTTGACCTTTACACAAAAAATATAGATAAAAGTAAAACACTGTAATTCCAAATTTAATTATGTAAAAAACAGCCCACACTCATGCATGCATGCATGCATACATACATACATACATACATACATACATACATACATACATACATACATACATACATACATACATACATACATACATACATACATACATCATGCATACATGCATACATGCATACATGCATACATGCATACATACATACATATAAACATACATACATATAAATGCATGCACACACACGAACGCACACACATGCACACACATACACATACACACACAACACACACATGTAGTTCCTATATATATATATATTAAATTATTATTATTATTATTATTTTTTAAATTATTTTTTTTTGTATTTGCACAAAAATGTCGATAATAACACTTTCTTTTTGATATTTTTTAATGCAGTTATCTTCATGTGAGAAGTGCTATGAATCACAACTTTTGGAGTTTAATTCCTTCATCAAGAAAAGAGATGTAAGTAATTTTTTAAAATAAAGTTGTCATTACAATTATATGACACAAATTTATTATTATGCTGCTTTATTTGTACTAGCCTGCATTCGCAGTGTCCGGTTGCATCCCAGAAAATTCCAAGTCCCCATCACAGCTGCGTGGACTGGTGTGGAAAGAAGTTGTTGAAGGACAGGAAAGTTATCCTGTCAGTGCTGGGTTTGGGTCAGAATATGTTTATATAAATATGGTTGGTAGTACTCACAAATTATTCATGTAATCCCTCCCACCCAATAATAGGCCAAAGGGGTTCTATTTTGAAAAAACAAAAAATAGATAGTGATGATTCCCTGGACCCCAAGATCCTCCACAAAAATTTGGTGGCCTTTGGTATTTTCCTTTGGGAGGAGTTCGCACACATACACACACATATATATATACAAACATATTAGCTTCATTATAATAAGATTAGCAGTTTTTTGGCCCACCTTTGATAGGCTGTAGTCACACAAATGTCTGTTTTGATGTAGACTTTTAGTACAAAAGTGAACATGATTAGGACAATTTTTTTTATTTTTAGAAGTACTATTTTGACATTTTTAGACCTACACACTAAGTGGAAGAGGTGTGGCCAGATGGGACCCAACCCATGCTATTCACAGAGTCAAGTTGTGTTTGCATGCCAAAGCATTTTTATGAATGCAAAAAAGGCTAGGGCTAGATAGATTTGCTTATGATGTTCCCTTTGTGACACTCTTTCTAAATATATTGGGTTCGTGTGTCTAACTTCAACTGTACAAGCGTGAATCACGGATACACAGACGGACAAATAAACAGGCAGACTATTTGCACTTTATGTTATAGATTAATTATATCACACCTATTTTATAATAGAAGTGACTGTTAACAACATTAAAACGTAATATGTAGTATAAGTATATATGAGTTGCTCTTTTATTAATTACTACGCCATTATTCACATATTTCTAGGCTACCAAAGCTACTACTTCATCTAAAATTATCCATTGGGAAATTGCTGAAGGTACATATGTCCTATAAAATTGTATTAATTTAATTAAATATTATGTTTATGAGGTCAATACTTGCATTGCATTTAGCTTTATTAGCATGAGAATATACCAGTTCCTATAAAATATTATTACAAATTTATTGTTATATACGAGCAGACTTCCATGAATATATCATTATATATGGCAAGTATTGTGGTAGCCTGTATAGGATGCCAGATCCTCAATATTGAAGTAATGATAGCTGACAGATTCAACAGCTGCAGAGTGATTTACTGCAGGGTAATTGTTGCTAAGATACGGATATTCTTATTTGCCACTGGTGCAAGTAAAGGACAAGAGAATAACATTTACAAATTTAGTGAAACCATTTCTCTGAACTGAAGAAAAAAAAAGTTGGAGAATTTAAAGGTCAATATAACTAAAATTTGATCAGAGAAGTATATACCATGGGAGGGAAAAACTTGCCATGCATTGGCTAGATGGCTAGATGGCATAAATGAACATTTAAAGAAGAAAGCAGAGCACAATAAAAGATGAAGGATGTTTTACTACTATATTTATCTTAAGTTTGTAGACATTAAGAGTACTCAATTATTTAAGAATTGTTTGCAACACACTCTTCTAATAGTAATGGAAACAGGGATGTATTCTATTATTGATACAGTCCATTAATGTATTAACATTGTATGGTGTTTATATATACTCATTATTGGTTACAACAGAAACAAATTTTAAGTATTGCTACTATTTTTCATGCAGCCATTCTTACTACAATAATAATAGAGACTGGCATTGGACACATAAAACGCTGTTTTGTAAGTGATTATAGTAATAAAATGACTTGTTTTATACATTTTGGTCAATTAGCACTCTTAATTCTATGTGAAAATGAATTCCTTATAATATACATGGTATACCAGTTGTCTGTGTTTTTTCAGAGGTGATGATCGTCACTTTCAGGAAATAATTATTAAATCCTCCTTAACATCTTCCCTGGGCCTCTGAATGTCATGTGTGAGGAGTAGGGATTACAGACAGACAGACAGACAGACAGACAGACAGACAGACAGACAGACAGACAGACAGACAGACAGACAGACAGACAGACAGACAGACAGACAGACAGACAGACAGACAGACAGACAGACAGACAGACAGACAGACAGACAGACAGACAGACAGACAGACAGACAGACAGACAGACAGACAGACAGACAGACAGACAGACACAGACAGACACAGACAGACACAGACAGACACACAACATTATCTTCACAATCCCCCACCCTTATATTAAACACTAAGTAAACTAAACATGTTTTTAACTACAGGAAGCAGGAGGTTAACCGAAAACCATCTGTAGTAGGGTGGGTTTTTTGCTAGTGTTATTAAAATTGGAAAAGGCGTTTATGGTATTAGTGAATTTATATTATTTTTCTAACTAGTCAATGTTTAATTTTCCTCTGTAGTTTTCATTACTAGTTGGAATGAGGTAGTGAGGGATGAGTAAAATAATAAAGGAGGTGCAGAATTGCAAAAAGTAGAGACTGTTACACATTTCATGTTTAGGTGGCAGAGAGTACAGAAGATCTTATCAATATACTTCAGAAGGATATAGTTGATGGAGATAAAGATGAAATGCTGAAAAAATGGATTAAAGAGGTAATGCTGAATCTTTAAAATATTTGATTTCATTTCATATATATTTAAACTTTGTATATATTGTCCAAATTTATAGATGAATAACAAACATTTTATAATTTACAATTAATTAATGACAGATGGGAGAATGATTGCTTGATATGATTATCAAGGAAAATTAGAGAGAATTTTTATAAGATGTGTAAATGCAAACTGGAGAATTCATAATGTGATTAAAGTGGTATACCTGTTTATTTGTGTATGCTTTTGACTGACTACTACACATAGTATATATATAATATATATATATATATGCACACACATACTAGCAGCATATACCCGGCGTTGCCCGGCCAATGATGACAAGAAACATTATAGAAATCACTCAAATTTCGGCTTAGTTGGTCCTTTAATTAGCTTTTGGAATGATACATTTTTCATGTGGGTGTGGCTACCATCAAACCACATCCACATGTGGTTAATAACACTCACCTAGTTACTTGTAGACCACGTACCAAATTTCGGCCTGATAGATCCATTAATTAGCTTTTGGCAGCTAAAATAATTTCTTGTGGCTGTGGCTATTACCAAACCAAATCAAAACCATTGACACACCCATGTGTGGATAGTAATGCTTACCAGTTACACCCGCTTGTTTAGTGATGCTCAGCCGGTTACTTGTAGTCCATATGCTAAATTTCAGCCTGATTGGTTCATAAATTAGCTTCTGGCAGCCAACAAAAATGACTTCCTGTGGGTGTGGCTAAGACTAAACCACACCCATCATGTTTCGCACATATGGTTATTAATGCTCACCCAGTTACTTGGAGTCCATATGTAAAATTTCAGTATGATTGGTATATGAATTATTTTTTGGCAGCCAAAATTACTTCCTATGGTTAGGCCGTGATCAAACCACATCCATTACCACATTCACACATGATTAATAATGCTCACCCGGTTCCTTGAAAACCGCATGTCAAATTTCAACTGGGTTGGTCATTTCATTAGCCTTTAATAGCAAAACAACTTCCTATGGGTGTGGCTATGGCCAAACCACACTCAATGTGGTTAATAGTGCTTACCTAGGTACCTGGAGACCGCATGCCAAATTTCGACCTGATTGGTTATTTGATTAGCTTTTGGCAGTCAAAACAACTTCTGGTGGGTGTGGCTATGATCAAACCACACCCATTACCACCCGCACATATGATCAATAGTGCACACCAAATTACTTGAAGTTCATGCCTGCAAGTGCAGGCTCTCTATAGTTGGACACCTAAACAACTCTGAAATCTCTAACATAGCCTATTAGTAAGTTTATACAATTTTTGGCACTGTGGGGGCTGTAGAAGCCAGATTCTATTTCTTGGAAGAGTGTTGGAAAATAAAATTGTATTAAAATTATTGAGAGTACCGTCATAATAAAAATGGTAAGAGTGGTTAGTTGATGCATAAGATTGCATTAATATGATTGAGAGTACCATCAGAATGAAAATGTTAGTAAATTTATACAATTTTTGGCAACTTAAGGGCTGCTGAAGACAAGTTCTACTTTTCGCAAGAGTGGTTAGTTAGGACATAAAATTGTACTAAAATGATTGAGAGTACTGTCATATGAGAGTACTGTCGTAACGAAATTGATAAGGGCCTTTCAGTATCAAAGCTTGCAATACATGCAAGTTTGTATAAACAAATAAACAAAAGAAATAAGTAGGAGTTTGGCTTTGCATGCTAAATGAGGATTTGTTGGGCACAGAAAGGGGGGTGGGTGGGTGGGTGGCAGGAGTAGAGGTCAGATTCTGAGGAAAATGGAACAGAGTGGTGTTGCTGATCTTAGCAAATTTCAAAGGTGCAAGGGAATCATAAGAAATAATAAGGGAATTAAGGGGGATGAGTGGCAGGAGTAGAGGTCAGACTGAGGAAAATGTGAACTTGATTGAAGGAACCAGTTTTCATGTGGTGACTTCATGGTTGCATCAAAAGTTGGTATACCATCTCATCGCCATATAGCCATCAACAGATTCTTTGATTCAAAGACAGGAAATCTGTGCACTTTGAAATAATAAACATATGATTGATTTATGATTCTGCTGTGGGAAATTTGTCAAAAACAATTAAAATGAATATTCCAACCTTGCAGGCAGGATAAATATAGGTTTGGCAGGTCAAATTCCATGTTGTCAGGACATTATCACAGAGCACTTAGAAAAATTAATGAATGCATTGGGCCAAACCACAGATTTGCACCATGGTGCAACAGCTACAAGCTTAAAAAAAAACAAACAAACAACAGAAACAAGAAAAAAGGATTAAAAAAGGCAAAGGATGTAGGGATGATACACCAAAAAGTATACAAATAAGGTAGTGACACTGATATAAAGTGCATAAACAGGGTGGAATGATATGAACAAACATTATCACACCACTCCCATCCCTACATAGGTAGCTTAAGAGACCTTAGCTAGATGTATGAGAGTGGTTCTATGACATGGTGTATCTAAGTATGGGGGGGGGGGGGTATAAAGTGGAGCTTATGTGAGCACTACGCATCAAGGTTAATAGTAATATACATGTATACATGAAATGTGCATATTATATTATAATACAGGTTGAGTAATTTCCAATTCACTTTGATGAAATAACACACTTCTCTCTACCTTGATCCCCTATCAAGATCCACATGTGAAGGCATGCTTCACTTTGGTGTCAGATGTTACATGTACCACTTGATCCCTAGCAGGATTCTGATGGCATATTATAAAAATAGCTACCTATGAAGGGATGGGAGTGGTGTGATAATGTTTGTTCATATCATCCCTACCTTGTTTGTGCACTTTTTATACCAGTACCACTATCTATTTGTATATTTTGTTGTCTTACCATCCCTTCATCCTTGGTATTGTTACTGCTTTTTATGCTATATATATATATATATATATATATATATATATATATATATATGTATGTATGTATAGATTGCATGTTCAAACAAGTAATAACAATTTTAAGTCGTAAGATCTGGAAATATTTTGGTGGACCAAAAGTGCTATTTTCATTATCAATTTTATTTTGTTTTTACTCCATTAATAGGAATTTGAAAATTTCTTGGAAGGTGAAACCAAATACTGCAAAGAAAACATCTCTGATCTAATTGAAAAAATGCTGAATGTGATGAATCTTTGTCTGGATATTGAACAATCCCATGAATTGCAGGTAATAATATTTATTGTTCATTTTTAAAATGATTTCTTAAGTTTATCCTTTGATCACTAAAGACATGGTGAAATTTTAAATAATCCAGTATTGTCCCTGCACAGAAGTGGTCTTGTATTTCACGATGCTATAATATTGGTCAACTTCACATAGACATAAGCTATTATTAGATCAATTGGCCATTTATATCTTTCAAGTTAAAAAGTGGGCTGTAGTCACTAAAGAGTCTACTTTGGAGACATGTTTTTGACTTTTAATACAAAAGTGAACACATGATAGATCAAAGTGTTTTTTTAGATGTACCATTTTTGACAGTTTTAGCCTTACACATACAGAGGAAGAGAAGTGGCCAGATGAGACCCATTCCATGTTATTCGCAGTCAAGTTGTGTTTGCATGACAAGGTTTTAGGCCTGTAGCTCCATTTTGTTCTTGGCAAAGTTACCATTTTTGGCCTTTCTTTGAATACAGAAAGGGGTGTGGCCATATTGATATACTTATAATGTTTCCCTGGTGATATTGATTCTAAATATATATGGGTTTCTGGGCATAGTTCCATTCTTTTTTCTGGCAAAGGTACCATTTTTGGCCTTTTTTTTGAATACAGAAAGAGGTGTGGCCATATTGATATACTTATAATGTTTCCCTGGTGACCTTGATTGGACCCACCCCATGTTATTCGGACAGTCAAGTTGTGCCTGCATGCCAAAGTTTTAGGCCTGTAACTCCAATCATTTTTCTGGAAAAAGTACTGATTTTTTGGTTTTTGTTTTTTGAATACATATAGATATGCTTATGTCATACCCCTGGTGATACTGATTCTAAATAAATATGAGTTTATGGGTCTAGCTCCATTCTTTTCTCTGGCTAGAGTACCATTTTTGGCTCTTTTGAATACAGAAAGGGTATGGTCATAGACATGCTCATGACATTCCCTGGTGACACTAATTCTATAAATATATGGGTTTCTGGGTCTAACTTGAACCATTCATACGTGAATCGTGGACACACGGACCAACAGACAAGCAGATGAGCAGTTAAACAGACTATTCACACTTTATAGTATGGATAGAAAACAAGAAATAATTACAATAGGAATTGAGTATCTGTGCCAGTCATTAACAAAATATATGTAAGTGGGGATTTATTATTTTTATTTGGGAGTGGGATGGGGAAGTGGAGGTGATCTTAACCTTCATTCATCACGCCTTTCTGGAGTTTTCTTCTCTTATTTTCTCTAATGCTTCATTTTCTTGGTTAGGATCTTAATTAACTTACTTTATTACTATCATAAGCCAAATACCTACATTGCTATTGGTTGAAATTGATCTAGCACATATATAGATCTTGTCAATAAATAGATTTATATCATCTACTAAAACGGTTGGGAGATGAAATCCATCTTGTTTATTGCAGCACATGCTGTTATTTATGTTCCTATTGCTAATTTCACTTGAAAATTGGTATGCACACTTTTGGGTGCATTTCTTGCCAAACAACACACCCCCAAATAACCAAAAAAAAAATCCCTCTTGGGGCGATAGTCCCATCTACCCTCCACCCCCCCCCCCCCCAAAAAAAAGAGAAAAGAAAGATAAAAAAGAAATTGTGCTCCACATATTTGTAACAGCTGACCTGGTCCCAACAGGAGTTAGCACACATACAGAATAAAACCAACATAATTATTATTACTATTAACAAACAAATTTTTGAATTTCATAAGTGGAGTGAAATTTGGCCCCCTTCACTCTGGGATGAGCTTTGGCAGTCAATGACCAAATATCTGAAAGAATTTTGATATAACTTGACAGATATGATCCTTGTGTGCGTGGAGTTGCTTAGGACTTGGTCACACCTGACCATGCCTCTCCATGTGGGAGTTGCATCCTAAAAAAGTCAAAAATGGTCATTTTGGCACCAACCCCCAGGGGGAAGGGGATTAAGATCAACTTAACATTGTGCTCCTATCCATGCTTCTCTAAAGGTGTTTAAAGAGAATGACATAGATTACTGTGTAGTTGCTACAGATGGAAGCAATCATGGTTATGTAAATTCTTTCCAGTAATCATTCAGTGTTTTGACTGGAAAAATGATCGTTTGATGTAAAATTTTTTTTGAGGTCTGGAACACACCAAATGAGACTACTTTATTTACAGGTGACAACTATAATACTAGAGTTCCAGTGTAATGAAGAGGAGGCAAATGTATTTGCAAAGTTAAAGAGGTAGCTACAGAAGAAAACTTGAATTGGGGTGGGATGCCTTGCACAGTTTTGAATAACTGTGTTCACCATTGGAGAGATATAATGTTTAATAATCATTGGTCTATGACTTTGATAATCTAATTTTTAGAATTACACACACACACACACACACACACACACACACACATATGTATATATACATATACATGTATTTGTATATTTTCACTATTCAAACATAGAAAGTGAAGGAATACACTATACTGCCTTTGTATTGACATCAAATACAGAAAATAACTCCTTTCTCATAGCAAGTCATGGTAGTTTTCATTATTTCCAGGAACTGTAAGGCAAATACAGATTTTTCTGGAATAGGCATCCCTCTTTTTGTCACAGAGCCAACCACCAGCCAGTGATAAATTTTTTTTGTTGAATGTAACTACAGTGAACTATACCTCTGACACATGCACTCATTAATGAGTGCATTTGAATCAAATATTCAAGAAATTTAAAGGGAAAGCATCTCTATCGAGAAGGTACAGAAACTTTCAAATTTAGTTCACTCAACTCTTCTTGTCCTTGAAAGTTAATGACAGTTGCCAGAATTTCGAAAGAGGGGTTGTTGTTGAGTGCAACAAATTCTGTGTTGAAGTAAATTTTATGTACAGCGTTGAGTATTTGGAGCTGTGAACAAGACCTTTCATTACATCTTCTGCTTCATGTGGACTGTCTTTAGTGAGACACCATGATGTCGAGCCATGTGTCAAATTCCTTATAGATATAGGGTGCCAATATATGGTGCAAGGTGTTTCTATTAACTGATCACCTGAAGTATTCATTGAAAGATGTCATGGTAATGAAAAATTCAACAAATAACAGCTCCGAAATATTAAATATCACTCAGAACTCTTGATGATTGCTCAGTTTATCTTTGCTATAACTTCACACATTGCAATTGTAGATTGAGTTTTTTCTAGGGCTAGGGTGGAATCCCTTGAGTGTTAGGTCCTTGAAAATAGTTTTACTTGTACAGTATAATTTCAGATGAACATCTACATTTTCTAGCAGAATACTAACCACAATTTTTTTTATTTTTTAAAAATTTTTTTATTTTTATTTTTTTTATCAATCAAGAAATAAATATGCTTCCATAATGAGCAGTGGGTTGAAGAAAAACAGAAAAATTCAAAACAAAATACCATAATTTATTTGGAGGGGGGGGGGGGGAGGAAGGAGGAAATAGATTATCTTAACATGATATACATACATACATACATACATACATACATACATACATACATACATACATACATACATGCATACATGCATACTTGCATCATGCATACATGCATACATGCTTACATGCATGCATACATATATACATATGTACCGTACACACGTACATACATACATACATACATACATACATACATACATACATACATACATACATACATACATACATACATACATACATACATACATACATACATACATACATACATACATACATAAAGGAGAAAACAGGGGGGCAGGGGGGCTTCAGCTCCCCCAAATTTATCACAGGGGGCCCCCCCAACTCAGAGCACCTATTTTTTCAAATGCATAACATTAGCACCAATGCTATATATCACATGTATTGTTGGGGTCCTAGCTCAATTATTAGGTAAATCCCTAGTTAGTTTAGAAAATAGTGTACATTTTCAGTTATAGATGCACAAGTATCCATTCATTCATGCATGAGAATCACACTAATAATAAACTTATAGCTATACAGCTTGCAGAAGCAAAACAAGTTTTATATCTTTGCAGTTATAACTTGTTACTTATTGAAAGCAACAATACCTTCTTAGTTTTCAATCATTGCTGATGAAGCATTGGATGTAGTCGACAGCAAACAACAGTGAACAGTTAAATTTGTCCATCCATTGGGTGAATTCAAATTAGAGTGTCAAATGGATTCTGTTGGTTTGTTTAAGCTTTCTGACACATTAGCAACCTCCTAGCATCGCTATATCAAGGACAGGCTTATGATGAGGCTGCGAAAATATGATGAGAAGATGTGTTGTGGCAGCAAGATTTTGAAAAGATAATTCAGTTATGGTAGCTGTGCATTCTCATGTACATTCACTTAATCATTGCTTTAAGATGTTGGAAGACAGCTTCCATTTATTCAGGATGCTCTTGAACTAGTTAAAAAAATAAGTAAGCTAATTTTTTTCCCTCAAAATATTGCATATCAGTCAAGTAGCAAGAGGTATAACTAAACTGGATTCAATATGTCTCTCCAGATGGAGTCTAAGAATTGTTACCATGGAAGATATTCTTTCAGAGGCTTTGGAAGAAATCTATTTAACAGAATGATGAATATATTTGAATGCTGGTGGTTTATTGCAATCATTGGAGAAGTTTATTGCCTTGTTTGGAAAAAAACTAGTCACATTTATTTTAAAGCAGCAGAGCAAGTTTCCCTGTATTACAAGAAAAAAGAAAAAATTAATACTGTTTTGCAAGATGCACTTTTTGCTGTTGATGCTGACAAACAATTAAAAAAAATAATATGGTTTAAAAAGAATTTCAACAGATTTTATGTTAAGACTGTAACCACTGCTGAGGAGAACAGTATTGACCTTCCAGTATTGCCTAGTTACCTAGACTTCATACATACACACATACATGTATGTCTTTCAAATACTGTTGTGTTCACAAGTATGAATCCAGAAAATCAATATATTTTGCTATATTTACAAGGCTATTTTCAAACTAACATAACATGAAACTCACAATAATTTAGAGAATGAGTGAAGGAGAAAGTGTTTCAGGCTCTAAGTATTGAAATGATTATACATCATAAAAAAAATGAAGGAAACATAGTTTATTCACATATTTTCTTTTTTACCTGCAAATTTGTTTTCGAGGAGTCTAAATGTTACTTTCTTGTTGATCTTGTTGTTGTTCTTCTTAAGAAACTTTCTCTGTAACACCAGTGTTAAGGTCTCCTGGTCATAGTTGGTTATTTCTTTCCTTTTTTTTCTTTTCTCTTTTCTTTCTTTTTTTTTTCTTCTTTTTTTTTCCTTTTTTTCTACCCATGATTAAGTCGTTATTAAGTCAAAACATTAAATCATAAGTAAGCGGGTTTTTGGCTGGAAATCTCAATTACTACCTTACACAATTCTAAATGATTGTGATAAGATCAATAAGTGTTATACTATTAAATACAATTCTTTGATGCTGAAGAAGTTTAATATTTTCTAGCTTTATTTTATCAGTTTACAATGATTTTTATGTGAATGCAGGAATTCATTTCAAAATGGAGAAATCCTATTTTTTCTGGTTTTTTTCCCAGCAGGTAAAGTTTTGTATATTAGTTTTGTCCCAAAGTTCATTATTTCATCACTATATAAATATAATTAACCTTATTTTCAGAGGAAATCAAGATTTTTCTCTGAGAGAAGTAGTTGAAAAGAAACTCGAAGAAATTCGATCCATGCTGGTTCACATGTCTTCTAAAGAGCTCCTAAACACTTCAATACAGCTGTCAGCATTAAAACTGATTGACAAATGTTTGTCAGGGGAACACTCTATTTTAATGAAAGCAAAGAATATATATCTTTGTATTACAAAAACGACATTACCAGTTGATGTGAATTACATAAAGGATGTTCTACAAGAAGGAAATATTAACGAAAAGGACAAAGAAGACTTTCAAAAACATGCTAGAAATATTGAAGAAGAATGCTGTCAATTTGAAAAATCTAACTCAATTACTGCAAGAAAACGAAGTCAACATCTAGTGGAGAGTTCAGGTATATAAATATAATGGAATCATAGATTCATTGTTTAATATTACTATTATCTTTGGCGCACTTAGGACTACTGTCAGAAGTAACATTGTTCTTGAACAAAAAAGAAAAGGACCCATGGCTCAGTAATGAATGCTTTAAAATCATCATCGCTGCATCCTACAACAACATTGATGTTCAGGAAAGGTAAAAAAAATTCTTTCTAAAATGTTTTTCGACATATATAGATATACTTGATTATGACCTTAACAATCATTTTTATGAACTTAGATTTTTGAAGCATATCGAGGTATTTTTACAACATTCATCTGCTAAACATGGCGATCAAGTTGGAAAGTTTTTTTCACTTATCTTTTCTGGATGTGGTGATCAGAAATTTGTTCTAACCATAAAAGAGAAATACATAGTATTTATGCTGCAAAAAATATTTAGGTATAATCATTCAATACAGCACTTGTAATAGATATTCATCTTTTACTATTACTACTACTAATACCGCCACCACCACCACCACTATTATGATGATGATGATGATGATGATGATGACAATGGTTATGACTATTATTATTATTATTATTATTATTATTATTATTATTATTATTATTATTATTATTATTATTATTATTATTATTATCATTATTATTATTAATATAATTATTATGTTTTAGTGATCAAGAAACTGTTGGGAAAGGTGCTGAATTTACCTCTGCTATTCTTGCATATATGAAGGTAAAACAGTATATAATTAAATAATATCTCTTTCATCATAAGATATTGTAGGTAAACTCCTATGGGCTTCCTCTTCGACGAAATCAGGTTATTGTGGTGAAGCATTTCAGTTCTCTGCGAGAAGACTCAAAATATTGCCTGAAAAAGATGTTGAATTTTCAAGGAAGTAAAAACACGTTGGAGGATTTTATCAAGGTAGCATGATATTTTTATTCAAAATATTTAATTTTCTTAGTTTGGTTCCACAGATTTTTTATTTTCCTGTTTTCTTCTTCTTTCACTCAGCAAGTTAGTGAAACTTAGGTGTCTGATAATTGATCACAATTAAATTAATTATACATATCTGATTAAGTTAGAGTTAATTATACATATCTGATTAAGTTTTGTGACCAGAGGTGAAAAAACAGAAGTGCATATATATATATAAGTGTGTTAGTTATTTCATAGCTGAGAATATATGGAATAAGAATTACTAATTGTTGTTAGTAGAAATAATAGTCTTTCTCTAAACATTTTTGTGCTAGCCTATATAAATTTAAACATTTTGTTGTCATTCCACACAATAGTAAAGTTTTCCTGCATCTCATTAAGATCATGAATTTAATTATCTTTTCCTTTAATTTCTATGGATATTCTGTATGAACATACTTGCATATTAATATATTTTATACCAATATGCAAAATCAATCTATTTTATATTGCAAGTATTCAAGTCCTTAGTATTGAGTGCTTGTTCGTATTTTTATTTTTTTGACTGAAAATAGTTTTGATCTTGGTATGATTGTTAGACTTAAGTTGAAACTGTTTAAATTGTGTTGATAAATTTTTTTATTAAGGCACCCACCCACATAAAATATGGCACTAAACATTTGTAGACTTGTAAATCCCTCATTGTTGCAAGCATAGAGTGGTATTTAAGTTTCACATTTTTACAATCACCTAATAACTTTTTAAAGTCAAATTAACATAAAGTTGCTTGACTTCATATGCTATGTAACTATAAATTTGAACAATATATGTATATAAATCTATATTATTATTATTGTTGACTCTCTACATGTGTGCCTGCTTGTGTAACTGGCATAACAATTTTTTGAACCTGAATCTCAAGACCAGAATTGAAATTGTGTTCATCTCCTTGCATCAGACTGTAACTACAGAAGTTACAACAATTTCAAAGAAAAAATCAAACCAAAAAATTAGGGACAAAATCAAAACTAGCACTTTTGGCCAATTTGGTGTGCTAAATTGGCAAAGGATTGACAATGACACTACCCCATTTTTATAATGGTGGGTTGAAAAATAAAAACGTATAAACATCGTGACTTACTACCAAGAAGACTAAACATGGAATTATGAAGACAATGGTGAATCGGTCCAGCATGGATCAAGGAGGACTTTAAGAGTACTAGATAAGTAATCAGCTGCTGAGCCAGATTAGCTAGGCTAAACTTCAGTCAGCATTTAATTTTCAAGGTAGTGCTTGGTAAAGTATCTATTGCTCTAGATGGGTTGATGCCAGTAAGCTAGGCTCATGAAATTGTAAAGGCATAGCTTGTATATAGTATGTATTATCCATTTTTACACACAAACATAACAAGTTCGTGGAGTCTAAATGTTATTTTCTGGTTGATCTTGTTCTTTTTATGAAACTTCCTCCGACAACCAGTGCTGAGGTCCCAGGTTCAACTCCTGGTCATTGTTGGGTTTTTTTCTCTCTCCCTCACCCCCTCCCCCCGCCCCCACAATTAAGTCAAAACATTAAATCACAAGTGAGCGGGTTTTGGGCTGGAAATTTCCAGTCTTATTATGTATTTTTTTGGAGAGTAATATAGAGATAAAAATGTAGGACTACCTTCAATAACCAGGCTGAACTAAGGTTATTATAATAGTCTGCTTGATGTCAAAATTGAGAATGTTTAGTAACATAACTAGCAGCATATACCCCGCATTGCCTGGGCTAATGTCAACATGAAATATTACAAAAGTAGCACAAAGGAACAAAGGATGACAAAATGGGAAGAAGAATTGAAAAAGGGGGGGGGGGAGGGAAAGGAAAAGAGAAAGGAATAGATAAGTGGGAAGGAAGAAAGGAAAATCAGTGGGGAGGGGGAAGAAGAAAAGATTGATGGGGAAAAAAAGGAAGGAATGGGAAAAAGGAAAAAGATAATCCCAGTAATTGATTCCAACTCAGGATTTTGGCATTACCCTGTTCTTGAAGAAGTAGATTGTAGATATTGATTGGAAGTAATGATTAATGAATATTTTATCATCATATTTGCTCTGAACGGAGTAGTACCGATCAATTTTATTGCTGGAGTGCTGCTGGGTATACATCTAAAGATGATCAGAGCTGCTGACTCTGGACAAAAATTGAACTTCGAAGATTCAGACCAGCCAAAATTGATGGCATCTAAACTGGAAGGGTGGATTACTTAAAATCATGGGGATCCTACATTTTAAGACATCTCCCCTGTGCTTCCCAGTTATGATAGTGGCTTCAATAGCATGAGACATCAGATTCTTGAATTCAAGTCTGATACCATTGCAGAGCTTGGGTGGCTCCAAGTTCCATATGAGCATGATTGGTGAACTTTCTTCAGCACCAAATTGTGGGGAGGAATACCTTGGGGCAGAAGTGGGTCAAGGTATTCAACTGAGAAGCTCACAACCTGATCAGGGTCTGAAATTCTGTCAACAGATTTGTTGTTCTAGGACAGTGAAACTCTGTATATCCATAAATTGGAAAAAATAAGTATGTGTGACACAATATTTCACTTGAATCTCCATTTCTAACTATTTATTTTTTCTGTCACAAAATTTCCCCAATTTTTATTTATTAATTTTTTTATTAGTATTACTAGTAGAAAACCTGCAGTATGAGCAGTTTTTAGGTCAGCCACCTGCAGTAGCAAACATGTTTAGTTTGCTTTATGTAGCATGTAGGGATTATTGCCACTGATCTCATGATCTCATTAATCCAATAAATATGATACAATTAATAAACATGCCTAGTTACTGTGATGGTTAGTCGTCCATGTCACCAAACCACACCCATTGACAAAGGCACACCCATAGCTACCTGTTCTGATTTTTGAAATGGCAGGTAGAAAAAAAAAGCTAAAAGCAATAAATAATTGAAGAAGATTAAATTCATCCACTTGTGCAACTGAGGATGAAACTCGAGCCAGGAAAACTTGCACTTCCGGCAAAATGAATGGTAAAGGTCATCAACAGCTTCATGTTTAAGACTCCCTTCTACAAGGAACACACCATTCTTTTAATTATTTTTTATAAACAACTTTAAAAAATAGAAAGAAAAGCAAAGAAAATGCTGTGAAGGCAGCTGTATATTGATCATGACATTGTGGAATGAAGTAGTAAAATTTGGGTATTGGGTAAGTATTCAGCCATAAATAGATCAGAGATTAACTAAGCTTAACTTGAGCTAGCATTTGGTTTCCAGGTAGAGCTTGGTAAAGGATCCTCTGCTCTATCTTGATTAGAGTCAGTTAGTTGGCTTAGTATCAGTTGTGATGCTTTGGCTTATAAAGTTGTTCTAGTAGAGCTTCTATATAGTTTTTATTTTCCTTTTTTATATTTTTTACAGTAATACATAACCACAATGTTTGATCACCTCCCAGGTCATCCAAGGTTATAAAAGCAGTCTGTTTAATACCACTACTGAGGCTGTTTAATAACATACTATACAGCTAAGGAACCAAATATTTCATAAAATAGAATAAAAAGTATATACATGTATATATAAGAATACAGTTAATAAAAAGAAGTATTCCTTCATCCTGTTCTGTCACCCACCACATTTCATTGTAACTAGTAGTTGTACCATATCAATAATTGAGTGAAACCAATAATGTTTTTTTCTCTTCATTTTTTCTTGTTTTTTGAGCTCATAGTAATACACAATCACTAGTAAGTGCTAATGATGAGTGATATATATAAAGTTAAGATTAATTGAGGTTGTTGTAATGGTGCATAGAATACTTTAAGTTTCTTGATTGCATGTTTGAAGGTCAAAAGGTAATAAATAAGCTGTATTGAAAGGAACTTGGTCATTATTAGAAATTTCTTAGGGAATTTAAGCTATTATGTTACCAGGCTGTTCACATTAAAAAAAAGGTTTTGCCAACAAAAATCAAATCGTACATTTTAGATATCAGTAAATATGTTGGCATTCACCCTCTACCTAAATGACTTATTTATGGGTAATATGTAACTGCTCATACTACATGACAATAGATGTATTTTGATTCTGACCATTAGAAGGTTCCAGATAGCATTCGAGGGTCAGATCTGAGGAACTCCTGTAAAATAGAAAGTATATAATCATAACCAAAATTATGTTATCATGGAAAGAAGTAGATTGCAGTAATCAAAATATCATTGCTATTTGTTATTGCAATGATTGAGCTTACATGAACATGAATATTTGATTGCTGACATGCATTGACCATCAATTTGAAACAAGATTAAATATAGGCAGTCACTTCATCGCTGATGACTGATCAGTCTGAACTTTTGTGGTTAAATTATATCATTTAATATTCATTTACTAAAATTATATTTCTTCACTTTTCTTATTCATCTAGAATCCTTCAGATCATGACATTTCATTGGAAAAAATGCTCATGGTGACTGACATTCTTGCATCATCTTCGGAAGGGAAAAATGTAGATGTCGAGGCAGTTTGCAGCACTATTTTTAAATTGAATGATATTAATGTTGTGCTTCTTAATGCATCGATTCCACTTTACATAAAACGTCCATTCATCCGATTTTTGACATGGGTATACATGAAGACAAACAACACTGAAATGATCGAGAACTTAAAACTGAAGTAAGTTTAGATTGTTGATAAATATTAATATTGATGTATTTTATATATGGTTCTGATACAGAGTATTGCAGGGGCAGATCCAGGATTTCAGAAGGGGTAATTTTCTTTTATTAATTAACCAAAACCACACCCATTTTTCAAAAGACACACCCTTTATCAACCCCCAATAACAAAATAAAAAAAAAATTAAAGAAAGAGGAACTAAGTATGTGTAAGTTTGTCAAAAAATTATGGTTTCTGTCCATCCTAAGATAAAACAAATATTCTTTTAGGATGTTGAATTGCAAACTAGCACTAACATACTATCTCCCCAGAAGATGCAGAACTAGCTGCTAAAAAAAAAAAAAGAACTTCCAACAATGGTAACTTAGCTAGTTATAACCTAACTCAGGTTGATGCTCCTGCAGGATCTTATGAAATGACTACTAATATAGCTAGTTATAACTAAAACAATACACTAGCTATTAACTTATAGTTCAGCTAGCTAACTATAGCAAGATTAGTAGCTAAATGATTTTATCAACCTGCTTGACTGCAGTTAATAGCCTATAGCTAAAGCTATTGCTCCTAGTAGGGAGGAAACTGAACTAAATTTACCTTTACCGAATCAGTTACGCTGAAAGGGGTATTACTGCAGAGTATGAAAGTTAGCTTAAGCCAACAACTATAGTTATTGCTAGTGGCACCTAGAAAACTACCCTTTACCAAATTTTTATCTTGAAAAAGGGGTAGTTCCAATGAACTCAAGGAACTACCCCTGGATCTGTCCCAGGTATTAAAACAGCAAGAAGAAATAATGAGCAATGCTATTGCAAAGTTTCACGAATTTGCCTCTGCCTCTCAAGAGTCAGATGAGTGCAGTATGAAGCAATACATGAGAATCAAGCATCATCTCTACTCTGCGAAGTGGAAGTACTGTCATGAGTGGAAGAGTGATTCTCAGGAAGATGATGATCTCCTTAAACTTGAACAAGATCTTACAGGTGAACAAAAATGGGTATTTGCTTACATTCAAATAAATGGTTTACCCCATTAGCCCTACATAAATATCCCAAACATTTTTGTCATGAAATATTTGGTTATCTTTCATGACACTCTATCATAGTGTATACAAGAGCACAAAGAGTGCCATAAATTATTTTTAAAAATAAAACCAGAAAGTCTTATGCATCATTTAATCATTTTCTTGTAGTGTGCTGCCAGTATAGAAATCTATAGAAAAAGATGTCAACTTAGTCAGGATACTAATTTTGAGATATTTTTGGTTATCCATCAGTAGTAGAATTCAATTTAGTACAACTGCTATTTTATGATCACAAATATTTAATGTCAATGTTCGGTAAAATGATGCCAATATATATGCATACAAATTCATTTTTGTAACAATGTATGTTGATCTTCTAAATATAGTGTTACATATTGTATTTATTGAATTAGATTTAACTTGGATTTTGAGTTTCCCATGGAAAAAAGAGATATTCTTGAAAGTGTATTGGTATATTTAGTAATATAATAGTCATGATAATTCATGTTATCTGATCATATCCAAGATGACTAGGTAGATATTTAATATTGTGAAGTATAATGTTTCCTTGACTAAGATTCACTTAAGTTTATTAAGCTGTGCTATGTATATTATATAAATTGCAATGCCAAATGAATAGCATGAATAAGTTCGGCAATTATCACAAATAGTGACCATATTTGATATGCCACACAACAAGCTGTCTGGCATGTACAATAGGTAGAGTTTATTTATGTGTATAGGCCTTACAATCTCTTCCTACCATCAATTCTGGCAGTCCACATGAATAAACTATAAAATATGGTTTATTAGCAGCATGCATTTTGAATTGATGAATTTATAGCCTACAGTTTTTCACATACATATACGTTAGTGTTAAGGAATGGTTCAGGTCTGTCTCTCCACTCTGATATCTAGATATTTATCAAACATCACCCATTTTTTCTTTAAGGTAATTTGACTAGTGTGTGACTAAAACTAAGTGCTACATTTGAAGCTTAAATAAGAGAGCTATATAATTGTCAGAAATATTACCATCCATTTAATCATAACCCTCTCCTAAAGTTAGTGATCAGGATAAGTTTATTCAGCAATTTACTTCAAAAGAAAGCCGTGGATTGTCTCAATGTGTGATCAGCAAGTTGATGAGTGTGTTTGATGTCATGTAGTATATTGTTGCCGCTAAATAATTTGAATTTAGTTAAATTAAAGCAAATCAACTTAAAATTTTATGGAAGTTGAACAGTTAAACATAAATGCATACTCCCTGAAATACAAATATTGTGTTTAACTGACTGTTTATCAACATTCTGATTCATACAGAGAATATACAGAGCAGTAATTAATTCAGATTTAAACGTTAAGGTTATATAAATCTTACTATAATCCTACTATAATGGAGCTAGTGTATTTGCGTGTGTGTGTGTGTGGGGGGGGGGGGGTGGGAGGGTGCGTGTATGAACTCTCACCATATTTTTTGTGCGAAATCTTGGGGTCCATGTGGTTATTGCTGTCTCTTTTTTTAAATTGGCCCCCCTTGGCCTATTAGGGCTGGTTTTTTGAAATTTGGGATGGGGGGGGGGGGTGTGGGGAGGAAGGCACTATACGAGTAATTTGTGAGTACTGACAACCATATTTATGTAAACACACTCAACTTTGGACAGCAAGACTGTGCCCAGTCCCCATTAATTAAAAGTTCAAAAATGTCAATTCCCACTGTTCCCACAGTTGTATGTATTCTAAAACTCTACTAAGCTCTATTCATTTTGACTTTGCCACAGGAAGTGAGAGGTTTACAAATGGGAGGACCAGTACCAGCTAAAAGTGACCACAATTAAGTTTTTGGGGGATAAGGTATTTGAAGCTTTCCCGCCAAACGGCCAAGCACTGAAAAGTCAGATAGCTAACCTAGGTCAATACTTGCGTAAGTTGTAGTGTAGTTGTGTTCCCTTTAGGGATACAATAAGCAACTGGGGATTTGCTATAGTTCTATTTCTGGTCCTACTACCAGGGCTCATAATAGACAGATGCTTTAATCTGATGGCTTAATCTTGCAACATGATTAAATACAAAACCTCTGGTATGATAAAAGGATAACTGTGTTATTATTTAGCAATGGGTCAAGAAAATGACAGCAGCTCCAAGGATTTCAATATCATTCCTAAAAATGAAATTGGAAAGATGCTTTGTAGATGAATGAAATAATATATATTGTGAAGGTGGTCAGAGTTTGTTTTGTTTGTTGTTTTTATGGAAAAAAAAGAAGAAAGGATGCTTAAACAAAAAGCATGACATATCTGATGGATTGTTTGGGGCAACTGGCATATATCAAAAGTGTCTCAGTAACATTCATACAGAGTTCTTGGCTAATGATTAAAAATTTTTATCAGTGATAAAAGTTTCACACCATTTCAAATATTAAAATAAATACAAACTCCTTTAGTAATGAAGCAATACGAAGAGTGTTACATTTGTTTTTGAGAAGGGAAAGACAGATGGAGTATTAAATGGAGTCCATTTCTGTCTGTGGGTACTTCTTCATATTATTGATTTCTCTTACAACAAAGGCAGCAAACAATTTTTATATAAACATGACATTATTGAATAATGTGGAGAAAGTTTTGTAGGCACATGGTGGACATTAAAATGACTATTTTGATAAAGACAGACTAGAAGATATGGTATATGAAATAATTATTGAAAATGAGGATGCCGACAGACATTTAATTGACATGGCACTACAATTATCACAACAAAGTGAAGGTAACAACAGAACCAAATACAACTACAAACTCTCAGCACAACTTGACAAATACAATAGAAAACGTGGACCCTAACTTTCTCAATATTTCCAATTCCTCATGCCAAAATACTTCCACCATCCACCACAGCAATCTTCAATGCAGTGTACATAATAAATTGCTTAGTATTTCCTGATGATCCATCCACCCTCAATGCAGTAAGAAATGTTACCTGGCAATTCTACATCATAACACTCTCAACCTTCTCAGCAATTTCAATGCATTGCACACTTTTCCCAAGAAATTCCATGACAATGCTCTCCAACCATCTCAGTGATCTTCAACACAATGGAACTTTCCTCAACAGTTCCATATCACAATGCCCTCCCCTCCCCCCCCCCCCCCACCTTCCCTATGTTCCATGGTTGTCTTTAATGTCATCAACATGTTACCTCAGCAGTTTCACATCACAATTAAGCTGCTTCAATCAGTGTCATCATCAACAGTTTTATAGCAAAATGCTCCTCCACCTTCCATTGTTCTCTTCAATGCAATGAACACAATCTTACCCCATAATTTCAACATGAAAATTTTAGTCTGCTATCATGAGTGTGCCATGCTAGCTCCAACAGAATTGATGCTTTGTCACAGCTAAAGCTATTAATATCTATCTAAATAACTTCTTCGTTAATTCTTTGCCACATTAATATCTAGCTAAATATTTGCGTTAATTCTTTGCCACATTAATATCTAGCTAAATATTTGCTTTGTGCTTCCCTATCTATTGAATGAACCTGGTTGTACAGCACTAGCAAGAAATTAATTGTCTGTACCTCAGTTTTTCTCAGAGTTTCTACTTCCCGCCAGTAGGCAAGGGACGATAGTCCAGCTACATTCCTTTGGTCTGAAGAATGCCTGCACTTTCCTTATGAACTATACAGCTAAATGCTAATTCCTTCTTCACAGAGCTTCAGGAGTAACATAGGAAAAAACACCACTTCAGGCGGAGTTGGATGATATCTGAAATATTAGAAATAAGTAAATATTGAAACTTTTATAGCGATTTTTCGAGCAGCAAAGTCAAAGCAAACAGACTCTAGATATGTCCTTCCAGCAGATAATTGTGTGACTCCAGCCCACCATAGGTGGCCTAGCTAACAGTCGCAGTGAATGCAGGCTAGTTGAGGTAATGTGTTTGTGTATATATGTGTATTTTGTGCGAATTCCTACAAGAGGAAAGGGTTGAAAGCCACCATTTCTTAGTGTGGATCTAGGGATCCAGGGGTCATCGCTATCATCTCTTCTTTTTTTCCAATTTCCAAAATTATTTCTCCTTGGCGTATTAGGGCTGTATTCCTAAAATAGTCTTATTGAAATATTGTGTTTTTTTTGACAGCTAACTAAATAGAATATAATGAAGCAAGATGGCAATTTAATTGGTATTAGAAAAGTACCCATTCTATGGACAGAGACAACAGAAATATCTTATTAAAATTTGGTATATTTTTTGTTTGTTCCCTGTCACATACCAGATGCTTGGGCCTATAGGGCTAAAAAAACGGGAAAAAAACAAACAACAGAAGGTGGTTTGAGCACAATTTTTCTTACCTATATTTACCCAATTTTAGTTTGTAGTGAATGGGGTGGTTTACTCAGGTGGTAATAAGGAAGTTTGGTGAAGATGGAGTAAAATCCTGCCCATCCTTTTTTTTTCAAAATTTCCTGGTTGGAGTCACACCTATAGCTGGAAACAACAAAAATATCTTACTATAACTTGATCTTTTTTTTGTTTGTTTGTTTATTTGTTCCCTGTCACATACTTGGGCCTAAAGGGCTCAAAAAGAAGAAAATGGAATGAAAAGGAAAGGGATTTGAGCAGAGATTAGCTGACCATACTCAGAGTGTGTTTACATAATAGTGGTTTGTAGTATTCATAATGTAACTTGGTGGCTAGTTCTCATGCATGAGTTGAGCCCCCACACACTGAAGGATAGACAACAAAGAGCTCAATATAATTCTAGATCTGCTGTTTGCTGCCTAAAGGGGAAAAAAAAAAAAATAATAAATAAAAAAAATAATAATAATAATAGGAAAAGATATAGGGCATAAAGTGGTTTAGGCTCAGTTTTAGCAGACCTATTATGTGTACACACTGGTTATTTGTAGTTAGTGTGGTTATCTGCTCAGGCATAAAATTGTGACCCCAACCAGGAAATTTTGAAAAAAATGACCCCATGGGCAGGGTTTTTTTTCCGATCTTCACCAAACTTCCTTGTAATCCTTCCTGGATGACTTCCATCAAACCCTAAAAATTTGAGCCCTTTAGGCCAAATTGTTTGGGAGAAGTTATCGAACATCAAACAAATGAATAGAGAATCATGGTAAGATGCATCGTTGGCAATCCCAAAACTTACTTTGACAATTTGTTATCCATCATTCATGTGTTTGTAATAGTTGTTTCTGAATTCAACCTACCATAGAATCAATAATTAATTCTGTAAAAAAATTGATGAAATAAGGGATATTAATTGTGCATAAAATATACAAAAAGTACACTTCAGCGAGCAAAAATATTTACCTTTAATAACTACAGCCACACTACAAAAAGAACAATACTGACTAATGGCAACACTACAAGCATTTAGTTTTGCTGTCACGGAGGTCAAATCACAATCACATGACATTAGATTACATTATTTTATAATAATACGACCTAATATATAGTTATTAGTTCATATTTTTGTATTTTGACAACTTTGTTCATTCACACATTCAAAAAGATTTTCTTAATAATGTAATAATGGTTTTGAATCTCGAGTGCATACTATCTTAATATTTAACAATTACCAAGATATATTTCATTTATTATTATTTTTTTATAAAAATGCCTATCATCATTTACTTTGGTAAACTTGTTAGAATATTTTCATATTTTCATTCTATTTTATAATTACAGATCACATTCTTTACATGATTGATGGAATCATTCCATTCTTTGATGCATTACTTTCTGAGGAAAATTTTATCACCGATACTGCCTCATTAAGATTACTAAAACAATTTAATGTAAGTTGATATCTATTTCAGTTAGTAAATTTGCAGACTAAAGATTAATTCTTTTAATTGCATAATATTATTTTAATTTTTCCTTTCAACATTTATTGGTGCCAAAATTTATACAATATGTATAGAAAGTAATGTAATATTTTTCTATTTTATCTGAGTGAAATAATAGCTACTTTTTATACTAGAAATATAATTGTCCTTTGGATAAGATAATGAGTTTGTATAGTTGGAATCATATTGTAATAATGTATCACTCTGTACCTTACTGTTGGGAACTATTCAATTGTATGTAATATAAATAATTTGTAATCATTGCGGAGTAATGTTATATATATATACACACACACGCATATATATATATAAAAGAACAGATATAATTCCATTTTTATTTCATAATTTTCAGGAGTTCCACTTATTTTGTGCTCCTAAAGCGTGCTCAAGATGGACATTCTTTTTTCCACATGTCCTTGATATGAAAAATTCCATTGAACTTATGCATAGACTTGAATGCAATGTTCCTGATGAATTGGTAAGGAGTTTTCACATGTTTTAATATGGAAATATTTTAGGAATGTATCATAATAACATGCAGAAAGATTTAACAATAATGGATGAACGGGAGAGAGAAGCAAAATATTATGAGCTTGCGTTACGAAGTACTAGTGGTGATGATGAAGAAGAAATGCTCAATAAAGAGTTTTTTGAATATGCAAATGAGTGTGAGATTCGCTACAATAGTGGAATCCACTACAATCGTTCACACTTTACATCATTTCCAGCAGGAGTTTCTCATAATGGTAAATCAGTGTTAGAGCCTGATTCTAAATTAGCTTTCAAAACTTATTTATTTGTAGTTAGACTAAGTTAGCTTCTCAGTGTTTCCTGTCACTTCGCATCACATGCACAAGGAGAGTAAATAAGTTCAATGTCATCTAAAGTTGGTATATTTTTCTATTATTACAAGAACAAAATATGAACAACAACTTTATGAATTATTCTTTGAAGTTATAAACACCTTAAGTTTTATTGTGGTGTAACACTTTATTAAAGTAGTGGCAATGATAAGTAGCCCATAACTACAATTGAACTGGCCAAGTCAATACAAATGAACAATTATGGCTCCATCTAGTAAGTATGATTATGGTTTATGAAAAGAATATACTTGTAATACTAAACTCTTCAGCTACCAATAGTATTCAGTGCTTATTTCCAATCACAGATCAAATAATACTTAGTCTGTAAAAAAAGTCAAAACAGTTCAATTGTAGTAGTTTGGTTATTTTTGCATATTTTTATCTTTATTTTGGATATCATATTTTCAGCTTATGATGATTTGACACATCCAATGTTATTTGCCATATTTATAGCAATATTTACAACCCCCCCCCCCCCCCCCAAAAAAAAGAATCAGACAAAATACTTTATTCATTTCCTTCATGATCAACATAAAAATAGAGACTGATTTATCAAAATTTTCCTTGAGTAAGAAAACACAGCTAATTTATTATACCAGCTACTATACATTGCACCTAAAGTAAATATGCCAACAATCTTCTAGAAATGGAATATATACTTGGTCAGAAAGGATATATAATTCAGCTAGAATTTACATTAAATGTTTGAATTAAGATCAAGTTTTTATTTGGTTGCCTTTAAAGTTAAAGCTATAATTTTGTATATATTTGAATATAGTATCAAGTTCACATAAAGTTTATAGAATTTAGTGGTACTTTTTTTTGTTTCGTGTGTTGGTTAATCTTTATCAATATAATTATTTTGTTTATTATATTATACTCATTTTAACACAGAAACATATGGCAGTATTCATATTAGTGAAGGAAATAGTAGCAGCTTTTATGATCATGAACAAACCAATGTCAGAATTCATGATGAATGCACTGAAAACTGGGAATTACCAAATGGTCTATTTTTCCACAAGAATATGAAGCTCTTATTTGCCAAGGAATCGGAGTAAGCAATTTACTATAAGGTCTGTATGATGCACTTAAATGGGTTTTTATTTTAATTTTAAGTGTCCGAGCATGTCAATTTTATATATGTACTAAAAAAATGCACTACACTATCTTATTGATGCATGAGAAGCAGTAATAGTAGTATGACATTTAATACATTATAACATGTACTTATTTAATACTTCAGGAATGTGATTTTGTTCGTATTCCTACAAAGCATTCCTTTGGTTAAGTTTTCAAAAAAGAAATGCAGTTCACAGCAGCGGATATATTAAGGAATGCTGTCTTGAAAATTGGTGGAGTTAAGAATGGTCTATGATGGATTACTTATTGCTAAATAGCTAAATAGCTTGAAACTTCATTATTAAGGGCATTTTGTAAATCAACTCTCTATTTAAAATGAATAATTTTAATTCCTTTTTTACTGGTGCACAATGATGAGTTTTCCCAGATGTGATATTTGAGCTCATGTTTCAAACATTTTGCTTTACGGATTAAATGACTTTGCCAAGATGATCTTGATAGAAAAATATAGGTAGATTTTAAAACATGACCATCAATTCTGTTAATAGCCAAATTTAACCTGTGCTAATATTTTCCATATATATGTGTGCAATGATAGATTATATCCCAGACATGGTCATTTCTGGATTTTGGATGGTTCTAAACTGTATCTGGACAAAGGAAAAGCTGTTAATTCAATTAATTGGCTAATCCAATGTGTTGAGTAAGTTGATTATTTTTGACTATAGCAGCAAAATATGAAGTAAAAAAAATGGTAAAAACTGTCACTTTAGATTTTGTTGGACAATTTCTTTTTAATACAGAGATTCTATGAAAATATACACAGAAACTGATGAAACAAAATGTGTTGAGCAGCAAAGGCTTGATGTCAAACATATTCAACTCATCAGGGGTGTGATTTACAACCATATTGCACTGGTTGAAACTGATCTTAACCCTGTGGAGTATAGGCAGTAAGTTGTAATTGCTTGTAATTGGAAGTGCATCTCACTAGTGTTGAAGGTAATTGTACTGCCTCACTGCACACAGCTGAACTGTAATCATTTGACATTAAGAATATATAGGTTCATGCTGAACATATATCGAATTTATTATCAATTTCATTATTGTTATGATAGATGCTAATTATTACCCTCTTTATCTAGGAAACTTACTGAGGTTTGTGAAGAAGTGATTGACCTTCTAATAGAAACAAACTTGTTGTTCAGAGTAAGTCAGATATTTAGGTAATATTATTTTTAATTTTTATTAACACAGTGGAAAGTCATAGGATTCGTTGATATACAAAGTAAACCAGAAAATAACAACCTAAATTACTCCTCATTCCATCTTAGTCAAAGGTATTTTCTCAATAGTAAACTTTGCATATATACGCAACTTCCATTTTGATTTAATAATACCTAGGTCCCTCTAGGCCAAATCTCAACATATTAATTATTGCAAGCCATTCTGCAATGGACCTCTGGTAAATGATTATGCTCATTATCTGTCAAACATTATCTGAAGTATCGTATTAATGGACCATCAAGCTTACAAACAAGTTAGAAAAAGTGGGTCTTAAAAAACATCGAAAAAATGTTTTTGGCTGAAGTAAGTTCCTTGGGCACTCCAAAATCATATAAAAATTTTTGGAATTTTTTTTTGTACCATTCTTCATGACAAAAATAGGCTTTTTTTAACTGCAATTTACATCCTGTAAATTTGACATCCTGTTGTGGTCGAATTTTGGTTATGCCACTCATGATGTCACAGTAGCATCCTGTTACAGCAATGCCCAGCATGGATAGTGTATTTTCCGTTAATTTTGATACAAGTTTTGGTGATCTCAGCCTATCCCACTTTTTTTTCTCAGTTTAGAAACATAGGTCCAAAAACTTGAACTGCACTGGTAGTGGTAAAATGCTTCTGCTTCAGGAATGTGATTCACATATATCAGTCTACCTGCTACAATCATACCCCACTCATCACTTCTGGTTGTACATAACTGCCCCTTGAAACACCACTGCTTTGACATGCATAATATCAAAGAATTTTTTTCTCTTTCCATAATATTTTGCAGAATAGCTACAGAAAAGACAGTGTACACTAAAATCAAAACCTTTTACTTATAATAAAGATTGAGGTGCTCATGTGGCTCAATAATTTGCAATGCCTTTGTATATCAGAGCCCATTTTATTTGCTTCATGGAAATATCAACAACACAGCTTAAGGACTCCTGGGCCAGAATTGGTTATTACATTGCTCCTACACTTCCTGGCTTGCATGATTGACTTCATCACTGCTATTTTCTCTGAGTACAACAGTGTCATCTCAACTTTGGATTGTTGGTTTCCTACAAATAACACAGGTCCTTGTCATCATTTTATGGACATGCTTCCATGTGACGATTTTTTTTTTTTTTTTTTTTTTTTTTTTTTTTTTTTTTTTTAACAATAAAAAGATACTGAAGTAATTCAATTGAATTTGAGCTTGAATCGTATCAAAGGAAGTGTAATTGAGTAAGACAAATCAGCTGCTCCAACTGAAATCATTCAGTTGTGTGATGATCTGTACTGAATAAGGATTTGATTATCTTTATCACTGATTAGAAAAAAAAAGAAGATAATGCTTGTATATTATTTTGTGATATACCTTACTGAGAGGTATGTTTTAGGCATTTAAAATACCAAAATAATAAACCAAAAAATAGTCATGGAAAAATTAATGTACACAGTCCTGAAATTGGTAGCCATTTTTGATTTACAGAAATAATGACCTTCCAATTAAATTGATTTTCTGGACTTTTAGTATGTCACTATGGAGACCCTATAGAATAGATTTGTGGTGAAAATATTTTTGTTGCAATTTGTTGGAGGTAAAATATTATTTTTCCTGGACTAAATAATTGAAGTACTTGAGTATTGAAATAAAACTATACTTACTTTTTGTCCCTATTATATATATATATACATATATAGACTATCTCCTTACTCAAACATCCTTGTGAAAAAATTGAGATTGAGGTATTTGCTCTCCTGAATGAGATACTGTACATGCTAAATTATGGATATCAGACAAGAGATGAGGATGATTATCACATTGATGAATGGACTGAAGCAAGTGCCATCGATTTAGTATCTGCACTGAAAACCAACAACAACCACTTCTTTAAGAAAGTAAAGAAGGCTTTGAAGCAAAGTGCAATATTTTATGAACAAAGGTATTCTATGTTAAAATTCTTGCATGCATTATTGTTAAATTTTTATCTTTTACTTGACATTTCTTATCTTTCATTATGTTATATTTGAAAACTGTCCAGTTTGATCAATGAAGTTTTAATGATTTTTCCCCCATTCTATTATTATATATCCTGCTTCAAACAGAACTCTAATGAATAAGTGTGATGTGTATATATATTTTTTGATTTGTGTGTTTAGCACACAATTTCAATAAATGGCCTATGGTATGTTAAGCATGTAGTATGCTATTGGCAGTCCAATTTTTTTAAAATTAGTAAATTTCAATTTTATAATTATTTAGGAACTTTGAATTGTATTTGTACTTTGTCATATATAGGGTTCACTATTTTTGAAGGAAAGGGGAGAATAAAGGGTCAGCATAATAATCCGATATTAATGTGTAAAATGTCCATATGTTGGTATTAATTTTCTTTGAAAATACTTGAATTACAGCCACAGAAGTTGCTAGTTTGCACAGGTGATAGGCTATTTTACACAATAGTTTGTTTGCTTGTCAGAGTGCTATATCAGCATGATGAAAAGCAGTCCGCCTGTTGGCACTACTGAGGCTGTTTAGTAACATCGATATCCTATTGAGGCTGTTTGGTAACATAATACTGCTAAGAAATGAACAAGTTTAAAATAAAAAAACATATTTTTTTAATTTTTTATAAAAGGTTTTTCCTAACATAGTTCTGTCACCACAATTGTTATGCTATAGCCTAGCCAATATAGTGAGATATTCTTCTAGTTTTAATAATAAGCAAGTTTTTAAGATTACTGGCATGATGTACACATGTATTTTGGTTATAAAGAATCTATATATGTTATTGTATTGTTTTCTTCCTGTTTCAGCCATTATTTGCTGTTTCAAATACAACAGAGGACCAAGTCAATTGTATGTTATCAAAAGTAGTTCTTTTAACTTAAAACCCATTCCCACGTGGAGTTATTATAGGGAGCCTAAATGTTATCATATTGATCACCTAATTCCTTAACCTGAAATAACTGCTGCCTAACTCTATTTCAAATAGTGTTGTTAATTAAAAAGAATATTATCAGGAGTAAGTAATAAAATGATTATTTCATCATGCAATAATGGAAAGAACCAAAAAGGGCTCTAAATAGAATTGAAACCAAATAAGTTCCTCCCTCATCAAATTTGATTAAAGTATAAGATAATCATACTGTAGAGTCTTATTAAGGCAGTGATTTAGGGATGTTGAATTTGGCACTTAATACTTGAGTCTTCTTGTTTTCTTTCAAGACTTAATTGGTATATGACCCTTATTGGTTCCCTACTTTTTGGAATAACACTAAATCGGTATTTTTCATTTATTTATAATTTTTTTTTGATTATAAGTTACATATCTTTTTTTCTTCCATAGCTTCCAACATATCTGAAAGAATTTACAGAATCAGAAGTCACAACTTTCTCGTTTCTGTACCTTGCTGTATACCCTAAATTATAATCTTTTTTAAACAATTTTTAAACTTCATTCCATTTTTAGTGACTTACCACTTTCAATTCTTCTCTTTTGCTTTCAAGAAATAATACTATTAATATAGCTATAGTAGAATTCTTATTATAATAAAGCTAGAGATGTATATATATGTAGAAGATACTTTTATAAACCTATTAATGGATTTGGTTGAAACTTGGCAGGTATGAACTTAGGGTGTGGGGTATTTATTTAGTTGTATAGAGAAAAAGGCCCAAAAATGGCACTTCATGCCTTTACCCTTTTTCAAGAAAGAGAAATCAGTTTAGTTTTTACACACTTGGGTTCCTTGGTAACTAAATGGCTTTTAACCAAAAAATAGTAAAAATATTTCATGAAGGAATTCTCATCAGCATTGGTATTTCCTTGATTGAGTTATCTGAAAAATTGACAGTGAGTATTGTTATTTTGATAGATGAAGTGATCACTAAAGTCCACACTACATATCAAATTTGAATTAATTCAAATTGAATTCAAATTACTAGTGTCCACATGGAATTATATTAAACCAATTCAAATTAATTAGAATTATCTCTGACTTAACTGCATAGGAAGTTTGATCAGTTGCAGCTGAATAAAAAAGTGTTTACTGAAAGTATGGGAGCACTTAGTGTTTAGTGCCACCACATTAATTATCATTCTTTGGGACAACCCAAATGACCACAAAGAGCTAGATATGTCAGCTGTACAGTCCCCTTCTGGTTATGTTCAAAATATTTTCTTTGTGACTGCAAATGCCTAGTCAGTAACAAAGGACCATAATGCGGCAGACTCTCCATCTCAGCCTCAATTTTGCTTGAAAATTACCATTTCTCACCAATCATTTATCTTGTCCCACTTTTTTCTAATTTTTTTTATTTAAAAAAAATAAATTAAAAAAAAAATTAATAGCAAGGAATGTTGTATAGGGGTGTGGTTATAGATTCCTTTAATTTTGATGCTAAAAAATCAAGACTGGTATTGATAGAAAGAAATCAAGCTTTGAGGGCCTAGGTGTGGTTTGTTAATTTTGATAAAAATATTCTAGGGGTGGCAGGCTAAACATTCAAAGAAGATAATTTTGTGACCACAGCCAACTAAAGGTCAAAATATTGTGCTATTTATAATAACAACCATAATAATATTAAACTTTAATAGTTATATATACTTTTGTAATCCTAGGAAAAACTGCCCTGCCAGCCTGTGGTGGTTTTCAGGCAGACCTACAGCTGTTTGTATTTATGAAATTTCAAATTTTTGTTAATTTTCATTTAGGGTGTTTTTAAAAAATGTGGCTATGATACAACTGAAGTATTACTTGAGGTGGAGTGGGCAAATAGAGCATGTTTTTAGAATTCCTATGGAGTTATTTTTTATTAATCTATTATTGAGATTAAATTATTTCTAGGTTTACCTTTTTATTAAGCTGGCTAACAATTTTGAAGCAACCAGACATGATATAATAATTGTATTTGTCGATCTGTCATTCAATGGGTTGGTCTGTCTGTCTGTCTGTCTGTCTGTCTGTCTGTCTGTCTGTCTGTCTGTCTGTCTGTCTGTCTGTCTGTCTGTCTGTCTGTCTGTCTGTCTGTCTGTCTGTCTGTCTGTCTGTCTGTCTGTCTGTCTGTCTGTCTGTCTGTCTGTCTGTCCGTCTGTCCGTCTGTCTGTCTGTCTGTCCGTCTGTCTGTCCGTCCGTCTGTCTGTCTGTCTGTCCATCTGTCCGTCTGTCTGTCTGTCTGTCTGTCCGTCTTTCCGTTTATCCCTCCATCCATCTGTCCACCCATCTATCCATCTGTCTGTCCATCTGTCTGTGTCTATGTCTATGTACCATCATTCTTACCAAACTTGTGGATAAATTTCTCTAAAATTTGGTGAAATCATAGGTTAGGACCCAACTTAAAACATAGAATAAAAAAAAATCTGGAAAATTTACCATGGTGATGAAAAAAAAAGTCAAAAAATGGTACATTGGTTTGACAAACCTATTGAGTACAATAAAGTTCGAATGGTATTCCTATGGCCTATGGTCTAAAGGTTTTACTGACAGTTACGCAGGCATGAAGGCATCAAGGCATGAAGGCAGGCACACAGGCAGGGAGTTAGTGAAAATAATATATAAGATACACACACACACACACACACACACACACACACACACATACACACACACACATATATAGCCTTCTGTGTTGGATGCAATGTTCTTTATTATTAAAAAACAACTATTGAATTGTGTTAGTATTCATGTCTTGATGGCACAACCATATCCATATTTTATACTAGATTCATCCTGAACTAATTATAACTTGTTATTTACAATATTGTAATAATGAAGACCATTACTTGTTTATAAACATAGGAGAATCACAAGAATAAGTATGGTTCTTCATCTCAAGAGGACATGGACACAAAGATAGAAATGGAATCTTCTACACTTGTTACTCCACAATCAGAATCTTTTTCAAGTCTATCTTCAGTACAGAATCAAGTAAGCCCTGGTTTATATTTAAGATACACATTTGTTATCTAAATAATATTGTCTATTATAGAAAAATCAAGCTTCATCTGGTCATAGGCATATGATCAATTGCTATGTTCATGAAAATATCAGAAATGTATCTTTGATAATGAATGTTCTCAGTAAGATATGTGATGGTCAGAAGACATTAGTTCAAGATTATCTGAGAGAGCAAAATGGATCAGTTCTCTCTGAAAATATCGTAGCTGAAGTTGCACTTTTTTTAAAGAAATATGGAAAACACAGTTTCAAGAGCAAGTTATATTTTCAATTGACAATGCTGCTACTTCGTACTCTACTCGAAATGTGCGTTGGAAATATTGAAAATAAAAAAATTGTTTTTCATCAAGGAGTATTGGAAACGATCAATAGTGTTCTCCTAGTGTCTGATTCTCGTGACATTGTAAATTCTTTGCACTTACTTCTAAGTGAAGAATCAGGAATGCCTGTATTATTACGTTACATTCAGCAACATTTGCAACATACTTCATCAAGTCGGGTTTATTCAGAAAATTCTTTAAAAAATAATGTGGATGCTGAATTTTTAATGAAGTCTGAAGCCTTGGAACTGTTGAAAACACTTATTGAAGAAACCAGCCAAAGATCGGATGAATTTATATGTAGGGTTGGATGTGGACTGGATCGAAGAGCTCTATCTATTTCTCTGATGCATTTTTACCGTTTGTTGAAAGGGGAAAAAAGTATGAGTTTATCTGTTTTTAAAGCAGAACAAGCACTGTTCAGAGCGTATCACATCATTGTTCAACTTGGTCAGCACAGCAAACTTGAGAAACTTTACAACAAAAAAGAAATATGTCACATATCAGGTATGAGAAAATTGAGATAAAATAACTCGTATAACATTGAATGGTCTAGCATCAATAGATAGTTCCTTTCTTATGTGAATGGTTTAAATGTATAACATTTGTTGAAACTAGCTTGAAAATGAAGATTAGATATTATTTAGTGAGTAAACCCAAACACACTCCAAACACTTTGTGGTGATAACACTTACTGTTAGAGAGTTGTATTACTTACAAACATACAGACACTTGCAATCTATATATAGTGAGAGATTATTTACTCTCAGTAACAGGGTTGCCAGGTTGTGGCATCAAAAAATAGCCAGATGGAATTAAATTAGATAATTAAAATACCAAAAAGGCCTATTTTTCCCCCCTCTAAAATGGCCAAAAAAGAGTCCAATTTTAAAGAGAGTCATGAGAAACCTGCTTACGATTTGGATTCAAAAGTTTGTTTTGAAAAATTTTGAGCCTAATTTTGAATAAATACTTGTTCTTCAGATATTCATGGCAGAGTGGTCTTTCAGTCAGCCTATGGCCTCCTGCAGTTACAAACTTGTTTAGTTTTCTTAATGTTTTATAAGGGAGTGTGGGGGGGGGGGGGGGGGGGGGGGTTTGTGGGGTATTTTAAAAGTAAATATTATCAATGCATCACCAGAAGTAACAGACATTACTTTATATAGCATGTAGGAATTATTGACACTAAAGTTATGAATCAAACAAATATGATACATTTAATAAACATGCCAAATTTCGGGTATAATTTAGGTATTCTATGTCACCAAACCACATCCATTGGTAAAACTACACTTATAAACACCCGAACTGAACAATATTTTTATGAGGACATGCAGTGAGGTGCCTTAATAAATTTCTGAAAGTTTCGAGAATATCCCTCCAGTGGTTTGGGAGGAGTTAGAGTCTGCACATACATACAGACAGATGGATACGCAAACAAATTGTGAATTATAGTAAGATGGTACAGTATGTATTTTCTGTAATCCATGTACCAACACAATTTAGGTCCACTAAAACGCAAAATTTGAATTATTCAACCCTAAACTGAGCACCAAACCTCTTCCAGAATTATTTTTAGGTAGCATTGCTTAACTAATAAGGATAAAATGTGCATTACAGCTTCTTTCATTTCAGTTTGTGATTCAATGACAATATCTCAAAAGCCAAAAATGAACAGGAGACCAAAATGGCTTGGTATACATACTGGGTGATCAACAAATAGTTGTAGGATCAAAAATTTGCATTAAATGTATCATCTTAAAATGAGGGACTATAGTCCCACAGGACATGGATTGTTTGTTCCAAAGTATGCCTAGTCTTAAATATTTTTTGTGTCACTTGAATTGCTGCAAGTATTCATTAATCTTGAGGAAACCATGTTGCATGAAGTTATTGTGCAACTTCTAAAAAAACTCTATCAGAGTAGACTTTTTCAGACTAGTCCTGGAGCAACTAATACTCATGTTCATCATTTTATCATTCTCATAAAATGTTTTGGTAATAAACAGTTCAAACATCCGTCTTGTTACTTTGTAAGTGCTTATTATCCTTATCATCAAAATGTAGAAAATACCCAAAATTTTATGAAAAACAAAATAGTCAATGGAAGTGCCAGAGCTATCTCTGATGTGAATCAAGGCCATGATTTCTAACCTTCTCTTTTTGCCCATTTGTGTAAGATCAAAGAAGAAAGAAAAGGTTGGGAGAGTAGTGGGGAAGGAAGGGGGAAAAGGAAAGTGGAAAAAAACAACAAAAAACCTCTTTGGTGAGGCTTGAATCCATAACTTCTAGCTCCAAATCTCTGTTATTGGTGTTTTTTTTTTGTGTGTGTACCTGCAATGCCCACAGGAAGGAAACCAGGTTGGACACAAACCTAATATTCATGTGGTCCGCAGAATTTCATCTGGGAAATTTGAGCTCATTTAATCAATTGGTTCTCAATTTTTTTGCCCAGATAGACACACAAACTGAATGCACAAACACACGGAAGAATTCAAACATGCAAGAGCACATGAACACACACACACACACACACACATACACACACTTGCGAACACACGCACACACGCACACATGCACACACGAAAAGGCAGAACAAGCTCCATTATTATGAAGTAATCTGTCTAACCTGTAAATATTAGGATAATAAGATGTGACAATGCTATTTAATAGGTATGGAACAAGACTACAAGAACGTTTGGGAACATTGTGAACGAAGGTCAATGAGTGTAGAAATTTTGTATTCATCACCACAAAGTGAAAATGATGAAGTTCTTACTCGTGTTCATTTTCGAAGTGAATATAAGGTATATATTTAGAGAAGTTATGTTGATTAACACTCAATATGTGTTGTCTTTATACTTAATATTCTTAGTGGAATTGCCATACAAGAACAAATAACACTACTCATTTGACCTGCCTCAACCTAGTTTGGTTATAATCTAAGCAACTAACTGGAATAATATTTTTCATATGTGATACAATATTTACACATAGTAATGAATTAATTTTTGCTTCTATTTTTATGTGATTTTATGGTCATGGAGGGAAGATAATCAATATTTATAAACACTAGAAAAGTACTTGTTATACATAGGGAGAAGTATTGGCATATGGGAGGCATTGCCCAATTTCTGAAGTAAATATTACGATACACTTCTAGTAATTATTGTCCTTTTGAACTTCCTGTGTGATCAGATGAGTGTGATTTGTAAGCACTATTTCCTCTAGAAATATCCTTTTGAATGGGATCAGATTACACAATACTACTTGGTGGTTTCTCATGAACATGAAATTTTATTTATGGACCTATGCCCTAGTTGTAGTCCTAACCAGATTCTCTCCAAAGTAGGCCAGTGATTGTGTGAGCAACCCCTGAAAATTTCAGGACAATTTGTCCAGGTATCTGGGAGGACATGGCAAATATACATACATGTAAAGAGATAATTTGCAAATTATTGTAAGATTGATATGGAACCTATATAAATGAAATCATCTAATTTTTTTTCCAACCAAATTTCTTTAGAAACCACACGAGATAACATAATCTTTTAATAGGTATGTAATAGAAGCTCTCCCAAGAGAATATTTCTATAAAAATTTTTAAAGTATATCATTTTCATCCAAGATATGAAATAGTAGTATAGATTCTGCTATCTAAAATTTTTCTAAATATAGAATAAATACACAATAATACTAAGCATTATTTAACTCTTTTTCTGTAGCTTCGTCCAGAAGTGAAGGAATTTTTAAAGTGGAAAGTTAACAAAGAATCTGTGCAAGACAGATTGCAGGATTATTTGTCTTCAATGAAGGACGTGAAAAAAGATATCTTGCACTATGTAAGTTCACTATAATAATAGAGTAATACCTTAAATCATATCATTAATTCTAATTACACATGCTGTTTTACTATGAATCTTTCACAGCACAAAATAGACCACTGGAAGAATAATTTGTTGAGGCCTTTGATAGCACATCCGTAAGAAAATCAATTATAATAATGATTACCATTCACTCTTCCTTTTATTCTGATTATGTGTCTGATTATCAATTTTCTTCATGCAGAGAAACTCGTTATTGGATTCTTCTGTTGCTTACATTTTTCATGAATTTGCTGGTGTTGTTTGGCTTCTCTCTTCCAGAAGAACTACTTGGTGCTAGGTATGATTGTATATTCTGTGATATTATGGTATTTATGGTATTATGGTATTTCTTTGATGAGTTCTAAGAATAGTACTTGTTCAATAAAGGACAACACACTTAGTTATGTGGTATATTAAGTAACATGTTCAATTCAATTCATTTCTTCTTTTTTCATGCTTATATTAAAAATTTTGAACTAAATGAGTTAAGTAACATATAGACAAGAAGTAGCTAGCTATGATTTAATAACTAGTGCTTGTTCAATGCAGATGACTTAAAAGATCAAGCATGTCATAGCAAAACAAAACTGACAATGAAGAACAACCCAACCTCCCCCCCCCCCCCTTGTGTAACAAATGAATACAGCATACAAGGCAATAAATCAAGCATCATAACTGAGTGGAATAGATGAAATTAGTGGAAATATTATTCAAAAAAATAGTTTTGCCACCATTAAAGATCATACTTAATATACTTAATGAGACTTTAAGTGATTGAATCAAAGGAGTTCATAAAATAGTTAGTTTGACCAGATCAGAAAATAACCACACCTAATATATATCACATAAATTTGAATTCATGTCTCTATGCAAGTATAGTTGCATTTATGATTGTACTTCATCTGCTGTTTATGTTCTTTTAGAACTACATATAGTAATCCTATGTTTATTTCGGCTATTATGAATGTTTACAATAGTACCAACAGTACTGATGTGAGTGTTCCTGTTGATCCCTCTGTGGAGAGTTGGTTTACTCCTACACTGGCTGTATTCGGCAGCATTCACTTCATCTTATCGCTGTGGATGGTTACTGACTATATCTTGGTGAATATATCGACCTTTGTACCCGGTCCTATTTGGCTTTCAAAGAATAAGTATTTGGATTGGTGGAGATGGTACTGCAATTTTAATTTTGTATTGAAAAGATATAATGTCAACACATCATTTACTACTTACTCAGGCTCTTCATGAAAATTGTTTATTGGGTGTATAAAGAGGAGAAATCAAAGTCATTACGAAGGTATTAAGTAAATTTATTAACGCAGTTTTTCAGTCTACTTTCGGCTTCCTGTAGTTACAAACTTGTTTAGCTTGCTTCATGTTTTATATAGGGGGTGGGGGCTTGTAGGGCATTGCAACATTTCTAAAGTAAATATTTTTATGAATGCACTTCCAGTAATTAGTATGTTTAGAAATTCCTGCGTGGTTTGTGACCACAATTTGCTTTAGAGATGGCCTTTTTCAGATTAAAACTTTCGATAACTTATGAATTGGAAAGTTTATTCAGTGACTCACGCCCCAACCATAACCCTAGCCCTAACCATATCCTCCCCAAACTTGGCCAGTGTTCTTGTGAGCAACCCCTGAAATTTCGAGGTTATTGGTCCAGGCATCTGGGAGGAAATGCATTATGCATGGACAGACAGACAGACAGACAGACAGACAGACAGACAGACAGACAGACAGATGACAGTCAGACAGACAGATGGAGGGACAGACAGACAGACAGACAGACAGATCGACAGATGGACACACACTACATGAAATATAATAAGGATATTTGAGTATATATTAATGTTTTATCCTGTATAAATTTTCTCTAATTTAATTTCACTGTTTAAGCCTATCTAAACTGTTGTATTCTAACCACTTTTGGCATCACTGGTAAGCTTGCAAGAATGCCTTATAATGTTGATTAAATTATAAAAGAAGAGATTATGTGCTAGCATTTAAAATGTATATGATTTTATGGTAGTGGGGAAAAAATTCATAGGAATAATATTAAGAGTATTCTAATATTATTTTACATGATACATCAATTTATTTTTGAATAGAAGCTACTTAACTCATACAGGTTGGTTAACTAAAGCTGACTTAGTGTAGCTGAATTTCCACCAATTGTTGCATGTTCAGGAATCCCCCCCCTCCCATAATCCTTTCCTTGCTTGTAGATTAACGATTTCTTTTAATAAAAAAATTTCCAACTTTGAAAGTATATAAAAAAAAGAGAATATTTACAGAAAACTTGTGGAAATTGAGGTACAACAACAAATAACCTCACAAGTACATAATACAAGAAGGTCAGTGAACAGTTATTAAAATAAATGGGCTTTTACAAATAACTGTTTACAATGGGTTAAAATCATTCCCACAATATCAGAAAAACCTACCTGACCCCAAGCCTTAACCAATTCATGTCAATTTATGGTTTTGTTGGCCTTAATTTACACTAACTTTTCTTATGAATTAAATAGAATTCCCATGTTGTTCTACCTGATAATAATTTTGATAAAATATTGGTTTATTGAAATTAAAAATTAATGATTGTCTATTTAAGGTAATAAGCATTACAATTACAAATATTGTAATAATTTCCAAAAAAAATTTTAATTTGCATTTCAGGTTATTTGAACCTAGGCAAGTAAAAATTTATGAAACATACGTGATTGGATACAGGACTCTCTTCATTTTGGTATGTGATTGTCTTTACCTTTTTATATTAGCAACTTTCTTTGAATACAAATCTGCACTTGTATATTATCTTACATATTATTTTCACTAAATGACTGTTCACAATATGATGATAATTCAATGTTTTGTTCCCTCCCATCACCTACCAGCTTTGTTCATTTTTGAACATCCTGAATATTGGCTGTCTTTGCAGTATATATATATATATATATATATATATATATATATATATATATATATAATTGACCCATAACATAGAACTGACCATGGCCAAAGACTGGTTTCTGATGTTGAGCAATGTTAGCACATTATTATTTCACTTGGCTGGTAAAAGTAAAAGGGAAGGGTCCAGGAGGTGGGGTGGGGTGGGGTGGGGTGGGGTGGGGTGGGGTGGGGTGGGGTGGGGTGGGGAGGGGAGGAAAGGGAAGAGAAGAAGAAGGGGGAAAAATTAAAGCCCTGCTGGGGTTTTCTACCCCTTGTTTTTAATCTCCATTTTTTGCAAGGTTCAAGAAAATCCTCAGGGCAGGCTTCCTTTAGATTAGAGCCTCTCAGAATAGTTGCTACTTAATATCGTCCAACACCACTACCCAACTGACTTATTTTCTTGATACCATGTCAGTTTCTCCTTTCTCAAACATCTCAGTAATTCGATCACATGGTCCATGTAGCTCTGCCATTTCTTTCTATGGATTACATCATCTATTTATGGCCAATTTCTATCGTAAGGTGCTTGAAAGTCATTGAAAAACCCGTGTAATGTGAGATAAGTATAGTTTTTCTCCTCATTCCTATTTTACTGGCACAAAATAGTATTGTTAGGTTAAGTTCATTAATATGATAAGCTGGGAATGTCCTTCTTGATCTAACATGCTTTCTACCTGTAGCATATTATATTATAAGAGGCATGCAAAATCAATGAATGGAGTGCTTTGTAGTCTATGCACAGTCAGACAGTGCCTTTCTCCTTGACTACATTGTCAATTTGTGCTACTCAATTTTATACCAAGCTCTAGCATGTTATTTATCTCCAAATTTACAAATAATGTTGAACATCATTTTCCCTGCATAAATTTGTTTGTTCCTTCATATATATCAAATGCAGTATACTCAAGTATAAAAATTGCAATATTCTTGAGTTCCTGAGTATAATGTTGCAAATTTTATCCATCATTTTATTATAATTTAATTATTTCTTTAGATTTTTGTGTCCTGCTCATTTGTGTCTCTCTTCACAAGGGGCTACTTTTATTGCTTTTGTCTTCTGTATATTGCCGAGCGAAATGATTTGCTTCAGAGGGTACTCTTGTCAATATCCAAATATGGTAAACATTAATGCAGTAGTACACATAAGAAATTGTTTAAAATATTATATCTATTTGTGTTTGTTTATGGTTTGCAGGTCGTTCTTTTTTACTGGTTGCTGCTCTGGTTTTGGTGGTGATTTATATATACTCAGTCATATCATTTGGCTTTTTATACCAGTCATTTACAGAGGCTGGATTATTTTGTACTACACTTGGAGAGTGTTTTGTGACTGTTTTGAGAGTTGGTCTTCTGGATAATCTCGGATTGGTACATAATTAGATAGGTGCTATATTATTGCCTATCAATAATTCATTGCAGGATGTTTACTTCCCTGCAGGTTATACCTTTAAGAACAGGAAAATTTCATGAGTCCGGTCTTCGCGTGATATTTGATGTTTCCTTTTTTGTCATAATCACTACAATACTTCTTGGTATAGTCTTCAGCATTATTCTTGAGTCCTTTAATGATATGCGAGAAGAAAGGGTAAGTAGATACATAGTACAAGTGTATAGTATGTTAACATGAAATGATTGTAAATATATAACAATAATAATATACATAATTTGGACTATATTGATCAATAAATAAAGAGATTGTATGTCCATTCTTGTTTGAACATAAACGTTAAGTGTAAGATTTAAGTTATTGTTATGCTTCTCTCACTAGAACAAGATTATCAACAATATGAATAGTAACTGCTTCATCTGTGGATTGAGCAGTGACGACTTCAATTACAGGAAAGAGGTAATAGTTGCAACAATTATTTATGTAAACGTGTAAAATGGGCTTCATACAATAAAAAATATATACATACATAATGTGTATATATGTGTGTATATGTGTTTATGTTTGTATGTATAGATACATGAATACATGTACATACATGTATATATACGTATATATGTGTATGCGTATTTGTGTGTACATGTATGTGTGTATATGTATATTATGCATGTATATATTTGTGTGTGAATGTGCATGTATATGTGCATGTGTATGTGTACATGCTTATGTGTGTATTCAAATGGACACATCAATTTTATATAAATTAGAGCAAGTACCAATGCTACACACAGAATCATGTTTTGCCAGGTCTTGGATTCTGAGATTCGAATTCTTGAAAATCTATTCTTGCTAAATATTATCCTTACTGTAGGATGTGTCTACTCTGAAGAGTGGATTTTATTTGGTATGGTGCTTTGTTGATAGTGGATACACACAAACCTACATACAGCCTGTTTTTTTAGTCTGACATGAATAGAGGAAGAGATGCAGGCACATGGGACCCATCCTATGTTACTCCCAGAGTCAAGTTGTGTATACATACCAAATTTTAGGTCTGTAGTTCCAAGGGTTTGTTTGGCCAAAGTATAATTTTCAGCTTATTAGGCCTGACATGAACACAGAAAAGGGTGTGGTCTTATAAACATTCTTAAAATATTGCCCTGGCGACACTGATTCTAATATATATGGGTTCTTAGATTTAGCTACCTAGGTCCAAGTTTTTTTTTAAACTTTTTTTTATAGAAGTACCATCTTCAGCATTTTAGCCTGGTACACCAAGAGGAAGAGGAGTAGCCAGGTGGGACCCATCCCATGTTACTTACAGAGTCAAGTTGAGTGTGCATACCAAGTTTTAGGCCTGTAGCTCCATTCTATTTTCTGGCAAAAATACCATTTTGGCTTATTTTGGATACAGAAAGGGTGTGGCCATATAAACATACTTAAAACATTCCCCTGGTAATACTATATATATATATATATATATATATATATATATATATATATATATATACTAGCAGCATATACCCAGTGTTGCCCAGCCAATATAGGCTAAAATCCAGTAGTTGAACATGTCTTGCAGGAAAGAAAGGTGATGGTGGAGGAGATGTATTATTAAGAGAGAAGTGGCCAAAATACCATTTTTGGTTTTTCTCGTTACCATGGTAACTATTTTGCCAAAATTTTAGCCCATGTTTTAAGTTGGGTCAAAACCTATCATCATGCTGAGTATTAGAGAAATCCACCTACCGGTTTGGTCGGAATGATGGTACAGACAGACAGACAGACAGACAGACAGACAGACAGACAGACAGACAGACAGACAGACAGACAGACAGACAGACAGACAGACAGACAGACAGACAGACAGACAGACAGACAGACAGACAGACAGACAGACAGACAGACAGACAGACAGACAGACAGACAGACAGACAGAGAGACAGACAGACAGATTCTGTTTTTTCCCAGACATGCCACCTGGCATAAAATCATCTCAGGGTGGGTCTCCTCCATCCCTAAAAGTTTGGTCAAAATATAACAGAGGGATTTTGAGAAACGGACGAACATAGTTACATAGTTACATAGTTACATAGTTAGGTTTTCTAATATATATATATGGGTTCGTGGGTCTAACTTCTACTGTTCAGGCGTGAATCAAGTATACACAGATAGACAGACAGACAATTTCCACTTTATAGCATACTAGAGGGTATGCCCGGCATTACCCGTGCAATATCAACATGAAAAATGAATAAAGTCACTCAAAAAAACATTTCTAGACCTTGCTGCTTCATTCAAATAACTGCAGCTCATGAGTAGGCATGCAATCAGATTATCTGTTGATTTTTTAGAAAGGCCAGAATGTTTTAAGAGCATTGTATGATGCTGAAAGGCTGATTCCCAATGTTGCCTGCTGATTAAAAAAAAAGAGGAGGAAAGATCAGAATTTTTTTGAGGCATGCAGTAATGCTGAACAATCAGATTTATAAGGTGTGGTTTTGAATGAAATGAACAGAGTTATCTGTCCACTTAGCATAAGAAAACTATGGATATGCCTCTTGGAACTCACTTGGTTCACTATTTTAGTGTGATTGGATTTGATAGTAATAATGAAAAAGCTAACTTATTGATGTGATCTGTTGACTAAGCTAAACAGAGCTGTGGATGTTCCTCTTGGATGAAACTGTTTAGGTTAATAATTACTATTTAGTGCTTTTTGAATTTACATAGCTTATAATAATTTTATGGATTAGATCACACACACAACTTAACCCCAACATATAATTTTTAAATGCCACAGATGCTTGAATTTATTTGAAAAAAGGTATACTGTAGTTCCTTTGGAGATTCTGTATATAACTCTATATTAATATTCACACCTGTTCATAATTTCTTCCTATTGTCAGGGATTTAATAACCATGTCTGGCTTGACCACAACATGTGGAAGTACATCTACTATTATGTACACTTGGACCAGATGGATGCCAATGACCACAGTGCTATTGATGCTTATGTTTACCAGAAGGTATTTAAGTTTTACTAAGTTGAAAAAAATTATATTACTCCATAATTATAACATGTAGATTTGTGAAGATGACATTAGCTTTTTGCCAATTAAAAAAGCACTGGAACTGGAGAACTTTGAGGAAAGTGATGGTGAAACAGAAAGAAAAAAGTTAATCTCTGACATAGTTAGAGAAACTATAAAGGTCATTGAAGGTGACAGAAAGAAAATAAGTGGTCGTACACCTAGCTTCAGCACCACCAATTTTCAGAGGGAAGAAAGTATGCAAGTTCACTCAAAGGCAGATAAAAGCGATGGCTCTGATCATAGCAGCCACTGAAGAACTAAGGAAACTTAAATTTAACAATTATAATTTGTAATAATTTTTATCTACTTTTTTTTTTATAAATTGATGACATTATTTGATATCATTGGTAATGTGTTAATTTTTTTCTTGTTTATTGACATTTATTTTCTTATGCAACTGATTTATATATTAGCTTTATTCCAGCTCCTTATGCTGAAGGTATAGTTTTTTTTTTAAGTGATCATGTTTATTTTGTCTGTGTCCAACCCTCCTGAAATTGTATGAAGATAGTTCTGTGTTGCACTTTTTCATTACGTTGTACTGATCTCTGTATTTGAAGTAGATAGTTCACAAAGATGTGTTCAACTTCACTCTATTGAATGATATAAATCTCTATATGTTCCTATGTTGAAGGAATAGATTTTTTTAGGCTATGGGCATTGCCAGGGTGATGAAGAGGAGGAGGAGGAGGGGGCAGCTTTCAGGCATAATGCCCAAGAGAACACAAGTTGCTAGCCATGAGAGAAAAATATAGATAATAATGTCATACCATTCAAGATTCAATTTAAAATACTCTTGGATAGAGTGACATTCCCTCATCAAATTCACAAAAAAAAAAATTGTATTCCTGAACAATCATTTTCTTCCATAAATCATCAGGATGGATTAGAGTAAACTTTACAAACAGGATTGGACACCTATTTCACCATCAAACAATATATATTTTCAGTTTATATTCATGTACTGCAACATGTGTATTTTTATCTTTCCAGGCAATGCATTTACATCAACTGACAATGTATAATGTCTGTTAAATAACAAAGAAAAATAGATTGGTAATACAAAAACAACAAATAACACACATTCGAGGGAAGCCCCGAAGTGACCAAGCATAGTTAAATTTAGGTCAAAATTTGTATACAATTTGTGCATTACCCAAGAAAAAAAAATTGCATCAAAATAATGGCTCACCATGAAAGTAACCTCTCAGGAAGCTAAAATTGGTATAAATGTTCTCCTTGGATTCCTAAATGAGCCCTCTGAGAGTTTAGTTTCTATAGAATACTTCTTTCTCCCTCAAAACCTTAAAAGTGGCAAACATATTTCCATACCACAAGGCCTGAAAATATGTGATAGAATGGCAAATGATGTGTTTCCAACCTAGACCAATTTTTTTTCAATAATTTTTCTCCTTTTTTTTCTTTTCTCCTTTTTATTTCTTTTTTCTCCTTTTTTCTCCTTTTTTCTCTTCCTTCTATCATTATTTTATTCTATCTTTTTTTTTCCTTCTTGTAATTTGAAGGTAGTATTTCTGAAGTTAATTGCAAGAAAACTTCCAATCAGGGTTAGTATACACTACTGTTCCAGTCAAATTATCCTGATTGAAAAAAGCAATCACCAAATTATATCCACCTCTACTTAGAAGGCTAATTCATTGAGTTAGTATTTTTTCTTTAAAGCTCCACAATGCCCAATGTGTGTTTAGACTCATGAACCCAAAGAATCGTTACAAGTTGTGTTCATTTCATTTATTTTTTACATCAAGAAAAAATGCTTCCCATCTGCACCATACATATATTATCACAATTAATTTCTAATTGATAATCTCATTCTTACCTGTGGCACACAGGTCTAGAACCCTTGGAATGGGAGGGGGGAGGGGGGAGGAGGAGGGGGTATACATCCACAAGTTTAGCTCAAGAATAGATCTTAAACTAATTGTTTATTGTTTGGAAACACCAAACTAAATGACTTTACTGTATGGAAACCCTCTGGTTACATTTAATTTTTACTATATAGAAACCCTAAAGTTGTAAATCTTACCACAGTGTTAAGTTCATCTTAAGTGTTCTAAACATTCTTTTGTTGTCTAAGACTCTAATTTTTAATAAATATTATGGAAATTACTTACCACAGGTCTTAGTGAGACCTCTCTTGTTTACTGAGGGATCAAGGTCTGTCCGTACTGAGCCAAGGGGGGTAGTTTTTTTTTGGTGAAATTGGGTAGCAATGTAGTTAGTGCTATAGAGTGAGCTTTATCATTTCACACAGTGAACTGAAGTACCATTACAATTATCAATCAATGGATTGGAAATATTTGTCATGCTGATTAATTGATTTACTCACATTCAGTGCCCATACCAACATTACACTGTTTTAATGTGATCAGATGGAGGATTAGATAGAACAGCGATTTTTCTTTAAAGCTACACTATACCCAAATATAGAACTGAAGACTAATTTTGTCCCATTTTTTGGTGGTATGTATAGATATATAAACCAAATAAGTTGCTTAGAGTTGTGCTTATTTTGCTTATTTTTGGCATCAAGAAAAATTTTTTTTTATCAGCATCAGACATCTATTATCACAATTAATTTTGAATTGAACTTCTCATTTTTCACTGAGGTACCATGATCTGTTACAACCCTGTAAATCACTCATACAATACTACACTGTTGTAATATGGTCAGATGAAGGATTAGAGATGAGCTGTTTCTCTTTTATAGTGAACTAGCATCATATACCCAGCGTTGCCTGGCCAATGTCAACATAAAACATTATAAAAACCACTCAAATTTTGGCCTGGTTTGCCCTTTATTAGCTTTGGGTAGCCAAAACAACTTCCAGTGCGTGTGGCTAATACCAAACCATAGACATTGCCACACCCACATGTAGTTAATAATGCTCACCCGATACCTGGACTTGGTATGTCAACAGGATACATGATTGAAGCCACTCAAAATACCATATCTAGACCATGTTGCTTCATTCAAATAACAGAAGCTGTGCAATGCTAAAAGGTAGATCCCCAACAATCAGTGGAGAGCTTGGGTGGCCTCTCTTTTTTTTAAAAAGAAAGAATTGAATGTTTGGAGGCATGGTGTAATGTTGGACAATCAGATTCATAAGTTTACATGATATTTGAGTTCGTGCTCTAGAATGAAATGAACAATTTACCCATTCACTTATATAACCAGAGCTATGGGTGAGCCTCAAATTATTGTAGAGCAGATTTTTACTCACTGGCATTCTCTTTCTGACTGGTGGGGACTGATGAGTATGGAACTCATTTTGGCTATGATTATTTTTGTGATTAGATTGCATTGTAACAATGAAAGAAGTTAGTACTAACAAAGTAACCTGTGCAGTAAGGCTAAACAGGAGTGTGGATGTTCCTTGTGGATTAAAGTGTAACATTCAGTAATGGTCTCCTCTAAACTTAAAAAAAAAGAAGAAAGTATGACTTATTACATAGTGTGGTTTGTAACTCTAGCTTTGTGGTTACTCATGCATGAAAGAAGTTTACACATGCCTGTAAAAATCCTGTTTATCTTGTCCTGATGTTTCCAAGACTCTCCCCTGGGGGCTCCAACAGAGCCCAGGTTACATAGGTCTTCTAATATATATATATATATGCATTGAAAACAACTATAAATTATTGCAAGTCATCCCTACCCAACCAATCAAGAACAGGGTCCTCCACCTCTGTAATAGATGGTTGTTGAAGCTGTCCAAGCACTGCACTGGTGTGCATCTGTGCTATTGTTGGCAAAGACTTCCTCCTCTCCTATCAGACTGTGGCAACAAAACATATAATCTGCAGCATCCTTACTTTGTCTTGGCTAACCTAATGAGAACTAACTTATGACCATGAATCTTTCTATAATTAACAATTAATTTGTTGATTTGTTTTTTGTCTGATATTTCCTTCCAGATGCTTGGGCCTTTTGGGTTCTAATTTTCATGGGTTGATGGAGGTCATCCAAGGGTGGTTTTAGGTGGAGTTCGATAAAGTTTAGGGTAAACTTTGCCCATATGGCTTGGTATTCCAATGTTTATAGTTGGATGAGGTGAAACTCAATTTAATGTATGGGTAACTTCCAATCTTCATTGCATAGAAAGACATTTCTCCTTCCGATGACCCTATAGAAGCTAGCCTTAGCCCTAGATATACAACCTATAATAACAAGGTCCCAGATATTTAGCTAAAATAGATGTATGCATCAGCATGGGGAAATGCCTCAATCAAATTCTGAGGTAGTTGATCCTTTCCATTGCCAGTAGTTCTCTCTAGAGTGAAAGAATTGAACTATGTGATAAAAAAAAATCAGTTACATTGGAAACATTTAGCTATCTTCTGAAAGGGGTCTCTAGTAAGACTTATAGGAGACTAGCAGCATATATCCAGCGTTGCCCAGCCAATGTCAACATGCAACATTATAGAAGCCTCTCAAATTTCGGCCTGGTTAGTCCAAGTGTTTCACTGTGATGCCTAAACACACATGCATACAAACATACATATATATGAACCAAAATATATATTAAAGTATGTTCCTGGATCTAACTCTTTAGGTCCAAGCGTTATTCAAAAATTCTTATTTTGGTATTATTATGCTTACACACCAATGGGAAGAGGTGTAGCCAGGAGGGATTCCGCCCATGTTACTCCCATAGTCAAATTGTGTATGCATGCCATATTTTTAAGTCTGTTGCTCCAAGTATTTGCCTGGTCAAAGTACCATTTTTGGACTTCTTTTGGGCATGACATGAAAACAGAAATGGGTGTAGTCATATACATGCACTTGAAACATTCCCCAGATTATATTGATTCCAAATATATATGGGTTCATTGGTCTAACTCCCTAGGTCAAGTGTTTTTGATAAAATACTATTTTTATCATATTCAACCTTGCACAGGGAAAGGAAGAGGTTTGGCCAGGTGGGACCTAGCCCATGCTACTCCCAATAGTATTGTGCATGATCGTGCATTATAATTAATGCTCAAATTTCAAGAGATCATAGTTCTTGTTTTTGATATAAAAGAAGTGAAAAAGTGAGTAGATCAAAGTGTTTTTTTGTTTTTTTTAAGTACCATTTTAACACTTTTTGGCCTTCCATACCAAGAGGAAAAGGTGTGGCCAGATGGAACCCACCCCATGTGATTCGTAGAGTCAATTTGTGTTTGCATGCCAAAGTTTTAGGCCTGTAGCTCTATTAATCTTTCTGGCAAAAGTACCATTTTTGGTTTTTTAGGAATAAAGAAAGGGGTGTGACCATATAGATATGCTTATGACGTTCACCTGATGACACTGATTCTAAATATATATATATATATATATGGATTTGTGGGTCTATCTCCATTCTTTTTTCTTTTAAAAGTACCATTTTTGGTTCTACTTTTTATACAGAAATGGGTGCATATAGATATGCTTATGATGTTCCCCTGGTGACATTGATTAGATCCATCTATATCTATCTACTTATGAATGGAACTCGTGTGTGTATGTGTGTTGTGTGTGTGTGTGTGTGTGTGTGTGTGTGTGTTGTGTGTGTGTTTGTGTGTGTGTGTGTGTGTGTGTGTGTGTGTGTGTGTGTGTGTGTGTGTGTGTGTGTGTGTGTGTGTGCGTGCGTGCATGTGAGTTGTTTTCACGGCCAAATCACTCGACCAATCCAGCTGATGAACTTTAGTATGTGGTTTCCAAGTACCTGGGTGAAAAACTTTAACCAACACATGGGTGTGGCAATTGGTGCAGTTTTGGTATGACCACACCCACCGTAAGTTGTTTTAACTACCATAAGCTAATTAAAGGACCTGTTATGTCTTTCCCAAGTACCAGGATAAACATTATTAACCACATGTAGGTGTGACAATGGGTGTGTGTGTGTTTTTTTAATGATCACACCTACCAGAAGTTGTTTTAACTGCCAAAAGCTAATTAAAGGACCAATCAGGCTGAAATTGGTTATTGTTGGGGTCAGCCTCCAACATTTTTAGTCTAATAAGGCGGAACTATTTGTGTATGTAACAGAAAACAAGGCGGAATTATGTGTGTGGATAACAGAAAACAAGATGGAAGATTTGTGTATATGTAACAAAAAAAAAAAATTAAACATTCTGTTTAATAATCTGTTAATTGTAATTATGTAATTTTTGTGAGGTCTGGCTGAGCCTTTAAAAGCTTAGCCAGAGCCATTTTGAAGAGGTTCTGTTATGTGATGCTATGCTCTATCTATGCTGATCTGAAGACATTTAAAATTAGTTCAAAAACCTAAGTTGCTCTGGTTGGTCTAGTTGTCAGAGGTGGCCCCCAACAGTTATGTCGTTCTCAAGTACCAGGATAAACATTATTAACCACATGTAGGTGCAGCAATGGATGTGGTTTTGTCATGACCAAGCCCACCAGAAGTTGTTTAACTGCCAAACGCTACTTAAAGGACCAATCTGGCTGAAATTTGTTATGTTGTCCCCAAGTACCAGGATAAACACTATTAACCACATGTGGGTGTGGCAATGAGTGTGGCTATGTCATAGCCACATGCCTTGAAGTTGTTTTAACTGCCAAAATCTAATTAAAGGAGCAATCATGTTAAAATTTGGCATATGGTTTTGAAGTAACTGGGTGAATATTACAATACTATATTGGTGTGGTTTGGTCATGGCCACATCCTTCAAAGTTATTTTGGCTGCCAAAAGCAAATTTTTGAACCAATCCGGCTAAATTTGTTATGTGGTTCCAAGTACCTGGATAAGCATTATTAACCTCATGTAGGTGTGGCAATGGTGTGGTTTTATCACGACCATATCCATCAGAAGTAGTTTTAACTGCCATAAGCGAATTGAAGGACCAATCAGGTTGAAATTTGGCATGTGGTTTCCAAGTAACTGGGTGAGCATTATTAACCATATGTGTGTGATTTTGTCATTACCACACCTATAGAAGTTGTTTTCACTTTCAAAGCCAATTAAAGGATCAATCAGGCAAAAAATTGGTATATGGTTTCCAAGTAACTGGGGAGAATTATTAGCTATCTATATATAAATATGAGCTCTGAGTGCTTTTGTATGTATGTGTGTATTTGTAAGTGTTTTCACTGCTAAACCGCTGTACCAATCAGGCTAAAATTTGGCATGTGTTCTCCAAATATCCTGGTGAGCATTATTAACTACATAGGGGTGCACTGGGTGTAGTTTTATCATAGCCACATCCACTAAAGTTATTTGGGCTGCCAAAAGCTAATTTAAAAAGTAATCTGGCTGAATGGCATGTGATCTCCAAGTATCTGGTTGAACATTAATTATTAATCAACTGTGGGTGTGGCAATGGGTGTGGTTTTATCATAGTCACACCAAAAAAAATAATTGGCTGACGAAAGCCGATTAGGACCAATGAATGAGGGCTGAATTTGACTTTTTCTCCAAGTAACTGGGTGAGCATTAATAACCACATGTGGGTGTGATAATGGGTGTGGTTTTGTCTTGGTCACACACACACAAGTTATTTTCACTGACAAGAACCAATCATACTGAAACTTGGTATTTTGTTTCCATTTGACCACAAGAGACTTAATAACCTCCTGTGACTGTGTGTGTCTAGCCAAATCCATCCTCTATATTATTTCGCTAACTCCCTGCTTGCCTGCCTGTGTAACTGGCAAGAAAACCTTTGAACTGTGGTTGTGTGAGAGCAATTAAACTTTATTCTGCTCCCTACATGGTCCTAGGGGTGCAGAAGGCCTTGAATTACTTTAAAATGTCCAACTAAAAAGTTAGAGGTAACTAAAATCTTTCTTTTAAGTAAATTGTGTTCGTAAAGTAGGTAAAAGATTGACATTGTATCCACCCACTCTCCCTGTTTTTAAAATGGCTGATAAAAATGCAAAAAATTAATGAAAGAAAATTAAATCTAGCTTGCCAGTGCCACTGAATATGGAAGACTCTTCAGTGAGCTGAAGCTTAGCTAAAACAGCAAGTACCTCAAGTTACAAGCCCCAATTCTGTGTTGTGGGCATGTCTAAAATTAATGTAAAATTATGAAATTAGCAGAATATAATTGAAAATTTAAAAAAATAGTCCTATTTGAAAGATGAAAGATAAAAATAATTTGAAAGGTCTTCTTCCACCAATTCATAGAATGTTGACCAGAATAGCATTAGATCATGACCACGATAAAATTTTAAACCAGTGATAATATTTATAAAAATTAAATAATAAATAAATAGAAAAAAAAATTAATAATAATAAAAAGTGTAGTTGTGATTAATAACAAATTAAAAATGAATGAATGAAAGATATTGAAAGTAACTATGATAAGGATGTAACTACACCCATTTATGGCTGTCCAGAAATTAGGTCAAAGTACACTGGAGAACACACAAGAAAAATGTCAACTTCATTTTACCACCAGCTATGCAATTAACTAACAAGCAAACAACAACCTGGCATGGGAAGTGGGGATGGGGGGTGGGGAGCTATGTGGGCAGTGACTCCTCCCATGAATGAATGCATAGGGGTACTATTTAAAAATATCCATTACTGGACACAAATTAGACTCAGAAATTTGAAAATATATGGAAAACCCCCCCCTACACCATCATGAGCAGTGTTTAGGGCTGAATACAGTAGAAAATCATTAAATGTGACAAAGCAAACTGGGGATATTCATAATTGCTGAGGCAGCACTCTTGTGGAAGTGATTTATCTAATCACTGCCAAGCAGAAGAATAAACTTGAAACTCTTCCAATGCCCTTTTCAATAATGTCTTGGATGATGTTTGTTGGATAATGTGTCTTGAACATAGCATGCAAAGCCGCAAATGGGCCTCTATGTATGCAACTACTAAGAAAGAAAGAAAGAAACAACAACTAGGGCATGGGAAATGGAGGTAGGAAGCAGTATGGACAGTGACCTCTCCCATGAATTCATTCATGGGGGTATTATTGAAGAAAATGTCTCTTCCTACACATCAATTAGACCAAGAATTTGAAAATATTTAGAAAAAAGCAACAACAAAATTTAAGAAAAAACCCTACACTGTCATGAGCAGTATCTAGGGCTGGAGACACTAGAAATCAATAACTGAAACAGAACAAACTGGAGACATTCACAATTGCTGAAGAAGCACTGTTGTGGAAGTCATTTATCCAACAATTTCAATCACTGCAAAGCAGAAGAGTTAAATTGAAACTCTTCTAATTACCTTTTCAATAATATGTAGGATAGTGTTTGTTGGACAAAATATTTTGATCATTGCAAACAAAGCTGCAAATGGGCCTTTGGTAAAATATTAATGGAGACATTCAGATTAGTCAAGAAGAGCCACAACCACAGGAGAGTAACACACATGCTGGACCAATCAGGCTGAAATTTGGCATATGAACTTCATATGACCATGAATGTTAATACCCTCCAGTGTTTGTGGTTATGGGTGAGGTTTGCCAACAAACATTAGTGTAAAGTATGAATGCAGTCACCAACATATCTTATTCAAGCTGCTACCAGCAAATATGTCTTTAATTACTTATACCACCTTCATACTTTGCTGTACCAATACCATGCAGTAAAGCTGCAATAGGCCCTCTAGTTTTATATAAAGTTGTAGTCTCTGTAGTCCGTATATCTTCCCCTAGCACCTTCAGTTTGCAGGTTGGACCCACAAACCCATATAATTTTGGAATCTGCATCTCCAGAAGAACTTTGAAGTACCTACATATGGCCAATACCACTTACTGTGTTCATGTCAGTTCCAAAAATGGTACTTTAGCCAAATCAAACACTTGGACCTACAAAGCTAAAACTTAGCAGACATGATCCTTAGGTATCTACTTGTGTTTTTACCAAAAAAAAAAAAAAAAAAAAAAAAAATTCTCCAAAAATGTCACCCCTTTTAGGGGAAAAATAGAATTTAAATTTCCATATAAAAAATCCTAAAAAATCCAAGGATTAGTGATAAAGGCATAAATCTCCCAAGCTGAAACTCAGTGGATCAACTTGGACTAGGTGGATTCTATCTCCTCCTCCTCTCCCCCCCCCCCCCCCCACACACCCCTTTCTTCTCACATATTTCCCTCTTCTATAATATTTTTCCTTCTTTGTTGCCACTTTTTTTTTCCAAATTTTCCAGGCTTAATTGTTTTAATGTTTATTTACCATTGGTTGAGTTGATGTATTACATATAAAGCAATGACGTGAGTATGAGAAAGCATACCTGCACACATGTCAGAGACTCAGAG